>CAOLHI010001769.1:0-335907 GCA_948474755.1 Ctenosaura bakeri
GCGCTCCCCTCCAAACTCCGCTTGCCTTGTGCCTCTTCTTCGCAAGAAGAGGGCAATACCGGTTTGTTTGTTTTAATGATCCACACCGTGCATTAGGCATTCCAGGGGTGTCAAAGGCACCCACTGGCGCATCCCTGCTGCAACCCACGACCCGTTGCGTTCGGGCAAGTCCAACAGAACCACTCTGGATTCCAACGCTTCCCTGGCAGATCTGTGCCGCCACAGCTGAACCGCACTCACAGACACACTCTGTTCACCAGTTTGCAAGATGCTCCTTTTCTGGCCAGGAATCCATGAGGGTCTCTCCCAGACCCCTGAGAATCTCACGTTCCCCCTTCTGTAACCAGATTTCAGTGGAAGGGCAGAGGTTTTCCAGCCCTTCCTCAGCATTTACATCCCATGACAACAGCCCAGAACGATCACAGGGAGGGTCTTTCCCCAGGGCTGGCTGTTGCTTCCATGCAAGGGTCTAAAAGAACAGTTTATTTATTGGTGGTTTGCCAGGATGGGGGGCGGTGGTGGGAGGAGACCACATTGGTCATGGGAAAAAAGCAAACAGCAGAGAGGCTGTGGAGCAATGGTGCTCACTTCAGGGGGTTCCCAGACGCACTATCACCACCTCTACGGTGCAAACATGAGCAAAGAGATGCCAGTTCCTCAAAGCTGGAGGAACAGACTCATCCTCTTTGCCTCAAAGAACCCAAACAAGGAAAGACACATCAGTCCTGGGTGCGCACTGAAGCCCTGGCAGGAGAAACAGGATGGGGGGCATTCGACTCTCCAACTTTTTCTTTTATAGGTCTCAATCAGGCACATTTTGAAATTAGCTTTGCACTGTCTCTTCACCACCAACCACAGCCTGACCCTCCTTTGAACAGTCTGCAATGTTTAACACAACAGAAAACCTCCCCAGGTGCTCTTTACCTCCCGGAAAGAAGCAAACTTTAAGGACACACGCCTGGGGAGAGACCCAACCAGATCTAGGAAAGAAAGCAACGCAACTTGCCTAAGATCTCCTGAGAAATCCAGAAACCTTTTCGACAAACAAAACTGCTCAGAAATGGGAATTCACACTCGCCCACACTGTCAAAAGGCTAAAGGCAACCGACCTGAGCCTCTACACCTCTTGTTTGCCTCCCGTTCGGACTGGAGCACCCCACGGAGCGTAAGCAGAGGCAGAAAACCAGCAAGGAGGGAAGGGGGGACTGGGTGGCAAAAGAGGCGAAGGTGCCCACGAATGAACTCCTTCCGCAGCCCTTCTTCCACCGACGAAACATCAAAGCATCCAAAAGAGAGATGAAAAAAACCCAAAACGGTTCCACCATACCTGCACGCTTGTCCCCGACCTCTCCTTTCTCCCTCTCGGTCTCTTTCTCTCTCCCGTCCGCGTGCCTGATGCTCCCTCTCTGTCGCTGGCTGGTTTCCTTCCCGTCCTTCCAAGGCAGATGGGTCACCGATTTAGATCCTTCGGAAGAGGGGTGGGGGTGGAAATGTGGAGAGAGAGAGAGGCAGGAGTAAAAAATAAAATAAATAGGCATACAGCACAATCCTTTCTTTCTTTCTTTCCCTTCTGTGTTCTCTTTCTCTCTCCTCCTTTTTCTCAGCAAGCCTTCGGAGCTCCTTCAGTAGCCATTATTCATGGACCACTAGGGGATAGAAGGTAATTAGGAAGAGACCTCCCGCAGCATCCAGTCTGAAAATTTAATGCCAGTGGTAAGAGGGGTGGACATGCGTGTGTGTGTGTGTGTGTATGGGGGGCTCTTCGGTTGGCCGCAGGCTGCTAAAAAGCCCCAAAAGGGGAGGGCAGGAATGTAGAGATGGGAGAGGTGAGCGCTGGAGAGGAAGGATGTGGAGGGAGTGGTTTCGGATTTTCCCCTCCGGCGCTATAAAGACATCAGGATGTCCAAGGAGACGGAGGGACCAGTGGCAGCAAAAGGACTGCCACCAGCATCCTCCCTCTCTCTCTCTCACACACAGTCTCCCTCTCTCTCTCTTCCTCGCTCTTTTTTGTGTTGTCGAGTGGGTGGCAGCCGTGCGCCGGAGCGCGCGATGGGCGAGCGGTGTGTTTGTGTCAAGAATAGCAATCAGAAACAAGAGGTGGCAGCCCACGGAGCCGGAAAATAAAAAAAAAAAGGGGGGGAGTCGAGAAAAGCTGCAGACTTCAATAAATAATATTTTTTTTCAAAACGGAAAAAAGCAAAGGAGAGGGGGGAAAGAAGGCGGAGACGGGGAGAAACAGACAGAAACCCCAAAATATTTTTTTTAAAAAGGGGGAGGAGTATAATAAGATGATGAGGATATAGTAAATAAATAAATAAGACAAAGAGGAATAAAAAACATCAAAAGAGCAGAAGAGACAGAGAAAGAGAGAAGTCATTTTTCTCTCTCTTTCTTTTATTGGTCTGTTTCACCACTATGGTTCTCCTCTTGAAATACAATTGCAGGGGAAACACACGCACACAGAGAAACGCAGACACAAATCCAGAAATACACACACACGCACATATGGAACACACAACACGCATACAAAGAAGCCGAAAGTGCTCGGCGGCTTGAAGGCAGATGCTCAAGGCGAGGGTCTGGGGGAGCAGAGGTAACCGTGGGAACTGGATGGGGAGGGAGATAAGACAGGAGGACGGTGGGGATGCAGGGGGTGGTGGGCATCTCTCGCACCTGGAGCATCTCCTTGCGGGCAGCAGCTGCAGCCGAAGCAAGGACTGACACAGCAGGAAGGGGAGAGGTGTGGGGGGCTCCTCTCGGAGATGTTGGGGGGCGCTCGGGGAGCTGTTACGCACCCGGTGCGTCGTGGCAAATGAGAGTCAATGTTTTTTGATTTCCCTTTGCGCCACGGCTGGGTTAGGGAGTGAAGGGGGAGGAGGAGGAGGAGAAAGACTCAAAGGAAGGGATTCTAACAAAGAAGGCTTCCTTCTCTTCCCCCAACACAATTGGAGTCACCCTCCTCCCACTGCTGTTGTTTGGGGTTTTTTTAACTAAGGAAAAGGTGCTGAGTGGGTGAAACCCAGGTGCCTGGTACCTCCCAGAGCCTAAAGAACTGAGAATGGATGCAAGCAGGGGAGCTAAAAACAACCAAATGCAATAATCAATCCATCAATATCCATCCATCAATTTCTCTTTCCCTCCCCAGCAACCTGAAGCTCCTTGACTCTAGTAAGCCAGCCGTCTACATCCAAATGCCATCCACCTGCTAGCGGAGGATGATGGCAGCTGCACGCCCAAGACTTTTGGTTGTGAGTGTAGGTGGTACCACTGCTCTCTGCTCAATGGCCCTCCATTGGCCTTCTAGACATTTTGGGAGGCCAGCTCTCAGCATCCCTGACTGTCTGGGTTGGCAGGACAGGGGGACCCCATGCCCAGACAAGGCCATTTCCGCACGGCACTCTTATAACACGATGATTCCACCTTCAACCTCCTATGGAACCCCGGGGTTTGCAGTTTCAGGAGGGACCAGCCTCAAGACCCCTCCCTAAATTGCAAACTCCAGGATTCCCTAGGATGTTGAATGTGGAATAATAGCACTGTAACAGGCTAGTGCGGAAATGGCCTTAAACCTGCAAACGGGGAGGGCCAATTGTATTTCAACATGTTAAGAAAGCAGTGACCAGCAACACCTTTACCTATCTTTTCAAAATGCACATTATTCATTATAATATGCATTATTAGCCCATATTTGTAAGCTATTACTGACTTAACTTGGAGACATACATGCACAAACTCTTATCTGTCAAACTTGGGGCTATTGATCAATTTCACAGGGGGTTTCTGAAGCAAGGAGTACTTTTGAGAGGTCTTGCCCTTGCCTTCCTCTCTGATTAATCATCTACCATCCCACTTTTCCAGCTCCTTTGAAAATGTCCCAGTTTCTCTCTTCTCCTTCCACTCTGTCCTCAGCGTAGTTCCGTGCCTGCAAACTGAGTTCAAAATGCACAAGTAGTTTGGATTCAAATAGCTCAATAGTGTGGAGAGGAGGGCAGAAGCTTGCCCGTTCCCAGTCGGCTCAAGCCAAAGCAAACTGCTGCACACTCTCTCTTACTTTGTTTGTTCTTCCTTCTCCCTGATAGGTTTTTGCCATCTTGGTGACACTCTGTTTAGCCACATGGGTCCTGGTTTTCATACAGTGTTAGCATCTATCCTCACCATTTCCCACCCAACCTGGTGTCCTTGTTGCCCAAGAAGGAAAAGAATGAGAAGTATCAAAAGAAGTGAGAGTACCACTCTGTTTTGCTTTGGTCAGACATCTCCTGTGTCCAGTTCTGGGCACCACAATTAAAGAAGGATATGGACAAGCTGGAACACGTCCAGTGGAGGGGGACCAAAATGGTAGAAAGCCTGGAAACCAAGAAGCCTTACGGTTTAGGGAGCTGGGGATGTTTAGCCTGGAGAAGAGAAGTTTAAGAGGTGATGTGATAGTATGTTTAAATATTTGAAGGGATGTCACATGGAGGATGGAGCCAGCCTCTTTTCTGCTGCTCCAGAGACTAGGACATGGAGCAATGGCTTCAAACTTCAGGAAAAGAGATTCCACTTAAACATTAGGAAGAACTTCCTGATGGCAAGAGCAGGTTGACAGTGGAACACTTTCCCTCGGAGTGTGGTGAAGCCTCCTCCTTCTTTGGAGGTTTTTAAATGGAGGTTGGATGGCCATCTGTTGGGAACGCTTTGACTGTGTCTTCCTGCATGGCAGAAGGGGGTTGGACTCAAATGGCCCTTGTGGTCTCTTCCAACTCTACGATTCTATGGATTAACCTTCTCTCTCTCTTTCCAAAGCTTTCTCGCTTAACCCCCTTGACCGAAATCGCCTCCCCTGCCCTTCCACAAAGCCCCTCCTGGGGTGACCTCGGCCACATCGAGTGGAGTTCTCCCTCCACACCGGCCTCTTTCTCTCTCTGGTTTCCATGGAAAGAATGAATGGTGACTCCTTCCCGGCGGTTGATTAGAATTCCTTTTATTCCAAGGGAGGGCAGTCGAGTGGAGGCAGGAAAGGAAGCTTTAATACGGGCCTAATGGAACCCATGGGAAGATGAGGAAGGAAACCTCGAGGCACAGCTGGGGGAAGGAGGTGTGGAAGAGAAGGCGGCGGCCAGAGCAGCGCGGGGGTATTTCAAGATATATTTCCAGACAGGAAACCTATCCAGGGTTAGCCGTGTTGTGCATACAGCAAAATAAAACAAAATCCAAAACACACAAAAGAGAGAGAGAGAGAGAGAGAGAGAGACCGGACAGATTGCTGGTCCCTTCCCTTCCGCAGACCCAACCCCATTTCGTTCTGAGGGCTAAAGCATGAAGGGAAATGAACCTTTTATTTTTAACAGATGTGAGGGGAGACCCACACAGGAGTGTAGCTACAGGGTGTGTGTGTGGTAAAAAGGAAGGCAACGCAACCCCAAATTCTGCATCCCAGACCCGTGAAATTTCCTCTAATTTCTAGCAGTTGCATTAACTTAAAACTGCATCCGGGTTTTTAGAAATGCAGCTTTGGCCCCCCAAAGCAAAGCAGGCAGACAAAGGGACCCTGGGAATGGGAGCGCAACAAATAGAAGGGTTCTGGATGTGAATGATTTGCAAAGTCTCTTTCTCTGCAAGGATAGAAATTTGGGGAGTGGGGGGGGATTTTATTGGGGGCAGAATTCTTATTTGGGTGGGCAATGTTCTCCTTCTGCCCCACAGCCACAACTCAGCCCTACCAATTCATTCCAAAACCTGAGTTGTTGTTGTGAGCCTTCAAGTTGCTTCTGATTCAGGACGACCCTAAGGCTGAGGGGTCTTCCTGGGGGCTGAGAGTGTGTGACATGCGCAAGGTCACCCAGTGGGTCTCTCCATGGCCAAGCGGGGTGCTGAACTCCGGCCTCCAGGGTTGTAATCCGATGTTCAAACCACCACACCATGCTGGTTTTCTAAAAACCGGTTCCCCATAGTCCTGGCCTAATTTGCTCGCCTCTTCCCACTGCTTCCTCCTTTTGCTCCCATTTCCGCACTAGACTGTTACAGCACTATTATTCCACTTTCAACATCCTATGGAATCCTGGGGTTTGCAATTCAGGGAGGGGCCTCAAAGGTCTCTTTGACTTCCAAGCACAACCCCAAAGGCCCCTGCCTAAACTGCAAGCCCCAGCACTCCCTAGGATGTTGAAAGTGGAATAATAGCGCTATGACAATCTAGTGCGGAAGTGACCTAAGAAACACGTCTCTTTCGCAAGCTGCAGAACGTACGCCAGCAAGGGCTGAACCAGCAAGGACCATAAGCAGCACTACAGACATATTGCTTCGTGGGACAGCCAGGGCTCACGGGGAACAGTTCCCCGCCCTTGAGGAGCATGCAATCTACCTTTACTGGCAAAGTTGAGGGGGGAGTGAGGTTAGACAAAGAATCAAAGGGAAAAGGAGAGGCAGGAGTAACAAGGGGAATAGGTGAAGAAGGCGGTCGATAAGGCGTTAAGCTTGATTTCCACCGGGGACTCTTAAGGCATCGGGCCAAAGGGCTGAGCGGAAGACGTGGAGCTGGAGGAGGGATTGGAAGACCAAACAGAGCATGGGAGAGATTGAGAGAGAGAGAGAGAAGGAGACATAGAAAGAGAGAAATGCAGACGGAAGGATAGAATCATGTGAAGCAGTGCTAAATCAGCACCTTGTGTCCCTTGTCGGTCTCCTATTCAGCACCATGTAGCCCTTGCCGGTCTCCTCCTGCCAGATCCCGTCCGATCCTGGAAGCTAAGCAAGGTCTGCCCTGGTTAGTATTCGGATGGGACACCGGCAAGGAATACCAGGGGCTGGAGACAATATTTCAGAGGAAGGAACTGGCAAAACCATCCCTGAGGATTTCTTGCCTAAGAAAATCCTGTGGGATTCATGAGACCACCACCTCCCGCCTCATTAAGTCATCAGGCAGTAGATACAGTCTGATCTTGGAAGCTAAGCAAGGCCTGCCCTGGTTAGTATTTGAATAGGAGACCGGCAACGGATACAAGGTGCTGATTCCAAATAGCCATTCCTAAACTCTAAATCCCAAGATCCCACCGCATGTAGCCACAGCAGTTAAAGCAGAACCATTGCGCTATAACTCTGTAGTGTGAACAGACACAGAAACATTAAGATCCTAAGAAGACAGACTTGAGATTGCTCTCTTTTCTTTCAACGGATTCATCTGCATGCCCACAAACATTGCCTTGTGAGTGACAGCACCCCCTCCGGCTGTCCTGATTCGGCAGGGATGATCCAGATCAATGCTCCATCGTCCCCTTTTCCCAGCTGCTTTTAAAATGGCCCGGTTTCTCTCTCTTCCTCCCACTTTCCCCCACCGTCCTCACATCAGTTGCTGCAAACTGAGTTCAAAGTACAGAAGGAGTTTGAGCTCAATTAATTTGGGGAGGGGACAAAAGCGGGGGTGGCATCTTACCATTCCCAGGAGGCTCAGGCAAAAGCAAACTGCAGTAGCCTCTCCTAGTTTGGGTGCTCATCCTCGTAAATAACATCCGCCTTCTCAGTCAGGCTCTGATGTTGCTGGGCCACCCGTGTCCCGGTTTTCCTCCGTGAAGTGTTGTGGGGTGTGTTTGTGTGTGTGTGTGACAGAAGTGGACAGCGCTCAGATCCAGGTGTGTGCAATATGGCAGCCCCTCCTGCCCAATTCCTCCTCCTATCCCCTCTACCATTCTCTCTTATGCAAGGACTTTTTGCCATGACAACAAGACCTTTTGCTCTTCTCGCCATCTGTTCCATCTTGGGCAAAGGAAACAACTTACAACAGCAGAGCTGTAACTCTGGCCTGGCGTGGGGACATCTCTGGCCCCGTGCCAACGGCAGCGCGCTGAAGCATCAGCCGCAAGAAGCCGCTGTAGGTTTCCGACAGGCTTTCAAGACCCTGGCCTCCAATCCACTTCTAATTATCTTGGTTTATTCATGGTCCCTCTTCTCCTTCCCCATCTTCTCGCTTTCCTCCTTGCTTCATGCCTGCTTCTGATGAACCCTTTCTCCAGCCTCCAGCTACCACTTTAGATTCCTCCCTTTCACTCCCAGGGCAGACCTAAGACATCTCCTTCCCTGAAGTGATGGAGATTTATTTTACCTGGGCACTAGAGGTCAGGAAGGATATGGACAAGCTGGAACATGTCCAGAGGAGGGCAACCAAAATGGTAGAAGGTCTGGAAACCATGAAGCCCTCTGAGGAGTGGCTTCAGGAGCTGGGTATGTTTAGCCTGGGGAAGAGAAGGTTAAGAGGTGTCATGATAGCCATGTTTAAATATTTAAAGGGATGTCATTATGGAGGATGGAGCAAGCCTGTTTTCTGCTGCTCCAGAGAACAGGATGTGGAGCAATGAATTCAAACTTCAGGAAAAGAGATTCTATCTAAACATTAGGAAGAAATTCCTGATGGTAAGAGCAGTCTGACAGCGGAATACATTCCCTGGGAGTATTGTAGAGTCTCCTTCTTTGGAGGTTTTAAACAGAGACTGGATGCCCATCTGTCAGGAGTGCTTTGATGGTGTCTTTCTGCATGGCAGAAGGGCACTGAACTCGATGGTCCTTGTGGTCATTACCAGCTCTATTATTCTACCTATTAAAATTATCTGTCCCCTCCTCTCAGCACGCAAGCAATTTAAAACAACTCTGGAAGAAAACAAACATTTTTTAAATAATTCTACATAGTGTTTCTATATAGAAATACTATTTTATTTGCAGAAAACTTTATTTCTGTACAGGAAACATGCGTTCTATGCCGAAAATGTGGTTTCTGGGTTGAAAATAGCATTTTCTCCACAAACCACTCCAGGCATTTTCCACATAGAATAGGCCCTCATCTGTGAAGACTCTCTTTCATGAAGGATTTTCCTCATCAGAGTTTCTGATACTAAGGAACCCCTCTTTTGATCTGGAGTTTGAATATTTACCCATATTTGTTCCACCTCTGCTGCAGAAACAGGCCTAGATCTGCTGTTACAGCTGAGTAACAAATGCAGATCTAAGCAAAATGTGTATGCTCACCTTAACACTATTCAGAAAGCCCCTACAGAGTGATGGCACACATGAGTCTATAAAGAGTGATGGCACACACAAGCCCATAAAGAGTGATGTCACACAGAAGTCCATAAAGAGTGATGGCAAACATGCACACTTATGCAAAAGTAGCACCTTGCCACACATGTGGATCAAACTGGTTAAATCAAACAATAAGGCAAAATCTTTCTTTCTCAGAACCTTTGTTAGCATTGTGAGTTTTTGATGTGGAAAAATGCAGAACTGCCACATAAAGATTTGATTTCAATTATGATTCCAGCTGCTAGAGCCAAAATAGCAAGGTCCTGAAAAAACACAGCAGGATTATCTCTCTGACGCTGGCTGGATGTGCTTTGGTAGACCGCTCTAGCTGAAAAATTGACAATGGGAGCTCAACTGGCAAGGGGAGAAACAATAAAAGGCAACTTTGCAGAAATACGGAATCTGTTTATATTCTAGGCAGCAGACTTAACAAAGATGAAGATCCACCATTAACACACAGGACTACTTAGCATGATCCTTTAAAAAAAAAGAAAAAGAATCAGAAGTACATTTAACGTAAGAGCTACCATGAAGTAGGTTATTTGAATACAGATCTTTAGAAAGTAAAAACCTATGATTCTATGTTACAGTAGCATCATCCTGTCTTCGCTTTGGCCCAGGGATCGAAGAAAGCAGAATGCCAGATTTGGTACCAATGACCTCTCCAAAAGCACGGCTTCCTTATTTTTAATCCAGTTCCCTCTCCCCCCATCCAACAACCGGAGAGTCTTCAGCTCCTTTTCCCCTTCCGACAGGAGAGGCGCAGAGGGTTCTGCCTCTTTTATTCCAAGCACGGCGCAGCGAGCAATTAGTAAGGAGCCGCAAAGCAGAGCACGCAGCAGAAGAGAAGACGGGATCCATCAAAGGGAAGAAGGAAGGCCCATTGGGGAGTTTCGAGTAGGGGTTGAGGGGGAAGGAGGAGACAGCCAGAAAGAGATGTGATTGGAGAGGAGAAATGGGGAAGGGGGGGCTCAGCGCACACACACACACACACACACACCAGCAATAAAGCTCCAGAAACAGCCGCAGTAGCAGCAGTCTGCTGGCACCAACCCACCTTCTGTTTAGAGCAATGCACAGAAGCAAAAAAGGCCCCGGGGCATCCAAGCACAGAGCCCTCCTCTCCTTGTTTCCAACCTCATCAAGCAACCAGCCAAAAAGTTGGCCCTCTCTCCATCACTGATGCACCCCTGGGATATCTTTTCCCCTGGAATCACTGGGGAGATTCTTTTTTCCTTCTCTGCCAGTCAGCCACAACCTGGCTGAACACTGGCTGGAACAGGGACATGCACCACCACGCGCAAGCAGGAACCAGAATCTCACCCTGCAAGCTCAAGTTGTGCACGGGGGATGAACGGCCCAAACACACCCTTCCACCAATGAAAAACGGGACATGTGAGTAACATCAAGATGGCAAATGCTATTGTTGAGAAGTACATACATGGTAGGAGAGGGTCCAGCAGTTTGCTTTTGCTTAAACCAACTGGGAAAGGCGAGATTCAGCCATTACTATCCTCTCCTGCTTATCGAGTGCAAATTACTCTTGCACTTTGAATTCGGCTTGCAGCAACTGAAGTCAGCTGAGAACAAAGGGAGAAGCTGAGAAAGAAATCAGGACATTTTAAAATGGGAATGGGAAAGACTTTTGCTCAATAGCTTCTGCCAATCAGAAGAGATAATACTGAAGCAGATGAACCAATGGCTTAACTCAGTATAGAGATATTTCCAGCGTCCGTGGATTTAAGAAAACTCATAAACAGGACAGGACCGTAATCACCATTCTTTTGCTGCTACGTTAGCAGATATACTGTCCCTAAACATTTATGTTCCAATGAGTTAATGCCACCGTGATTACATCCCTTGCTAGGCCTCCTCTTTGCCCATCACGATTGGGTCTAATTCACTTTTCAGACTATTTAAGCAATGAGTCATCACCAAATCCTCCTGCAGAAAATCCCATAGGTACATTGTGCCTTGTATAAAGAAAATATCCCTTTGGTCTATACTTAATCTATAATCCATCAATTGCATTGAGCAACCTACGCTCATGGTATTGCAGAGAAACATACTCTTTTCACCAGTTATAAGATTATGAAACAGCCAGCACGATGCAATGGTTTGATAATTGGACCAGGATTCTGGAAGACCTGGGTTCGAATCCCTGTTCAACCATGGAAACCCACTGAGTGACGATGGGAAAGTCATGCGCTCTCAGCATCAAAGGCAATAAATCAATCTTGCTAAGAAAACTCCACCTTAGGGTCGCTGTAAGTTAGAAATGACTTGACAACAACAAGAGCAAACCCCTGGTTATCTGCCTTCAGAAAAGGGAACATTTTAGAAGTGTAAAATTTCCACTCACCCAGCGACAATGCGGGCCAGGATCCAAACAGCTACTTTAGTTACACCCAAGGGCTTGGCATGGTCCCAGTGGGATCTTCTCCCCCTTTTTTTAATGTACCAGACTTTGAGCCATATAACACTCAGCTTTTATAACTCCGTTCGGTTTCCCAAAAAAGTTGATGTTGTCAACAAACTTCCCTGTACCAGGAGCATTTGCTTGTCACAGCAAACCAAGAATCTTGGCTTAATCGGATGCAATGGTATCAGCCTTCTGCTTGCTTCTGGTTCTTTCCTCCACATTACGTAAAGCGATAAACAAACCAGGAAGGCAATAGTTTTGCATGACCTTTCAAACTAAGGATTATGCACCCAAACAAATGAGGAATAGCCTGCCAACAATGGGTTCTGGTTTACAGCTTCTAACAATCCAGGTTTGTTTGGGCACATTTTTTTTTAAATCCTCTTTTTTGAATGAAAACTTTGCCTTTTGCACAAACATGATATTTTTGTGCAGAAAAGATCTGCAAATACGAAAAAGTTTGCAGCGTTTGACAGCTTTCTTGGTGAAGTGCAGGGCGGGTGGTGAAACGAGGGCATGGCCCCCAAAACAAGTACTCCACCCCAGAAATGCAATTTCCTGCAATCCCCAAATTTCTAGCATTGCAGAGTGAGATGTCAAAAATCGTTCACGCCTGGAATTCTTGTATCTGCTTTCTCACTTGGAACTCTTCTTCTATTTACTGTGTTTGCCTCCAATCGGGCACTTTTCTTTGGATTCTTTGGATTCATAAACAGTATTTCTAAAGGCTCAACTGAAGCTTTAAGTTGCTGCAACACTAGAAATTTGACTCGTGATGAAAAAATTCATTGGGCAAAGGATGAATTCTCATAGGGTGGCAATGCCTTTGTCTTCCCTCCTAACCTTGAAGCCTTCCAATTTTCTGGGGGAAAAAAATTTGCTGTAATTTTTGGGCAAGAAAATTGCAGAAAGCCCTCCAAACTTGTGAAAAATACAAGAAAATAGCTTTACTCCACCCCTGAACCCCAGAATACCATCTTATTGTGCTTTCAAGTTGCTTCGAGCTTATGACCACTCTAAGGCAAACCTATTGTGAGGTTTTCTGGGGCTGAGAGTGTGTGACATGTCCAAGGTCCCCCAGTGGGTTTCTGTGGCCGAGCGGGGAAATGAACCCTGGTCTCTAAGGTCATAGTCCAATTCTCAAATCACCACGCTACTCTGGCTTTCATATTTACTGTATTATCCCTAAATAAATGTATTTTCTTCCACAGTCCCTCTCAAAATGGCAACAAGACGTGATGCAACGTCACTTCCTGTTGCCATTTTGAGAAGGATCGCAAAGGAAAACAAACATTTGCTGTCTTTAGAAGTGTGTGGCCAGCAGGGGTGGTGTGATGGCAAATGGGCTCCTGCTCTTCATGCAATTAACCACCCCTGCCATAAACGAAGCAAAGGAAGAATCCAGAAAACCCTTCTGTATAGTCCCCAAAGCTTCAAGGGCTGACACCCCCATGTACAGGCCAAGCCTCTCCCCAAAGCCCCCCATGTTGCTCTGCAACAAAGACAAAAATGGAAACCAGGCATCTCCTTCTCTCCGTGTGACTTTCTTTTCAGATGCACAACCTTTGATGCACAACCACTTCCTTTTCCTCTGATGCACAACCACTGTCTTTGAGCCAACTTGAACATCATACGGAACGGTGAATACATGCGCGCATCTTAACATTTCCAGAAGCTTATTAGTCCTTTTCAGCCAGCTCCACCTGACACCAACCCTTCTCCAAATGCAGAGAAACAAACTCAAAATTCAGAATTTGTTGGCTGAGGAGTGTGTCCAGGGCTCAACGACTGCATTGCCTGATTTTCCAGCCATCCCCCTCAACTGGATCCAGCTCCTTCCAACATTTGGCTGCCAGGAGGAAACATCCATGGCGTGAAACACCTAAAATAAGCCTTCCTCCTCAATTTTGGCTTCGAGAATTATCCATCTGTTTTTCAGAAGTCCACTTTTTTAAAAAAAACAAAAATACAGGGCGGCCTATTCTACATGCAATTCTTTGGGCCAGAGAATGTGACGTCCCCGAGAGGCTAAACGAAACCAGCAGGAGAGGAACTGCCACGGTGCGTCTGGGAGTCTAGCACTAGGGCTGAATCTCCATATGTTGCTTTCTATGGCATCTGTATAGAATTGCACGGAAGCCCAGCCATATGGCCTTGCTTTTCAGGGAAGGGTCTCTCCTTTGCTCCACCCCACCCGCACTCAAATTCTGCACCAAGGAAAGCGAGGGTCCAGATTTGCACTGCCTTTTAATGTGGTGCACGATTATATTTTGATTTTTAATTGCTACGTTCCTACCTGACATGGAATAACGTAGGTGAGGGCTTTTGGAATACAAGCCAACACTGGTGTGTTAACAAATGCAAAAAAAGAGAGGGGGAGAAAGCTACAGAATAATCTCCCAAATGATTATATTATCATTATTTATTTGCTATGTTTCTATCACATCTATCTCTCCTTAATGCATCATAAGCAGGGGGAATTCTGCTACGCTCATTCTGCTGTTGCTCATCTGTAAAGCTGCTATACGATGAGCTTTACAGATGAGCAACAGCAATTCAGACTCAGGCCATTTCCGCACTACTGTGTTATAGTGCTATCATTCCACTTTCAACCTCCTGTGGAAATCTAGGGTTTGTAGTTTCCTGAGGCCAAAGACTTCTCTGGCTGAGAATCCTAAATGTCCCTCCCTAAACTGCAAACCCCAGGATTCCATAGAAGGTGGAAAGTGGAATAAAGCACTATAACAGCCTAGTGCGGAAATGGCTGAGATTAGATTACAGGTGCCACGTTGAGCAGGCATAGACAGACACGGAATAGCTGCCAGCGTCAGCTAGAAATGGGTACGAATTGCCTTCAGTCTGCATTTTGACAAGGACTTACCAAATTTGCACTTGCTGAATCAATATGCAAAGTGGAATGAAGTTACCTTCCAGCATTCGCACTTCTTACAACTTGGCAGTGCAATGCTCCAACCTCCCTGTCCTCCCCCCTCCGCCGCCAAAATAAAAGCAGCGAAAAACGCTATTTGGGAGCGCTGCACATAAAAATATGCATATTTATGGTACGAACAGACAAAAAAATGCAGGATATAAGGAAAAAAACAGCTTGCCAAAAATGTGCGTGTTGGGCAAAACAGCACACATTAGTAGAAATGGAGAGAGAAACACGTACCAACACAGGGGTGCACGAGTAGGAGAGAAGGTGGACGTGTGAAAATCTGAGCTTCACAGATTGGTTGGTGGAAAATTTTGGCTGCCTGCCTTTGGTCTCAAGAAATGCACTTTTCCATTCCTAGCAATTCACGAAAGCTGAGCCTTCGTTAATGTCCTCCAACTCTGCCAGTCTTTTGTATGTAGGATGATATCAGTTGTTCTGCTGCAGTATGAAGCGCCAGATTTATGCACAAGCTGGCAAGGTACCGTTTAGGATCTTTGATTTACTGGGGCATCAATAATAACAGTCCTACTAATAATAAAACCAGTAGCAGTAGGAATGCCACATTCTCCAATGGTGCCTCTCTAGTTCGTCGGAGCTCAGATGGAATCCGAATCAACGATGCTCCAAAACTACAGTCAATAGCCTCTGGCAGACAATGAATCTTCCCAGAAGCCAAGGTGACTAAATGGAGCCTGTTGTCCTTTGGGTAGATCACGAGACCATACGACTCTCTGGAAAAGACTATAATGTGTGGTTGTTAGAGAGCCAGTGTGACATAATAGTTTGAGTCTTGGCCAAATCACACTCTCTCAGCCTCAGAGGGAGGCAATGGTAGACCCCTTCTCGACAAATCTTGCTGAGAAAACCCTGTGATGGGGTCATCGTAGGTTGCAACTTCTTGAAGGCACACAACAACAGGAGGAAAAGAGGAAGACAACGCAACGGGTGGATAGATTCGATCAAGGAAGCCATGTCTGCCTTGGGTTTCCAAGACCTGAGCAAGACAGTGGATGATCTGGGGCTCTTCAAGGTCTCTCACTTCATAGGTCTCCACAGGTCAAAGTCAACCCAGCTGTGAGCCAACAAACAGCAACAATGCATACATTTTTTTGTTCCACTAGCCACTAATCTGTGGTTCTTAGGTTGAAAATCACACTCTTTCCACGAAGCACACAAGCAAAGTGTAGAAATGATGATTCCCCTACCCTAACTCCCACTGTTCTCAAAAACACTGCCACTACCCATGGAGGATCCATTTGGCTTTCTGAGCCAATTATTATAAAGAGATGGATGGATGGATGGATGAGAAGATGGATCGATTTAATAGAGGTAGCCATGGCTTTGCAAGAGCTGGGGATCTTAGAAGCCTCTCATTCATAAATCAAAGTCAACTTAGTGGTAAATAACAACAACCGTAAAATTGAGACTACTATACCATTAATAGTGGTATTATTTTAAAAATACAATGAGATCCCCTTTGGCATTCCATTCTCTCCAATGTTCCAGAGATGAAAACAGGGACACGTGTGGCCAAACAACACCACAGTGTGCCAAGACGGCAAAAGTTATTAATGAGGAAAAGCAGTCGAGCTAGGAGAGGTTGCAGCGGTTTGCTTTTGCATGAACCGACTAGGAAAGGCAAGATTCAGCCATCTGTTCCTCTCCTCTCCCCCACTGGATGAGTTAATGGAAAACAAATTACTCTTGTACTTTGAACTCAGTTTGTAGCAGCTGAAGTCCGCTGAGAACAAAAAGGGAAAGTGGGAGGAGGAGAAAGAAACCAGAACATTTTTAGATCAGCTAAAGAAAAAAGTGGGATGACAGATAACTGGGACAGTCCTTGCCAAACTGGGACAGTTGGAAAGCATGGTACCTATACAGTGGTACCTCCCTGCTAATAGTTGTGTGTCAGAGCTGGAAATGAGCGAGTAAAACAATAATAGAATCATAGAATCAAGTTGGAAGAGACCTCCAGGGGCCATCCAGTCCAACCCCATTCTGCCATACAGGAACACCCATCAAAGCACTCTCAACAGATGGCCATCCAGCCTCTGCTTAAAAACCTTCAAAGAAGGAGGAGACTCCACCACACTCCATTAACGCAACCACATATTCCACTGCCAGACAGTTTTGACTGTCAGAAAGTTCTTCCTGAGGCTCAGATGGAATCTCTTTTCATCCAGCTTGAATCCATTTCCCCTTGTCCTGGTCTCTGGAGCAGTGGAAAACAAGCCCACTCCCTCCTCGACATGACATCTCTTCAAATATTTAAACATGGCTCTCATCTCCCCTCTTAACCTTCCCTTCTGCAGACTAAACATTCCCAACTCCCTAAGTCACTCTTCATAGGGCTTCATGGCTTTCAGACCCTTCACCATTTTGGTCACCCTTCTCCGGACACACTCCAACTTGTCCATATCCTTTTTGAAATGAAATGCCCAGAACCAGACACAGTGCTCAAGATGAGGTCTAACCAATGCAGAATAGAGTGGTACCATTACCTCCCCTGACCTAGACACCATACTCCTATTGATGCAACCAAGAATCACATTGGCTTTCTTGGCTGCTGCATCACACTGCTGGCTCATGTCCAGCTTGTGGTCCACCAAGACTCCTAGATCCCTTTCACATGTACTCTTCTCCATCCACGTATCCCCCATCTTATATTTGTGCATTCCATTTTTTCTGCCTAAGCGCAGGACCTTACATTTCTCTCTGTTGAAATTCATTTTGTTAGCTTTGGTCCAATCCCTCAGCAGCGCCACGCGAGAAGCAACGGCAAGCACCTCAGAAGAGCCTTAATGAATCTGGGCCCATTAGTGTGCCAGCGATTCACCTAGGAGAGTAATATCCGGTGGGGAACCTTCTACGGGGACCGGTGAGCTTTCACGGCCAATTTATGTACTGGCATGTAATGCGCTCTGTTAGAGGCAGTCTGTGTGGAAATGTCATAGTACTTAGAAGTCATTAACTTGGGGACGCAGCAAGTGAGAGACAAGGGGGGGAGAGAAAGGGAGAGAGAGAGAGAGAGAGGCGTACGGAGGGACGGAGGAGAGATAGGGAAGGCAAAAAAAAATTAATTTAATTAAAAAGAATCCTTCGAGTCTGGCTCTCAATCCATGTGGTTTGGGGGACTTGGCAGGAATCTAGAGAACAGCATGCAAAGAAAATGAAGGTTATTGGAGGTCCAATCTCTCTCTCTATACATATAAAATGATGCTAATAAAAAAATATGAACAGAAGACTTTTCGTAGATGGATGAATATCTCCCCCTTCCTCCTCTCCTCAGTCCCAAGACAATCCACTTATTTACTGCCAGTGTTCCTGTAATTATTTTTTTAAAAAAATAAAACCTCTAAGCTTCTTGCAACTTGATGACTCCATATCCTGAGCAGTATTAATGCCCATCACTCACAACTGGTGTTTTGGGTAATATATTTCACACCATTCAATGGGGGGAAGCTGGGGTTGTAGAGGACGATTTTCCCTGTTTCTCCCCCTCTCCGTGGGGTCTTTCCAGACCCAAGAAAAACGTGGCCATGTCTCACACACGCTCAGCCCCAGGAAAACCTAATGATAGGGTCACCTTAGTGTCACCATAAGCCGGAAACGGGTTGAAGGCACCCAAGAACAGCAAGTAGGCTGCGGCAGAATGTCTCAGAAGTGGCTTAGAACAGAGGGTAGGAATTAGGATTGCAAACAATATTTGCTATTGTTTGCTCCCAGGTTGAAAAAAAATGGGTTTCTTGGCAGTCAGAAAACCCATTCGACAGAATAAGAGGCTGGAGAGAATTTTACACTATTTCCTCAAATTGCCCTGAAACATTGTGAAGAGATTACTCCATGGAGAGAGAAAAATAGGGGACTTTTGCACCAAAAAAAAAAGTTTTTATTTTTGTGTTGTGTGCACAAAAACAACAACAACAAAACCTATGTTTTTCTCTGCAGAAATAATTCCTCAGCAATATTTAGGGATGCTCGACTACAGGGAGAATACCATGGAAGAATATTCCTCTTCTGTTTTAGCGGGCAAAAAAACTACTGTAATTTTTCGTCCGCACGCGCGAAAGTGAAAGACTTGCGAACTGACATTCGTAGTGGGAATCATCCAGCCCTCCAGACGCTGTTGGATGGCAACTCCCAGCATGCTGTGCCATCCCCACGGCCACACGATTCCCACCCGAGGCTGAGAGAGCAAAACGGAGGGAAGGAATTGACGATGAGGTTTGGAGACTGGCTTAACACCGGTTGGGGAAAGTGGCTTCCTGGGGAAATTTGCTTCCCTTCACTTTCCAAGCAAAGTCAAACCTCCTGCCGTTGCGATGGCAATGTGTGTTTATTCCTTCAATGTGTGTGGCCCACACAGCATCCAAGAGTAACAAGCAGAAGCCTCCCAGACTTTCCTTGAAATGCACTTGGCAGCCCCAGCAGTTAATTTTTTTTTTAACAAGGCAAAGAGATTTGCAGAGAGAGAGAGAGAGAGGCATCTTTCTTGCCACCGTCTTATGAGTTCCTACCCTGCCTCCTGCTCTTGAGTAAAAAAGATGGGCACCAATATTTCTATTAACACTTCAATGGCTGCCGCCACCAGCTGTCCCCGGGGCTCCCCAAGATTCACTGGCTGAGTTGGAGGTCAAGGGAGGGTCCCCTTTTTCTACCAAGATCTAGCTTTCCAGAAGCCTTCCCTTCCCTTCCCCATGAGGAATCCACACATACACCAAGCCCTCGGGAGGGTGACAAGAGAGAAGCCTTTGATGGAAAATTTCTTCCAAGCAAACAAGCATCACATCAGCAAAAAGGTGTATCTTGTCCCATCACGCAGGGGGCAAGACACCAAAAAGGTCATGCTGTTGAGTCACAAGCCGAGGAAAATGGCAACAACAAGCCTCTCTTGAAATCCTTCCAGGAGATCGTCAGCCCGGGTTTCTGCTAACCTTGATAGCTGATCAATACATTTGCAATTGATTGTTATTGGCTGGCTCTTCCTTGCCTGGGTGGTCAGACAGATGGGTCTCGGTTTTTTGCTGGCCGAGGGCGTAAGTTCAGAGCTTATGTGGAGGCCAGGAGGTTGGGAAATGGAAGCCTAGGGGAGCACATGTGGGCCCCTAGAAGCATTTTCCATCCTGTATCCATAGAGGATTTCTTCATCCTCTATGTCAGGAAGGTGGATTCTCCCCCTTATGCTAGATTTCTGCATGCGGGGTGATGCTTTGTGAACCTTCAAATACATCCCAACCTTCTTTGTCAGACCAAAGTGGCACCATCAAGCCAGGCCTGTACCGCCTTATCCTTTCTGATTCGTCTTTAGTGCAAAGCCAATGAGGGTCCATAGAAGTCAAAGCCACAGAACCAACAGCAGAGGGGATTTTGCAACTAAAGTTGTGAACTTCTGTATTTCCTAGATTTTCACTCTTAGCTGACATTGATTGGCATTCTATATTGGATCTGTAACCTACAGATACAGATCCATAACTCTTCTGTATTCACCAATACTTGTGTATTCATGATCGCAGCACTTTTCTAAGGGACACTCCCGGCCCACCTTAACAGCCAGCAGCCATATCAAGTGATGGAGGTCTACTTTGCAGGTGACTGGAACACAAGGCAATGATGTTTCCAGCCCCTCCTGCCAGTGTGCAAGGCTGTGACCATCAGAGGCAGGGGGAAGGAGCTGGAAACTGCATCCTCCCAAACCCCATCACTCAATGCAGCTGCTGGCTCTTGGTAGGTTTCAGGAGCAGGGTGGATCAAGAAATGTTACTGATGTAGCTAAGGTTAGGATATTGCTGAATGTTGGGATTGCTGTGATGCAAGTGAAAGAGGAGGAAAGAAAAGGTACATTTGGGCAGGGTCGAGAAAACCTAGGACAGCTAAATGATGTCAGTGGTACCAGACAGACTGGAATGTGGTTGTGGACCCACACAGGCACAACTTCCCGTTACTCCTGCCGAGGTTGTTGCAGAAAGTGGTATCCTGTTCCCTCAGGAGCATGACCCAGTTTGTTGGCCCCGGAGGGGAGGCATCCCACATGGGTAATGAGTGGCTGGGGCAAAGGAGGCCCCCAAGCACCATCCGGCTGGCATTTTGCAGCCTGGAGAAAGGAAGAGCCTAGGAGGACATTTTGGGGAGGTTCCATGGCTCTTCCTTTTCCTGGGGTATACAGCACACTCTCCACTCCCCTGGCCACTAATGGGGCTACAGCCCAGTGGCTCAAACTGATGTTGCGCATGGGGGTGGAAGGAGAAGCTGAACAAAAGCGCACTGGTGGAGGTCTCCACCACCAATTAACAAAATGTGCCTCCTCTGGGCAGCCTGTTTCTCCAATGCCTGGCTTCTTTCATGGACGCTGTGCCCATGATCTTTGTCCTCCTACCGCTACCATCCACGTTCCAGCGTTGTGTATAGTGGTTGGAATGTCAGACCAGGGCTTTGGGAGACCAGACTCGGAATCCCTGCCCGGCCATGGAAACCCACTCGGTGGCCTTGGATAAGTCCAGCTCTTCTCTCTGCCTCAGAAGAGGCCATGGCAAAACTCTTCCCAATGAATCCTGCCAAGAAAACCTCACAACAGGTTCACGTTAGACAATCACAAATTGGAAATGACTTGAAGGCCGACCACAAGAACACGCTCCACCTGCCAGCTTCATCACGCCAGCACAGAACATCCACCAGATTCCAGTCCTCTGCTCTTCTCCCTTGCGTTTCCTTCACCCTTTTTCTCAACACTGCCATAGCCACTGTTCACAACAGCCTGGGTGCAGGTACTTCTCCGCTCCTCCCACAAAAAAAATGCTTTCTCTCTCTCTTTCTTTCTCTTTCTTTCTCTCTCTCTCTGCTGGATGAAGGAACCAGATTCCCTTCCCGGTGCATCAAAGCCAAACAACTGCAGGCAGGCAAGCGTCATTAATTAGCAGCAGATGGCGATGCGTGACAGGTAGCTGCGTACCTGCAGTTGCACTCGCCTCCCCCACAAACAGTCTTGGGCTTCAAGGATGTCCCAGCTCCCCAGCCGGCTGAACAGGGACCGGGTCCATCAGCAGCTGGGGACAGTTTGTGCGGAGGCATTAAAGGAGGAACGGGTGCCAAACTGGGATGGTTGTGCCTTTGCAAAAAAAGAAGAAGAGAGAGGCTGGGGAATGCGGGGAGGAGGGAAAAGAAAGAAAGAGGGAGGGAGAGAGAGAGAGAGAGAGAGAGAGAGAGAGAACGAGCTCTTTGGAGCTGAGACAATCAGCCATGTTCAAACGGCACCGGAGAGATAACACAGCAGAAAGCAGAAGAGCCTTGCGTCTCCTGTCTTTCCGCAAAGGATTTACTGGCGGCGCATTAATGGGCCTGCTCAGTATTCCACTCCAGACGGCGGATAATGCCTTTGCCAAACTAACTGCAATAAATTAATTAAATTAATCGGCTGCGCTGCGCCCGTCGTCCCCACCCGAGGATGTGCGAAGCTGCGGCTGACACAGGCGGGCCACTTTTTCTCCCCTTCTGCGCTTCGAGCCCGGGAATCTGGTCCCCTTCTGCTGCCCCCAACCTCCTCGGATGCTGTCCTTCCCCCCCCATACACCCCTGCCGCCCGCTTTCGCTCCCCAGTTTTCGGCCTGGCACGCCACCTGCCTCATTCCGTTAATCGCCGTCCTGGCGGTTTAGATCACATTAGTTTTCCGTGTAATTAAGACTGTCCAGGAGGGCACGCAGCTGCTTCGTGCGGTCGTTCCCTCTTTACCCGTCAACGTGCCTCCTGCACAGATAGGTGCAATTAACCAACCCTGTTCACAGTCATTAAGCATTAATGCACCTCATTAGCATAAGAACGGGAAGGAGGCTTTGATGAGGGGAGGGAAACCCCACTGGAGAAAGAGAGAGAGAGAGAGATGGACATGCAAGATGGGAAGAGAAGGAGTCCAGCCCTGCAATCTCCTGATGGGGCCCAATCAGCCAGACAGCAACCTCTACGGAGCAACGACCACCACCTTTGCCCTCGCCTTGCCACAAACGAAGGCCGGGCGTCCTGGACTATTCTGTTTTTAAGGCAATTAGGAGAACTATTAAAATGATGAACTCACTGAACGCACCGAACTTCAGTGTCCCCTTTGTCACAGTGCCTCCAAGAAAGCAGAGACAATGCCCAACCGCTACGAGTCGGGGCCCAACGCACCCCCAACAAAGGACTTCCGTCTGGTCGGATTCCGCCATATTGGGACGTATTATGTGAGACCCTCCCCGACGCAAACAAAGAAGCATTTTCCATTCAGGATGCTGTTAAGCACTTTAGGCAGGGGTGTTTTTTTAAAAAACAAGAGAAGGTGACAAACAAGTGAAGCCGAGCCACCAAAGGGAAGGAGGTGGATGGGAAAAGGAGGCAATGGAGTTCTTGAAGACCTGAAATCAAAATGGTCCCCGCTCTGGCAGTCAGAAAGGGTAAAAAAATGGGATGAGCACCCTATTTTTCAAGACACTGGTCTATCTGAGAGAAGGAGTTGATAGAACGAAGGGACTTCCCTCTTCACGACCCATAAACATGAGGCACCCAGGGCTGCTTTTGGGCACCTCAGATATCAACACTCCTGAAAAATGTCCACCCAACCTGTGTTTGAAGCCTCCAAAAACGGAGGTCTTCACGTCCATCCTCCGAGGCAGCCTTCCCCACTGTCGAACAGCTCGTACAAGCACTAAGTTCTTCCTGCTGTTTAGGTGGAATCTCTTTTATTGTCATTTGAAACCATTCAGTCGTGTCCTGGTTTCGTGTAATTTGAATCCATCGGTTTGTGGTCTAATCTCTGGCCAGACATGCGCTACATAACAAGCCGGTGTGCTATGTACTTCGAAGCCCCTGTCTCCATCATGCTGAACCTTGGTTTGGCAAGGATGAGGCACAAAAGGTTCAGTTCGGAGCCCGTGAAACTATGGCCATTTCCACACCAGACTATTATAGTGCTATTATTCCATTTTCAACATCCTATGGAATCCTGGGGTTTGCAGCTTAGGGAGGGGCCTCATGGCTGCACACCCCAGGATGCAAATCCCAGGATTGCATAGGATGTTGAAAGTGGAATAATAGCAGTATAACAATGTAGTGCGGCAATGGCCTATGTCAAGACTGGGGCAGCATGAAAGGGTGCCCCCACACTTCTACCCCTCCATACATGCATGCATTTCTTCCTGGAAGGAATGTGGCCCCAGTCAGCTGTACCTGAAATGGTCACAAAGGTCCCTAGATGTTCCTACAGATCTCATACTCTCCAACTGCCCCAGTTTGACAGTTCCAATTAATACTCTGTCATCCCAGTTTTTCAGCTGCTTTTAAAATGCCCCAGTTTCTTTTCCCCTCCTCTCTCTTTCTCCCTTTGTCCTCAGCTTTCTTCTGTTGCTGCAAGCTGAGTTCAAAGTGCAGAAGTAGTTTGCACTCTACTCAGCCCAGGGAGAGGAGAGGAGGAGGTGCCAGCAAGCGAGAGTCCCTTTTAACCCTCTGTTGTCCCTCTTTTTCAGTGTTTTTAAAAATGTCCTGGTTCCCCTCTCCTCCCCCCATGTGCGCACACATCTTTTAAAACCATACACATTAAAAACAGTCCACAATTGGATTCTACCCATCCCTCATAATGCAGCCGCCGCCGCCAGATTGGGCTGGAAACCGACACCTTTCCACCCCCGTAGGTGGACGTGGGCAAGGACTCTCCATGAACTAGCTTGCACCAGCCTATTCCTCTCGCCTTTGGCTTTTTGTTTTTCTGCAATTGCAATTAGCCAGAATGGCAGCCGCAGGAGTGGAGAGGCGAAGCAGGGGAAAGACAGCCAGGGAGGGAAGGAGAAAGGAGAAAGGATCTTTCCTCTCTTCATCCTAAAAGGCCAAGCGAGCCGCCTGTAGCGTTTGCAGGTCTCTGCCTATTGTACTGTCGAGAACATCTGAGCAGACACGTCTGAGCGCCGGGGTTTTTGTTGTAAGCCGTTTCAATGGCAAAGGAACGGGCGAAGGACAGGGAAGCATCGAGAGAGGAAGGCTGGGAGAGCGTGTGTGCAGAGAGGGGAGAGAGAGATGAGATACAGGCTTGGGAAGGGACAACTGGAAAGAGCGGTGGAGAGATTTGACAGCAATCAATGACTCCTGGATGCTATTACCCGGCATCTTGGAAGCCAGACTCCCTCCTGCAGCCATGCTACCCCCGGAGCAGTGACTTTGCCGTAGTGCCCGGGGGGCTCGGTTCTCACTCCGACTCTGGCACCATCCGGCCTCCTTTGTCATTACTGGCTGGGATCACAGAAGGGGCAGCCAGCTCTTCCGGTGCAGAGAGATTACTGCTGCTTCGGCGGCTCCTCTTCTCCAGCCTTCCACACTGCCCTTTTTGGTTGACTCAGTTTTGCTAGAGGGAGAGCATTGCCACTTCCACACTAGCCTGTTACAGCACTATGATTCCACTTTCAACATCCTATGGAATTCTGGGATTTGCAGTTTAGGGAGGGGCCTTTGGACTGTCTGTGGGGTTGTTGCGGTACAAAGTGTCCTTTGGAGGCACTGCACTTCACAGTTGACCGCCACACCAAAAGAGGAGGAGAGAATTGGGTTTGTCCGTCAGCTAAAGGGAAGAGAGGGAGATCTCTTGAGGAAGAGGAGGTGAAGGGGAACTCTTGCGTCGGGTTTGGGGCAAGTCACATTCTCTCAGCCTCAGAGGAAAGCCAAGGCAAACCTCCTCTGAACAAATCGTAGCAAGAAAGCTCTGCAATGGTTTCAGCTCAGGGTTGCCGTGAATCAGAAGCAAAGTGAACGCGTGCAGCAACAAACAAGAGCAAAGCCAAGGCCAAAGAAAGGAAGAAACAGACATCTGAGGAGCAGAAGCCCTCATCTGAATCTTG
Source organism: Ctenosaura bakeri (assembly GCA_948474755.1). Classification (NCBI taxonomy): domain Eukaryota; kingdom Metazoa; phylum Chordata; class Lepidosauria; order Squamata; family Iguanidae; genus Ctenosaura; species Ctenosaura bakeri. Next base: position 25,254 of record CAOLHI010001769.1, read on the forward strand.
GGAGCTTTTCATGAAGCAATGGAGCTACTCTTTCTTGGCAAGATGAATTGGCCAGCCTGTTAGCAGCTGTTGCTGCTGCTGCTGCCACCGCCTGTGGAGCCGGCCACGATAAAGGATGAGCAGAACCGCTTGGTCCGGATCCAAGAAAATAAAAGTTTGGGCAGAGCAGACGATGGATCTGTTTCATGGAGCTAAAAGACTCCAGAGTGGACTACACAGTCTGGAATCAATCTGTCAGTGTGTGCTCCAATTGTCCCAATTTGCTAGGGAACCACCTCAATTAATTCCCACTTTCTCATCAGGTTTTAAAAAGTCCCAGTTTCTCTGTCCTCCTCCAACTTTCCACCATGGCTTATTCAACTGCTGCAAATCAAGTTCAAAGTAGCTCAGGCTCAACTAAATTCACTCAGCAGAAGGGGAAGAGGAGAAAAGAGGGCAGAATCTTGCCCTTCCCGGTAGGCTCAAGCAAAAGCAAACGGCTACAGCCTCTCCTAGCTCATGGGTTCTCCCTCATTTGTACTTCTTGCCATTTTGCCCCCATTTGGATGTTGCTGGGCTTCCCATGTTCTCGTTTGCATACGTAAAAAGTTGGACGGCATGGTCTGTTTGGAAAAGCCTGGCTTGGCTGGGCATGTCCTTAAGACAATGAGACCTCACCTTGCAAACACAGTGGCCTCCAGTATTACACAAAGTCATCAGTCTCTGACCTTGCCCCTACCAGAGGCTTTGAAGATACAAGCCTGACCAGATGAAGACATGCTAAGCTATGCCAAGTTTTAAGAAGCCCCGCCAGCAGTGCCAAATCTAGAAATTTGGTACATTTGTCATTTTTTTTTTTATTTAGCAACTCCTTTGAATCTGTTGCCCTCGATGAGGGGCAAAGCAAGGCCCAAAAGCTACCTGTGGCCTTTCAGCACAGTTCTGGCCTCATCTGGCTCCTCTGGGAAGCTTTGTAGCTGGGCGGAAAGTTGCAAAAACAAACGCTGTGCAAAAATGGTTTTTGTGCAGAAAACTTCCTGTGCAGAAAACAAAAGTTTCTGCTCAGAAGATGACATTTTTGTATAGAAAAGATGTTTCCTGTGCAGAAAATGCTGTTTTCTAGGGAGGAAATTTGGCTTTTTCCTCCCACAGAAATGTTGCTTTCTGTGCAGAAAGTGCCATGTTTTCCACAGGAAGCTTGTTTTTTTGTTTTTGTTTTGCAGGAAAAGTGCTGTTTTCTGTACAGAAAGTGCTGTTTTCTGCACAAGAGGACACCATGCATTGCATTGCACAGAATAAGTCCCAAACCATGGATCATTTTCAGACGTTTTCAATGCCTTCCTGAGAGTGAGGAGAAAAACGGTAACATTATTTGGTTTTGCCTGTGAGAAAAAAATTTACATAGATTTGCATCCCCTATGCTGAGGAGAACGTATCTTCAGCCTGATTTTTTGATATCCTTATCATTTTATCTGCCATTTGACTCCTCAAAATCCAAGATCGAGGGTGGGGAACCTTTCTCACCCTGAGGGCCGTATTCAATTTGGAGAGGTTTCTCATGGGTTGTGTTCCACTGGTGGGTGGGGCCTGGCTTTAAGTGCCAGGAACTGAGCTTTAGGGGTTCATCCTTTCACAAGTGGGGGGCAGGAGGACCCCCTTGGAAAGCTAAGAAGCCATCAGGTGTTCATGTACTGTGGACGGGGGTATGTGGCTCTCTGGGGATGCCCAGAGGGTCCCCGGACGGGCACACGAGGACACCAGAGGCCCAGATGTGGCCCCAGGGCCTGAGATTCTCCACCCTTGGCCTAGATCTTGCCCCAACAAGGCCAAGCCTGGGGCCTGGGTGGTGGAACGTCTCAAGAGTCACCTATCAACAAGATGAAGCCAGCTGCCACAGCCAAGTCGGGGCTCGACTTGACAGCAGGTCCCGACACGAGGAGCTTCCTTTTGATCTACGCAGGGATCCCGGCTAAGCATCGCAGGCCGGGGCCTGTCATCGCCACGGGCTTTGGCAGCCTGTGAAAGGAGAAGCCGGGGAAAGGCCGGGCGTGTGCTCCACAGAAAACTCCTCTTTGGCCCGAATGCTGTTTGGAAAGAGGCACTTCCTTCGCTCTTAACTCCCGCAGGAAGGGAAGAGACTGGGTGGAAAAGGGGGGGTGGAAACAGGAGGAAGGCAGATGCTCGCCTTCCGTGCCAGAGAGGTTTGGCCAAAAACGGGGGGGGGGCTTTGAACCCTCAGCTTCCGCTTACGGGAAAACCTGGCTGTGAATGGATACAGAACAGGAGAAGGAACTAACGGTGGAATTCTGTTCTGGACTTCTTGAAAGAAGCATGGAGTAGTTTCACCCATTTCCTTCCTGCTGTGAGAGAGTCTTCAAAAACTCTGCAGTTTTCAAAGACTCTGCACAGTTAGGGACTTAATTCTGTGCAATAAAAATCACACTTACAAAATGCAAAAACTAGGGCCAGAAGCCTCCTCATCACACTCTACATTTCGTGACTTTACGAATCCGTAGCTGCGTTGCAGAAACACAACAAAAACTCCGTCAGGGAGTTGCAAAGATGTTATCTCTAGATACTGGCAGGAGGGTTGGCAATGTACATCAAGCACCTGTGAGGTTCATCAGGTCCTTCTGATGCGCCCTGGGCCCTCCGATGATGCTCTAGCACTTCCTTGCCAGTGTCCAGATGTGCAGTAGGGAATGCTCCAGTGAACATCGCCACCCACTGCACATCAGCCAATTGTGCATCAGTCACCTCACCACTGTGGGACGGACGCCTGCATGTGGCAACATTACAGCAACCCCTAGGACATTGCAAAATTCCTCAATTCAATTTCGCCCACGTGCAAAGCTAATTACTGAGATGTACCTCCCAAGCAGAACGCCAGCCGGCATCTTCTGTGCAGAAAGTGTTATTTCCACGCATAAATCACCAAACATACTGTTTTCCGCACAAAACAACCATGGGTAAATTTTGCACAGAACAGATCCCAAACTGTAAAAATTCTCATCAGCCTATGAGTCTTCTCAACAGTCAAGAAGCACATTTTCCAACCGTTTCTTTTGGAATAATATTTGACTTATCTTTTTTAGCCCAAGAAGGAACAGCACGGATCTCCCAATGCTGTTGGATTACAGTGTAAAATCACAGAGTTGGAAGAGACCCCAATGGCCATCGAGTCCAACCCCTGCCATGCAGGAACATCAAAGCATTCCCAACAGATGGCCATCCAGCCTCCATTTAAAAACCTCCGAAGAAGGTCCTCTCTTTAAAAACCTCCAAAGAAGGATCTCTGTTTAAAAACCTCCAAAGGTAGCCAGTGTACACACCGGTGAGAAACGCTAGGAGTTCCAACCCCAGACTAGCTGGAGGGCCGCACAATACCTTCCCTCCCCGCTTGAAATACGAGGAAAGAAACACTGAAGCGGCCATGTGGGTGGATGGTTGAGGAAGAGAAAAGAAATCCTCTCTTCCATTGCTGTTGGGTGAAAGGCTAACTTCTAAGCAGCCTCTTAGGCCCATCTTAGAGGGGAAATGGTTTGGGGAAGAGGGAAGAGGAGGGGCAAGGAGAAGAAACACCCAAGCAATCCTATTGTGCACAGCATAAATCTTGGCACTGGGGGCCTTCACGCCTCCACGCTATTGATAAAGCGAAACAAGTCTTAAATGTTTAATGAGCAAATAAACCTGTTAAGGGGATATGATTAATGGCGTGCCTCGACTCCCTCTCTCCCTCTCTCTTTCTCTCTGGCAGTTTAAAGCTTCCTTCCTTGCTGCACCTTGGGTGGGTGGGTGGGTAGTGCAAACGGGTTGGCTGATTGCTTCTTTTCTTCTGAGGGAAAGAGGTATTTGGTGCGCAGGCGCCTCCGATGTGGAGAGAGAGAGAATGCTAACCACATCCTTTGGCTCCAGAGCTGGAAAACCTGCCCCACAAGTTGATCTTACAGGTAAACCTCAGTGGGGGAAGCAGATGTGTTGCTGTGCATTGCTTCAGAAAAATGTGGTGCTGGGGCAGAAATAATAGGGAAAGGATCGGGAGAAATTCCTACACCACAAAAAATGAGAAGAGCAGTTTGAGATATTTTAGCAAACTTTTCATTCAAAAGTCACCACGTGCACATTTGTGAAATGAAATTCACCCAGTTACATAAGCCTAGCGTAAGCAAACAAATATATTTCCAACCTTCTAGGGAACGACAGGCTTCCCAAACTTATCTGACAAGTTAGGGAGCAGAGCAGTGTCAGAAAACAGAATTGGTTGAAAAGTGGGACCTGTTTGCTGTGCCTTAGGGAGCATGAAGGACTTATGGAGGCTCACTTGGGACTGACCGTGCATGTGCGGCTTGCAAAGTCTCTCAACCGGCTTTTCTTTCCTCTCAGTTCACTTTGCGAGCAGCATGTGCAATCCCAAACAAGCCTCCCACAGGCAAGAAGAACTGATAAAAAGGCCAAACCCCATTGAATTAATAGAACCTGTCCTTAACATGGAAGCATTGAAAGAGCGAGTCGTCAGCTAACGGAGTCTTGAAGGGCAGCATTGAAAGGCTTCCTGCATTTGGAAACTTCTTCCAAAATGCATCCAGGGATGATTTCTTTTTCTCCACCAGTCCCTACTTTTCTTATGATTTTCGCTCTGGAGACCCAACTAACAGATTTATGCTTGCTCTGTTTTTCTAACATACTGTGGGGTAGCTGGTAAGACAGACCTGTCTCCTCTCCCCTTTTTACATTTCATGCATGCTCCGTACGAGATTTTTGAGGGAGCTGCTGTTTTCCTTTCCTGTTGCAACGAGGCATGCACAGCGGCAGTAGGGTTGACTAGAGTAAAATCCCACTTTTGCACCTCCTAGAGACCACGGGGTGACCTTGCGTGTGTCACACACTCTCAGACTCGGATAACCCCATGATGGGTTTGCCGTAGGATCACTTTGAGGGCACCTGAAGGCTCATTCCAGAATCCAGGGACAGTTCGAAACCGGCAACCCTAAATGCCAACATAGGCTCCCCTGGTTCAAGGGTTCTCCTAATTAGAACTTAAAAAATTAGGGATTTACTTTGTTCCTTCCAGGCTTCAGAGTGTCCGCCATGGCCCAGGCTCCCCACCACCCCTCCCCTCCTCTTCCAGCTGAGATTAAGCTGCCAGCAATGCGTGCCAGGGCCCGCAGCGGAGAGTAGCTCGCGGGAGACTTATCTGGAGGCACTCGGACAGCCGCCAACGAAGCTGGCAGCGAAATCGCTCAAAGGAGAGCCGTGCGGAGGAGAGAGAGAGAGAGAGGGCCTATCGGGCATCAGCGGGAGGCTGTGAAAAGGACCGTCTGTCAATCTGCAGCAGGGGGGAGGGAAAAAAATCCCGTTTTGCTGGCACAATGCTCCTGCTTTGGACTCGGCGGCGCTTCTGAATATCTGCGAGGAGGAGGAACAAAACCAAGGCTTTTCAAAAGGCAGGGAACATCTACTCCAGGGCCATTTCCGCACTAGCCTGTTATAGCGCAATGATTCCACTTTCAACATCCTCTGGAATCCTGGGGCTGGCCGACCCCTCCCGGAACTGCAAACCCCAGGATGCCAGGGGATGTTGAAAGTGGAATCATCATGCTATAAGAGGCTAGTGCAGAAATGGCCCAGGTGTGGGCAAAGTTTGGGCCCGGCAGCAGCATGTGGCCACCAGAACCCACCACAGCCCATTTTTCCCCCTCAAAAATGTCCCCGAAGGGATACGGAAGGCATTTCCACCATGTTTTGTTTCCCCCAGCCCAATGTTGACCTAGGAGAGGGCTTTTCTGGAAACAGGAAGTGACTTATTCTCACTTCCTGTTGTTGAAAAAGGCCTCTCCTGGGCCTAAAAATGGCCCCAAAGGGGCCAAGGACATGGCAAAAACACTCTCGTGTCTGTTAGAGGGTGTCTGGAGGAATTCCACCGTTGACCGCTCTAGCATACTCTTATATCTGAACTCTATGGTCAGATGTCAATCAACCAGCAAGAGGGGAGATGTTGGGGGTTCTGGAAGGAGGAGGAGCCATCTCCATGCAAAGAAGGCCATGCAAAGAAGGCCATGTTAAACACGAGAGCCATGTTTAAATATCTGAAGGGATGCCATGTAGAGGAAGGAGAGGGCTTGTTCTCTGCTGCTCCAGAGACCAGGACAAGGAGCAATGGATTCAAGGTGCAGGAAAGGAGATTCCACCTGAACCTCAGGAAGAACTTCCTGACAGTCAGGGCTGTCCGGCAGTGGAATCTGCTGCCTTGGAGTGTAGTGGAGTCTCCTTCTTTGGAGGTTTTTAAGCAGAGGCTGGATGGCCATCTGTCGGGAGTGCTTTGAGGGTGTTCCTGCATGGCAGAAGGGGGTTGGACTGGATGGCCCCTGGGGTCTCTTCCAACTCTACATTTCTATGATTCTAAGGCTACTTTCTTCACTCGGCCACAAACCGGCAGCCCTGCCTTGCACAACGCACCCAAGGTCACCTAGCGGGTATCCATGGCCGGGCAAAGAATCCAGGGTCTGAAACCCAACACTCAAATCTCTACACCATTATTCATTATTGTTTATTTTATTTGTATCCCGCCTCTCCACACGGATCGAGGCGGCGAACAACATGAAATACATTATACATTACAAATAGCATGTATTTCTATACCGCTTATCAGCTAAGTGCTCTCTAAGCGGTTTACAATGTGTTTTTAGCTAATTGCCCCCAACAAGCTGGGCACTCATTTTACCGACCTGCGGAAGGATGGAAGGCTGAGTCAACCTGGAGCCCGGCAGAATCGAACTCACAACCTTGTGGCTGCAGTACCGGCATTTAACCACTGCGCCACCGGGGCACTTCTTCTTCTACACCATGAGAATCCGTATAGCCATCTTTGAACATCTGAAGGAATATCATATAAAAGGGGTATCATAGCGATGGAACAACCTTGTTTTCTGCCACTCCAGAGAACCAAGTTGAGAACCCGTGTATTCAAACTCAAAGAAAAGAGATTCCATCTAAACATTAGGAAGAACTTCTCGACTGTGAGAGCAGTCCAGGAGTGGGACACACGGCCTTGGAGGGTGGTGGATTCTCTGTCTTTAAACAGGGGTCGGATGGGCGTCTTTTGGGAGTGCTTTAGTTGTGTCTCCCTGCATGGCAGAACGGGGTTGGACTGGATGGATCCCCTTGGATCTCTTCCCACTCTGACTTTCTAACTGTGGTTGGTGCTTAGTGAATAATACTTAACGACCTCACCAAGGGCCACCCTTAGACCTCAGGGTTTGGCCTACAGATGTCGAGGCATCCCAGACTGGCAACCCCAGGCATCAGCCGTCTTTGGCTCGCAGGTGTCCTCCATTTTAGGGAAGGCTGCCTTTTCAAGGCGGCTCATTCTGCCCTTCCCAGCCAGCCTCCCTGTTGCCGGAGGAGAGGAAGAGGCCGGCCCGGTTTCCCCACAAAAGATGAAAGGCCCAGCGGTGGCCGCTTCTGATTGGCTCCACTGAGCAGCGCCACCCAGGCGGCCCCACGGTTTCCTTTAAGGGGAGGGAGGGAGAGGGCAAGGGGGCAGGAGGTCACCTCAAAGGGCAGCCACGGGAAACTCTGGACGGCCTCCCTGCTCCCCGCCTCCCTTTGATAGGGAAGTCAAATCGTTTGGGAAGGGGGAGGCGGACGGGGAGAAGTGGGGAGGAGGAGGGGAAACGACAGGATGCGGGCTTGGAAAATTCCACTGGATCCAAGCACCAGATGCTGATGAGAACACAGAGCACTGCATTCTGGGCAATGTAGTTTAGGCAGGTTCTGGGTCCTGCCCCTCTCCCGTTCCAAGGACGATGTGTGCAACTTTTTTTTAAAACATATTTGCAAAGAGAGACCTCCCTGGGCTATACATTTAACAGGTTGTTTACTTAGTTTTTAACCATAATGTCTTTGTTGTTTGGAGAGCCCGCGTAAAGGAAGAGGAGTTACAACCCTGGAGACCGTGGACACACTCTCAGGGGTAGAAAACCCTCTGATGGGATAGTCTTAGGGTCACCATAAGTTGGAAATGACTTGATGGCATACAACAACAACAACAATCTATCTGCCAATCTCTCTATCATGGTGGCTTATAAACAATCATTTAGTCCAGGGGAGGGCAATGACCCCCTGCATTCCCCCCTCTTTTTTGTTCTTCATTTTCTTTTCAAACCAGGAGAAATCGGTTTTGAGGACCCCACAGAAAACTTTAACTCTTATTTTTTAAGGAAAGCTCTGTCCCTTTGTTCAGAGGAGACTCTCAGCTCCTCCACGGCAGGGGTTTGGATCAGGGGACCCTTGTGGTCACTTCCAACTCTGTGGTTCTAACTGTGGCCGGTACCTCGTGCATAATGCTCAATGACTTCACCAGGGGCAATCCTTAGATCTCAGGTTTTGGCCTGGAAACTTCAGGGCCCAAGATGAGCCCAAACTGGCAACCCTAGGTTAACAGCCCTCTTTGACTCTCAGGTGCCATGCCTTGTGGGGCTTTGTGTACTGTTCCGGGGGCCCCTTCAAACTCTAAGATCCTATGATTCTAGGGAGCAGCAACAAGGATTTTTTTTTGTCTCTTCCAACCCTACGATCTCTTCCAGCCCTACGACTATGATCTTTGCTGACGTGGTACACAACATTCACAAGAACAGCTGGGGCTCCCACATGTGTCAGGGATGGTGAGGTGGTCAGATGGGGAAGAAGGAGATCAAAGCCGTGCTGGAGACAAAGCCCCATTCCCTGGCATTCCATCCCCATCCAGCTGCCGGCAGATGGAACATTCATCCAGGTCACGAGGTGAGCAGACTCGCCAATCTCCCTTCTCTCCATCCTTCCCGTCCCTAATGAAAACAAGGCTGGCTCCCGGGGTTTTTGGAAAGGACAGAACCAAACCTTTGGGCAGGGCCAGGAGATTTTAAAAGCAAGGGGGTGTTCCACGCCTGTTCACCCCTCCGCCTTTTTGCCTCCTCCTTTGCTTTGAGATGCTGCATTTGCCGCCCCGATGTGTGCTGCGGTAGAAAGAAAGGGGGAAAAAATATATCTGGGGCTGGTTCCAGCTCCGCCGCAGCTGGAGACAGCAGGTTTTGTCGATGGCATTTGCTGCCGCGCGCGTCTGACATTGAACTCAGCCAGTCAGAACATCTCGCTGGCAGCAGGCATAGTCGCGCAGGCTGAGACCCCCTCTCCATGGGAAGCGGGCGGGGGCGGAGGGAGGTGTCAACGCCAAAGTGCCAGCCAGCCAGCTGCTGCTGCTGCCTCAACCTGCCCCCCTCCCCATGCACACAGAAAATAAAAAATTACAGGGTGGAGTGTTTTCCGTTTTTTCTTTCTTTCATTCTCTCCCTCCTTTCCCCCCTCGTTTTGTTTGTCAATCAAACAGATTGCTTCTCTCTCTTTTCCACCCTCTCCCTCCCTTTCCCTTCCTTCTTACTGTAGGCCAATTGTTTCTGCTCCTAGAAGATAAGGGATTGAAGCTGGCTAGATTTAGAGCGCTTAGAAATCTTGGACTGGGGAACAGGGGCGAGATGCAGAAGAAATGCGTGTTGCTACCTCCATTCTTCTCTTTCTGCCTTCTGTCTTTTTTCGTCTCTTTCCCTCTTGCTCCCCCCTCTCCACCTCTCCTCGTTCTCTCCGTCCTGATCTTTGCCTGGAGCAACCTCAGCCTCACAGCTCTCTTGCCATTTAATCTCCCTCTCTCCCCCAGGGCCCAGGGGGGCTCTTCCTCTCTCTTCACACCAGATTGCCTCCGAGAAAGAAGTCCTCCTAACACCTCCTGGGGGCTCAGGTAGTTCCTTTCCACCCCTTTCTCGGCTCTCTTTCCACCACTGAAAGGAACACTTGAGGCTCGACACCGAGGCAGGGATAAGAAGCCTGTGCCAAATTGGAAGGATCCAGCTGAAGTGTCCAGACCAAAGGAAGTCACAGTCCTACTGTGTTGTGCTTTGGTCAGAATTCACCAGGAGGAGCCCCGTATTCGGGTCTTGGCACCCCCAATTCAAACAGGATATCAACAAGGTGGAACACATCCAAAAAAGGACAACCAAGGTGGTCAAAGACCTGGAAATGAAGCCCAGTGAGGAATCACTGAGAGAAGACATGGTACAACAAAACCCACAAAAGAATCCACCTTTACTGGCCAACTAGAATGCACAAAACACATCGTGCAAAGCTTTCAAATCTCCAGTTTGAAAGGGACTGCTCTTTTGTGGATTATGTTGCATTTTTGCTGCACGGCCAACACGGCTACCCCTGAATATGTTTCCTAGGTGACATGATAGACATCTTTAAATAGCTGAAGGGACGTCACGTAGAAGATGAAGCAAACTTGTTTTCTGCTGCCCCAGAAACAAGGATAGAAAACAATGGATTTAATTTACAAGAGAAGAGGTTCCACCTAAATATGAGGAAGAACTTATTGAATGTAAGAGCTGTTCCAACATAGAATGGATTATCTCAGAGGTGAGGGACTCTCTCCTTCTTTGGAGGTCAGTAAACAGAGGTTGGATGGACCTCTTTCAGGACTGTTTCAGTTGCGTATTCCTGCACAGCAGGAGGTTGGACTAGATAGTCCTCGTGACCCCTTCCAGCTCTAAGATTCTATGAACTGGGGGTGCAAGGAATACATTTTATTGCTGTCCTACTCCTATCTTCTCCTCATCTTCTAATAGGCCCATAACTTGGTGGTAGAACACATGGCTTTGCAAAGAGAAAACTGCAGGTTCAATTGCCAAGATCTCCAGTTCAAACAGGTTGACTGGAACCTTGGAGAAAGGCACCAGTAGCAAGAATAGCCGCTTCTGAGCGAGCTGGACCAAAGGCATGTGTCAGAATAAAGCAAGCTCAAACATCTATCTGCTGGTCCATAGCTTGTATTCTCATCCGATTACTCCTCAATTCATGAAGTCACAACTTATGAAGCATCACATTCAAAGGGATGGGAAACAATATGGAAATTCTGTTATGCACTATTCAATTCAGGGTAGACCCTTCAATTTTGCTTCTCTCACTCAGGAGGCAACAAGTGGGAAAAGGTTACAACATGAAGCGGTTACCCCAGTCACTCAGCCATCCTTTTTCTAATACTCCATTCTACATTCTTCCCACCCTGCTTTCCTTCCTGCCTCCTGTCAGTCACAATCTGGTGTCACAATGCACATTCAGTTCCTTGTGAGCTGTTTTAGAATTCCTCTGCTTAGGAGTTTTTACCCCTTGAATATTTACTGTGCTTTTGCAAATCTTGAGTGGGGCCATAAAGAATGCTCACAAGTTTCTGGCTCTCATGGAAGATAAAAAATGTCGCAACACATTCAAATACCTTGTAGAGAAAACAGTCAATGCTCGTGAGATTTTTTTCGCATTTCAGAACAGTTTTTGTGAAAAATTCATGCACAAAAAACCCACCTTGTGCAATCAACAACGCTTTGCACAGAAAAGCACATGGTGCAAAACAGATTCTTATCTGTACCGAGCACCCATTTTTTGAATCAAATAACCAGCACAAAGGCCAAGAAAAAAATTACTTTTGCACAGACGAATTTTTCACAAAGGAAATCCTGAAATACGAAAATCTTTTAAAAAAAGTGAAAAACCTCTTATAAACTTCCCATCAGGGGGAACTTTTGGAAATTATTTTTTCTTGTATTGAGGAAGGAAACACATGTTTACATGCCTCTTTGGGTGTGAAAGCTGGACAGAGAAGAAAGTAGTCAGGGAAATATCAACTCCTTTGAAATGCAGTGCTAAAAATATAATTTTGCTAACAACAGATTCTAAAGCAGTTAAATGCAAGTTCCCAAAGGCCACCTGCAAGAAAAATCCCTTGCCTTGCACTAAGAGGACACCATTCTAACCTCTTCAGGAAGGGATTTCTAGTACCTGGGAGTAGCCACGGAGAAGGCCCTGTCTCCCATGTTCCCATCAGATGCCCCCTGTGAGGGTGAAGCAGCAGAGAAAAGGGTCTCTGCTGCAACTCTCAAAATATGGGCAGGTTCATATGGGGGAAAACAATCATTCACATAAGCTGGATCTGAGACACATAAGATCTTTATAGGTCATAACCAACACTTTTGAACTGTGCTTAGAAACACACTGGTATTTAAGACACAAATCTTCTGCAATGCACAAACGCTCCATAGGAGACCTTTAGAGGTGTGCTGCAGAGAAGGCAATGCAGAGCCAATTTCTCAGAGGTATAAAGTACGAAAACAACTGCAGTAAGTGAACGAACAGTCCCCCAGATTCATCTCAAATTAGTCAAATACTGAGTCTGGGTTGAACACTATGCTTCCTGTCATGTGGAGCTTCCTTTGAAAATTCCACAGCTGCAAGAAAAGCTGCTTTTAACCAAAAACAAACTCACCAACCCAGAAAAATTTCATCACTGACATGTGGTTATTGACATGCACTGGGTGTTTTTGAGGGGAAATCTGCACATCTGTAAGCAGAAGGAGAAAGTATTTCAACATTGTTCTGCAAAACCATCTGCATTTTCATGGTGTCGTGACCTTCTCTTGCTAAACTACATGACCCCACAAGATCTTGAAATATTAAGAATATGCAAAAGCAAACTAAACAAGCACACAGGTTTAATACTACAAAATCCATAATATAGCATCCTGCAAATGCACAACGAGAAGGCTCACGTTCCACGAGGTGTGGGCCTGTAAGCAAATGCATGGGCTGGAAAACATCCGAGGCCTTGAGTGCAAACTAAGAGCGAGAAAACATGGGGGAAACACAGGCAAAGTAAGAACCACCTGAAATTCCAAAATGCCCTTAAAAAAGACCCTTTCCTTTGAAATCTGCAAAAGCCAACAACTGAGAAAATGTGCAAAGCACCAGCCCACAAATAGAAGCAGCAGAAATCAAAACTGGCTCAGAGATCTGTGTGCAATCGTTGACTGCTCTCCAACATCTCTGCCAGCCCTCAATATTCAGAGGCTGTCCTCTTATCGTTCTGTTTCAAACGCCCACTGAACCAGCAGCAGCGCGTTCAGGTAAGCTCAAGCAGCCAGCCAATTCAGACCGAAATTGTCACCTTGCTGCAGCTGTTCATGCTGTAGGCAAAGCTGCCCCTTAGAATAGAAAGCTACGGCTGAAGGTATGAGATGGATGCTAATGGCTTTGCTCCCACGGGGTAGGATGGAAAGAGACAAACGTCAGAAGCAAGCGCTCAGAACACTCCAATGGCAAAACTACAAGGAGGATTTTCAAGGCCATCTCGTTCCGACAAAGGCTTGGATGGGAGGCAAGAAAAGAAGGAGAGACGGTTGCAGTCCAATTTTATGCTCCTGAGACTCCCCAGGAACTAGGGAACGTCCCCAAAATGGGGTGGGAGTGGGTGGAACGTGGCCCACTTCTGGTTCTGAAAAACAGAGGGTGGTTTTTTTAAATGTTAGAATGGTACAGGGAGAGGTTCAATCTATTTGGAGGCAAGTGGCCTCTCCCAGAAGCGCCCAAGAGAGGCTTTCTGCCACCTTTTTTTAACCAGGATCTTGGAAAAGGGTGCTGAGGGCCACAAAAGTAGCCTGAGGGCCACAGTTTGCCCCCAAAGATTTCTTTTTTAAAAAAGAACTCTAAGATATGAAGTTCATGCGAAGAAGGCACATGAGCTAAAGGAATCTCCCCCTCCCAGAACATACACACAAACACTTGGATTGTGAGCTGTTTTTCCATGCAACCCTTCCGGCATGCTCAACTACCATTTCTATCATCCCCAGCCACAGACAGAAACTGACAGAAGGGCTTTTCTCCACCCAGGTAGGTAAGTCCAACTTACGGCTTCTCCGACTTAGGGTTTTCTTGGAAAGGTTTACTCAGAGCAGGCTTCCTGTTGCATTCCTCTGAGGCTAAGAGAGTGCAACTTGCCGAAGGGGTTTCCATGGCCAGGAGGGATTTGAATCTTGGCTTTCAAGGCTCCCAGCCCAACACTGTACCAGGCTGGCTCTCAAGGAGTAGTCTAACAAGCAAAAAACCCACCAGGTCCCCACAAAAGCATTCCTCTATTTTTAGATGAGTAGTCAGAAATCTAAGGAGTGGTCTTATACTAATGTGGGGTACTTCATGCTGCCCACTGTCAATTATTACTGCAACGTACTGCGTTCAGTTCTGGGAACCACAGTTCAAGAAAGGTATTGACAAGCTGGAAAACATCCAAAATGGTCAAAGGCCTGGGAACCATGAAGCCCTGTGAGGAGCAGCTTAGGGAGCTGGGGATGTTTAGGGTGGAGAAGAGAAGGTTAAGAGGGGACATGAGAGCCATGTTTAAATATTTGAAGGGATGTCATGTCAAGGAGGGAGCAGGCTTGTTTTCTTCTACTCCAGAGACCAGGACAAGGAGCAATGGATTCAAGCTGCAGGAAAGGAGATTCCACCTGAACCTCAGGAAGAACTTCCTGACAGTCAGAGCAGTTCAATAGAATGAACATTGCTACACCGGACTGTGGTGGAGTCTCCTTCTTTGGAGGTTTTTCAACAGAGGCTGAGTGGCCATCTGTTGGGAGTGCTTTGATTGCATATTTCTGCATTGCAGAACGGGGTTGGACTGGATGGCCTTTGGGGTCTCTTTCGGCTCTCTGATTACCAGCAGTCCCTGACAAAGAAGGTAAGTTTAGAAAAGTCATGAGGGAGGAGGCCATGGGCCTCTCGAATCCTGATTCACCTAACACTGTGGCCAACCGGTTGCCTACTGACTGGGAAGCCCATCAGTAAGATCTGAATCCAACTGTATCCTTCCTCCCAAAATTCCCACCTATTGGCATACAGAGATATACTCCCTCTGATCCTGGAGATGCCGGATGGCCCTAATTTCCATGCATTTCTCTAATGCCTTTCTAAAGCCATCCAGAGTTGTCAGTCAGCATGCCATCCAGTTGCAATGAATTCCACAGTTAGTCTTTGCAGACAAATATCTTTCTACTTCATGATTTGTTTCCTGGGAGACTGCACCAAGAACCTTTGTGACCTCACGTTTCCATTCTATTTTTGTTTGACGTTTTGTATCCCAGTATTTGTTTGGTTCTCTTCCTTTCCTTATTTAGTTTTAAAGAAACTGTTTCCATTTCCTTCTGTATGCCATTTTGAGACAAGGTTGCAGAGAGGGTAACATGGATTGCACAAATAATGAATTAATTCATCAGCACTTCTAGATGCAAACCAGCTTCTCTACCACGGATCTATAACCCTAGATAGCTACTGCAGTTCTCAGAATCAGAATGTCCAGGTAGAGTTAGAGGATTTGGGGAATCCTAGTCTCCTCCCCAAAAATATTGTTTCCAACCCTTGGGTCAAACTTACAACGGAAACCATACATTCCAATCCTTTGCAACATTACTTTGCAGAAGTAGTTACACAGAATTACTTACACAGAAAGGCTCTGCCATGCATGAAGTAACCCTGAAAGCCAAATTTCCACACAACAGACAAAAATCGCAGCAGGACACCTACTAACATGCAAGTTACACACATGTGCTGAGAAGCCACGGCCAAATATCTTTGCAATTCACGTACACCGGGGATGGGCAAGATCTCAGGATGTGGAACAAATTTCCCATTCCTAGCAGCCACTGTGGGCCACACTAACCTGCAAATTCGGTGAGATGGGGAGGAAAATTGAAGCCCAGAGTTACACAGACATCTACTTCCCATACCATTGCACCTTCTTTTAAAATGGCTGCTGTTGGAAGTTCTTGGGAATGGAAATGTATACTCGGCCCACCCGGATGTACACAGCAAAGAGAGCCAGTATGGTGCTGAATGTTCCACCAGAACTTTGGGAGACCAGGATTCGAATCCCTGCTCGGCCCCCTACAACCCCAGGTGACCTCAGGCCAGTCACGCTCTCTCAGCCTCAGAGGAAGGCAATGGTGAGAAACCTCCTTGGAATGAATTGTGTCCAGAGCCAGCGTGGTGGGGTAGTTGGACTGGGAATCTGGAGGTTGGACTGGGAATCAGGAGACCCACGTTGAATTCCTGCTCAGCCACAGAAATGACTCTAGGGAGGTCACACTTTCTCTGCCTCAGAGGAAGGCCATGGCAAAACCCTCTGAACAAGCACCATAGCATAAGTTGGAGACGACCAGAAGGCACACAATAACACATCCACACACAATAAAATACGCAGACAAATGGCTGTTGCAATATAAGACCTGTATGATGAGCAAACCGACCCATAGGAGCAAAGGACACACACTCTGCTCCTAGTGAAAGAGACACCAGGCACATTGCTAATCACAGTAATTACAAGGAGGCAAAGTTTGGCTGTGCAGGGCAGCAACGTCCCAGCTCAAAGATCTCGATTTATCCCTGAACTCATTCAATACCCTTGGGCCATTTCTGCACAAGGCTGTTATAGCGCTATCATTCCACTTGCAACATCCTATGGAATGTTGGATCAGGACTCTAGGAGTCTTGGGTTCGAATCCCTGCTCAGCCACAGAAGTCCACTAGGTCATACTTTGTCTGCCTCGGAGGAAGGGACATGGGGAACCTCCTCCAAAGGAACATTGCCAAGAAATCCCAGCGAAAGATCACTTTAGGGTTCCCACAAGTCCAAAACAACCAGAAGGCACACCCACAAGAACAAAGCGACTGTAGTAAAAAGGGAGCCCCAGGCATTTCATCACCAGCTGGTGAATCATCAAGCTGCTTAGACTGATGGAACACAAAATATATTCGGTTCATTTGATTGGAAGCACTGAGGGTACGTTGGATGTGGAGTCTGGGATTCGAATCCTTGCTTAGCCGTGGAAACCCAGTGGCGGACCTTGCACACACTCTCAGCCTCAGAGGAAGCAATGCATAAACCAACAATAACAAAACGGGGTGCCGTAGGTGAGAGCTGACTTGTGGGCACGTTACAATGTCTCCCAGGAATGCTGGGAGATGCAGTCCAATGATATCTGGAAGCCTGAATGAATCCCACTCCAGCTTTACCTTCAAAGAAACTCATCTTTCTTTTCCCATTAAGTGGGGGGCCCCACACGGTGCCATCTCTCGCTGCCATTCAGTGACCCTGGGTGGCCAAAGGCAGGGGAGTCCATCCCACTGCCCACCCCACGAGGGGACTCATTTGTCCTTTGTGCGCTTCTGTTTGGGCTGTGATGTTAGCCAGCGGCTGGATGGCTGGCCAGCCAGCCAGCTAGCCGGCCTACCCAGGGGGCGGGGGCAGGGAAAGGAACCACAACCCTAGGCTCGGCTTCACTGTGGGGTCCTTGGGTTCGTCTGGTGGAGCGGCGGAGGAGGAGGCAGGGAGGAGCACATGACAACAAGCACCACAACCAGATGCTGGCGGCACACAAAAACACTCCCCCGCCACGCTGCTGCCACAGGAAATGGAGAGCAAGAAACCAAGCCCGGCTTCCTTTCCTGAGGGGGAAGGAAGTGCATCGCTTGCGTCCTGCTTTGCTCGCCCCCCTTCCGCTTCCAGCCCCACACAGGGACCCCTCCGAGCACGGCACCCCTCCATGCCACAAAATTCCGGTAAATATGGTACCCTCTTGGGTACCCCTCTTTTGCTTCCCACCCCACACAGACCCCCTCAAATATGGTACATCCTTCTCACCTTCCAGAGCCCCCATAAGCACGACACCTCTCCCATGTGCAACTCCCACATCCCACCCCACACAGACCCCCTCAAACATGGTTCCCCTTCACCTCCCCCCTTCTATTCACATCCCTCAAATATGGGACTCCTTTTCATCCTCCGGAGAATCTACTCAAGTCTGTTAATCCTTCACATGTCCTTTTTCTCTTCCTACCTCCCCTGCCCCTCTGAGCATGGCACCCCCTTATTTGTGTGCATGCATCTTCAAGCTACCTGTCAGTGTATGGAGACCCCATGATTTCCACAGCATTTTCTTTGGCCAGAAATCCCCAGAGGTGGTTTTGCTGGTTCCCTTCTCTGAAATAGAGCTTCCAGCACCTGGGATTCACTGGCAGTCTCTCATCCAAGTCCTAACCAGGGCTGGTCCTGCTTAGTTTCCAAGACCAGTATCCCACCGAGGATGATACCATCTCATTTGCGCTCTCCCCCTCGGACTTTCCACTGCAAACACAAAAAACTCAAACACGATACCTTCCATGTACCCCCTTCTTGCTCCCCAAAGAACCCCTGAACGCATGTGAACCCCTCGTGTACCCCCTTTCTCTTCCTCTCTCATCTTCCCCATGCGCCACATTTCTTTTTGCATCCCCCACATGTCTCCTCAGCATGGCACCCCCAGGTCCTCCCTTTCTCCTTCCCCACAGAGGGCCGGCATGGCCCTCAAAGACACCCCTCCTTCCAGCAACTGGGAAGGGGAGGGAGGATTGGAGCTCTTTCCTTCCTTTCTTCCTTCTCCTCTTTCCCCTGTGCGCGTGCAAAGTGCAGGCAAATGTTTCCCCCTTCTTGGACAAAAACACTACTCAAGCAGCAGCCTCTGAGCAAGACGGCGAGGCCCAGCCTCCTCCGCCACCCCCTTCCTTCCTCCTCCCTGGCCCAGGAGAAGGGGGGCCCTGGCTCAGCCCTGGAGCCCCTCTTCCCCATGCCAGGGGCTGGAACTGGAGCTGGGGGGGGAGTGTGTGCCAGAGAGGGAACCCCTCTGAGCTACAAAGGAAACCCTGGATAGCATCTCCCACCAGGGGCCACCGCTAGCCAGGATTGGCAATGCCGGCTTAAAGAGGGACCCTCCACCTTCTGCTTTTGCAAGCCAACCACAAGGCCAGAGGTCTGCACCCCAAAACCCACTTTTAAAAAAAACTCCCCTCCCCATGAGGTGTGGTCTTCCTCCTTTTAGCCTGTCTCCATTCTGCTCCCCCCACTCAGTGGGGAGATTCCCACAAAACCGAAGCAGGAGGATTAAAAAACTAAACCAAACCTGCCCGGGGAGGCGTGGGGCGGGGGCCAGAAAGGGGGGCCCTGCCTGCCCCCTCCTTTACCCCCCTCCACCCCCCAAAAGTGTCCCGCAAAGGCCGCCCACCCGCTCCTCCCGCGGCCTCCGGCCTTCCTGGTTGGGCTCCAGCGAGGCTCCCCCGTCGGGCCCTCGTCTGGCGCGGCGGGGAGGGAGAGAGGGAGGGAGGAACGTCTGAACGGGTCAACACGCCTCTCCCGGGGCCCCCGAGCGGAAGGGGGAGGGCCACGCCCCCCTCCTCCTCCTCCGCCCCCGACGCGCCCACTGCCCCGCGCGGGGGGCGCGTTCCCACGGCGGCCCCGATCCCCCGCCGCAAGCGCCGCCCCTCCGTCCCAGGGGCTTTTTTCCCACCCTCGCCTCGGGTCCCGCGCTGAGTCGACACGGAGGTAAATCCCGCGTAGCCAATGGGTCTCCTCTAACGGGGCCGCTGGCCAGGGAGGCGAAGCGGAGAGGAGGACAAAGAAGAGAAAAAGAAGAGGAAGGGGGTCCCCCGGGCCTTACCTCGCCTCCCCCGCCGCGGCTCCTCCTGCTGCTCACCGGGCGAAGGCAGGGCGGCCCCTCCATCCGCGGGGTCCGAAGAGGCTCCGAAGCGCTCCCGGGCGGGCGGGCAGGAGGGGAGGGCGCCCCGGGGATCGCGGATCGCGGGTCGCGGATCGCGGGTCGGGGCGGGGGGCGGCTCCGGAGGCGGGGGGAACGCGGCTCCCCGGGCGGGGCCGGAGGGCTGCCTAGCCGGCGGGGGCTTCGCCGAGAGCCCAGCCGCCGCCGCCGCCGCCGCCGCCGCCGGCCATCGCGCGTGGAGAGGAATGCGCCCCTGCGCCGCGCAGCCGAGGAGGAGAAGCCCAGCCGAGCCCGGGAGGGAGGGAGCAAGGAGGGAGGGGGGCCTCGGGGGCAGGACCGGAGCCCTCGGAAGCGCGCGCTCCGCTTTCCACCCCCCCGCCCCGCCCCGCCCCGCCCCGCCCCGGAGAGGAGACCCAGGCTCGGCGGCGGGGGAGCAGCGCCAGTCCGGGGTCCGCCGCCTCTGCCCGGAGCAACAGCGCCCCCTGATGGGCGCCTCGACGCACCGACGCCGGCCGGGGGGGGGGCCCGGGAGGAAGGGGCTCCCACCCGGCGGGGGGGAGAGAGAGAGGGGGGCCCTTTCCGCACGAGACTGGTATAGCGCTATGATCCCGCTCCTAAGCTCCTAGGGCATCCTTGGCAGCTTAGGGAGGCGCAAACCCCGGGATCCCATAGGATGTCTCCAGCGGAGTCCTAGCGCTAGAACAGTCTAGGGCCATTTCTGCACTGCACCGTTATAGTGCTATGATTCCGCTTTCAACCTCCTATGGAATCCTGGGCTTTGCAGTTTCCTGAGGCCAAAGGGCTCTCTGGCTGAAAATTCTCAAGGCCCCTCTGTAACCTTCAGATCCCAGATTCCATAGGAGGTTGAAAGTGGAGTAATAGCACTAGAACAGGGTCGTGCAGAAATGGCCTCTGTTCTAGCGCTATGATTCCACTTTCAACCTCCTATGGAATCCTGGGATCTGTAGTTTAAGGAAGGGGCATTGAGAGTCCTCAGCCGGAGAGCTCTTCAGCCTCAGGAAACTACAGACCCCAGAATCCCCCAGGAGGTTGAAAGTGGAATCATAGCGCTATAACAGCCTAGTGCGGAAATGGCCCAGGGCAGAAACGGCTCCAGCCTCCCTGTTATTCAGCACCCCAGACATTCACTTGGATGGAACGGGGTTCAAGGTTTCTTCAAACGGGAATGAAACAGCCGTGGGAAACCGAGCAAACACACCTCCGGCTGCCCTTTTCTGAGTTTTTAAAGCGGGAGATAAGGACAGGGCTAGAGAAAAAGGAAGAATTTGGTGATGCCGATGCTTTGAGATGCCAGGGATAAAAATGAAAGACGGCCTCCTCTTTTGGGGCCTTATCTTGCAGCATCCAAAGCTCAAAGAAATAGCCTGAGAGACAAAGATGGTTTCGGCCGCATTGGGGATCTGAGTAGGAACCGGAATGTAATTCCCTTGAAAGAGTAATTGGAGAACTGCGATAGCAGCGGATAAGAACTTTTAGAAGTGGAGTGTTAAGATCCGGTCAAAGGGCGGTGCTTTGCATTTCAGAGTCAAAAGAGTTCAGTATTTATCAGATATTATTAATGCGGTTCATAACTAAACGTACACAAGAAGAAGGAGAAAAGAAGGAGGTGGCCCTGGACCAAAGGGCGATCTAGGTACTGGGTTGTCATGAAAAGGATGTTAGGCGCGGGTTCCAGGTCAGTGGGGTGGAGGGTCTATCCCACATTTTCTCGGGAGCCTTAAAGGGGCCATCCAACAGGTTGCACTTAGTAGGGTTGAAGACCTTGCAGAGGTTCTTTAAAACCTGGACTGCAGTTTGGGCCATTTCCACACTAGCTGGTTATAGCGCGATGATTCCACTTTCAACCTCCTCTGGAATCCTGGGGTTTGCAGTTTCGGGAGGGGCCGGCTGGCCCCTCTCGAAACTGCAAACCCCAGGATTCCAGAGAAGGTTGAAAGTGGAATCATCGCGCTATAACAGGCTAGTGCGGAAATGGCCTTGGAATGGTTTCACAGCCCCACAGACATGTAAGCCACCGGCTCCCACTGTTACGACTTGGGGGATGTCGTGGGAAAGCCATTCTCTGCTCTGCAGGGTGACCCCAAACATTCTGCTGCCTGAGGACAAGGACGTAATGAGGCCCTCTCCTTTCTTTCCAGCTGACCCAGAGTTTGGGAAAGTTCCTTCTTTCTCTTTGAACTTCCACTCCAGGCATCCTTAAGCCAACCTGGCCTGGTTGGCCGGGGCGGCTGCAGGAGTTTTAGTGGAGTAATGCAATCAATGGAGCGGTGAATCTGCTCTGGATTTCAGTCTGGACCTTAAAGGCGCTCTCCAAGGTGCTGAACTTTTTCAGGGGTAAGGTTGGTGGTACTGTGTAGTCCTCTTCAGTTTGTCACCTTGGCAAACTCCTTTAAAGTTCATACTAAAGTCCAGAGTGGATATATATATATATATATATCGAAGAAACTATTAAGTTGTCTTGTTATAACCAGGATAAATATGTCTATATAATAACTATGTGTATGGGTGTGTGTGTGTGTGTATATATATATATATATATAGAAAGAGAGAGAGAGGCAGAGTGTACATGACTGTTATATATATATATATATATAAAACACACACACCCATATATACATAACTATATATGCACATATGTATATACATAAAGATTAATATACATAGTTATATGTTTATTAATTGTTATATGATGCTGAAATGCGCCCCTGACTCCTCCCGTGGCCGGCGGCGGCTTCTTCCTGTGCCCATCCATCTGCGATCCGCATGCTGCAACGCTCCGGAAGAGAGTCCGAAGCGTTCCCGGGGTGGCAAGGGAAAAGGCAGGCAGAGGGGGAAGGATTCCCAGGAGAAAAAAACCCTCTGCTAATTTATTTTTCTTTTCTTTTTTTTGTCTCATATGAGAGAAATAGCAATTTAAAAAGAGAAAGGGCTACAACTATTCATAGGTTCTAAAATTGTCTTTTTCTTTTTTAGATAAGGGAAGTGCATATTAACATAAGCTGTTCTCCCATCAGGTGGGAAGGTTATTTTTATTTATTTATTTGTTTGTTTGTTAAAATGGTTAAATGTTTGGGGGAAATGCATGGTGGGTCATACTTCTCAAGCCAGACTCAATGGGCCTGGTTGAGATTTTGCTCTTTGGAGATTTGCAGAGGACACCAAAGGTACCATTCCGGCAAAGCCGTTTTCCAAAGGCATGGAAGAAGCACCTTCAAAGGTTATTGAGGTTGTCATGTGACTGCTGGAATGGCCATGTGATCATTGACATCTTCATGCAAATAACAAGCTCCACCCCCTTGCAATATCTCCATCCCTTTCTCTTGGGGAATGAAAGAAAAGGGTATCATTGGAGCACTTGGTTTCCCCTACCTTAAGGATGGAGAGCTATTTGCAAATATTTTTAGAATGATTGAAAATCATGGGGTTTTTTGAATGTCAAGAAACTCTGACCAGAAAAAATCCTGGACGGATGAGAATCTTCGCAGTTCAGGGCTTGTTGTGCACAAAATTCGCACGTGGCTGATTTGCACAGAAAACAGTAATTTCTTGCAAGAAACAGCTTTTCTGTGCAAAAATCAGTATTTCTGGAGAAATGTTCTCTATGCACATATTATTTCTGTGCAGAAAATCTGTTGTCTGTGCAGAAGCACTGCATGCAAATTTTGCACAAAAGAAGTCTCGAATTGCGAATAGGCTTTGCAAACTGTATGGTTTCCAAAGACTTTCTCGTAGTTGGATGAAATATTGCTCAACCTACTTGCTGCTTCCCTTGTGGAGAAAATTAGCAAAGAACCAAGCCCCTACCTTGTACACATATACTCTGAAACATCTTTCGGTTTCCCTCACTCTTGCAATTTTTTTTTCTTAAATGCAATTAATGTTGTAATTCAGGTCACAGGCTTAATAATGTATTAGGAGGCTTAAAACTGCTTCCTCTTAGCACTTTTAAAGGTCAAGCGGTATATTTAGTGGCTGAAATGGTGAGGTCACTGATTCACAGAGCCCAAGGTCCCCGGGGGCCAGTGATTTATAGTTTTCCCTTCTGACCCTGATTCTGCAACTTTAGCGACTTCTGTGGGAATCTGACAAAGATCCAAATTCCATGGAAGTTACAAAGTCCTGGGTCTACTTAACTGGTGTAAGAGATGGGGAGGGCAGGAAACCTCCCTGGATGATTTTTGACTCGAGCAAAAGCAGGGTAGTATAGGGGTGACCAGCTTTGGTACACCCAGAGGGCATTTTTTCTCTCCCTCGGGCTCTCTGGAGGCCACCCAAACTGCCAAAAATAAAAGAAAGGAAAAAGGAAGCAAGCAATTAAAGAAAATAGTGAGAAGTCCACCTCCGATATGGAAAATTGAATAATTTTTGCTGTTAAACAGTAGAAGGGGAAGGATTGTATGAACCACCACTCCTGAAAGATCCAGAAGTCTGTTCACATTATACAATTATAGCACTATGATTCCGCTTTAACTCTCATGGTTCTGCCCCATGGAATCTTGGGATTTTCAGCTTAAGGAAAGGGACTTAGAGTTCTCTCTAGTGCCTCCCCAACCTACAATTTCCAGCATTCCATAGGATGCTGCCCTGTTGTGGGTGTGTGGGTGTGAGTGGAAATGCTCGTGAAATTGTGTGGATTCTTGGAGAGACAGTGGATGACCTAGGGAGGGCTGGTGGGTGCCGCTTTTTGCTAGCCACTAGCCTCATATTTGCATGTGTTAATTTTCTGAAACAGCTGCAGCAGCAGCAGCAGTAGCAACAACAAGCCACCGAGCCTGCCCGTAATAAGCCCCAACCGTGTCACCATAGTAACCAAAATCAGAAGCGTTTCAAGGATACAGCAGCCCGGGGAAGGAGATAAAATGTTTTCCATCCATCGCTGTCAGGAAAGTCACGGCTGATAAAGCGAGGCCAAGCACTACAGAGGCATCCGGCGTCACTCTATGGCAGTCGGCGGGAAGAGAGCTCACTTTGATCGCCGTCTCCTCCTGCCCCTGCAGCTCTGCAACGCTGGGGCGGGATGCAACCAACAGCACTGCAAAACACGGCCTCCTTTCCACCACGACCTACACAATCACACATTTGCACATGCGTATATCCTCTAAGCCTTTCACCGATGAAAACTGGGACTCGTGCAGCCCAATGGCATCAGAGTGAGGTCAGGATGGCAAAAGCTATGAACAAGGAGGAATGCACAACCCAGGAGAGCCTGCGGCAGTTTGCTTTTGCCCTGAGCCTCCCAGGAAGGCGTTTTGCCCCCTCTTCTCCTCTCCCTCTTGCCAAGTTAACTGAGCGAAAACTACTTTTGCATTTTGAGCTCAGTTTGCAGCAGCTGAAGTTAAGCTGAGGATGAAGGGAGAAAGTGGGAGAGAAACTGGGACATTTTGAAAGCAGCTGGAAAAGTGAGACAACAGAGGTATAATCAGGACCCTCTCTACCAACTTGGGACAGTTGGGGATATCCTTCTGCTTCTGTTTCCATCAGGAAGGGTCTATCGAGCAATGGCCAAACAAAATACTCCAGCAGGGTAACACAACTTATGTCTATGGATATCATTCACTGGATGCTGGGCTTAACAGATCAGTAAGGCTATTTCTACACTACATTGTTATAGTGCTATTATTCCACTTTCAACATCCCGTGGAATCCTGGGGTTTGCAGTTTAGGGAGGTGCATTGAGAATTCTCAGCCAGAGAACTATCTGGCCTCAGGAAACAACAAACCCCAGAATTCCACAGGGTGTTGAAAGTGGAATCATAGCACTACAACAGTGTTGTGCAGAAATGGCCTAACTCTTAAGGGGTGGACCAGCCCTCCAATGGACAAGACCTTTTTTAGCGTCTGTTGTGCTGCATGACCAGCCACCATGTTTGTTTCAGGAGGAAACTGTCTCCCAACCCAGCTCTCAAGTCCAGTTCTCCGCTCTCCCGGTCCATTTCTTCACTCATCCGCAACCTCTCCGAATTCAAGCTTTCCTCCTGCTGCTTCTCAAAGTCTTCGTTCAACAAAAGCCAGAGCTATTTTTTTTCCACCCTGCCCACTGCCTCCGAGTTAAATTCAGCCTCTTTGTGACTCAGCCGGCCTTCTCCGGAGCATCTTTCTCGAGTGCGCAGGGCGAGCTGTTCAGAGCACGGAGGCCCCATCTATGGGCAAACAAGTGGAGAGAGGGAGCTGAGCTTGCTCATGAAAGGACATCCCCTTCTCTGCCCACTGTCAAGTTTAACAGAGAGGAAACGGTGCCCTCGATCACTTCAGCTCTCCTTGCCTCTCCTAGTTCTGACCTTCTGCAGCATTCAAGAGCCAGATGAGACCTCTGAATATATATGCCACTGATTGCTTTCTCTCTCTTTCCTCCTGGGTTATTTCTCATCCCTCTTTTCCTTCCACATCCTCAGGGCCTTATGCTGCCACTCAAAGAAGTGGTTTTTCAACCATAGGATCATAGAATTCTGGGGTCTGAAGAAACTCCAAAGGACATCCAGTCCAACCCCATTTTGCCATGCAGGACTTTTTGCTGCTAGCCACTCGCTTCTGCTTTTGAGGCTGCAGTGCTCCTGCTCATTCATCTCTCAGGTCCTCAGTCTCTCTCTTTTTGCTGCCAGCGCCCACTCCTGCCTTCGAGACGGCGGCTGTGGTGCTTCTGCTCATCTGTCTCTCACATCCTCAATCTCTCTGCAGCCTTGCATCTCATAGGCCATTTCCACAACAGTCTGTTATAGCACTATTATTCCACTTGCAGCATCCTATGGAATCCTGGGGTTTGCAGTTTCGGGAGGGGCCGGTCAGCCCCAGGAGTCCATAGGATGTTGCAAGTGGAATAATAGTGCTATAACAGACTGGTGCGGAAATGGCCATACACAACACAAGTCGGGAACTAAGGAGACACAAGACTGGAGAGAGACATGATGATTTGTGAAATAAGGGGAATGCAAACCTAGTGCCCACTGTGGTGCTCACTGCTTCATTCATCAGCTCCCTGTACAGTACTGTATTTTACATACATTACAAAGACAGGGGGCATTTCTACACTAGACTGTTATAGTGCTATTATTCCACTTGCAACATCCTATGGAATCCTGGGGTTTGCAGTTTGGGGAGGGGCATTTAGAATTCTCAGCCAGAGAGCTCTTGGGCCTCAGCAAACTACAAAACCCAGAATTCCACAGGATGTTGAAAGTGGAATGAGAGCACTATAACAGTCTAGTGTGGAAATGCCCAGATACACCAAAATCCCTCCACCCCAAAAAATCCAAACTATGAAACACTTCTGGTCTCTAGCATTTTGGCAGCCTCTTTAGATTTCCTTATTTGTTAGGCACCGTGTTTCTTGTTTGAATGGCATCCTTTATGCAACTGTGACTGGTGCTGAATGGATCCTGCTTAATGACATCATCGGGGCTTCCCTTTATAGCATCGCTTGGGCCGATCTCCTATGACCTCACAAGGGCTCATCCCAAGGTCTCAGATTTTGAGCCTGACTTGGCAACCCTAGCATGCATTGATGTTAAACAGTGCATGGGGGGTGACCCATTTAAAAGGTGAATTGCTCCTTCGAGAGGTTTGTGAGAGATATGCTTCTTTTTCCCCTCCAGAAAAAGGCTGGTGCAGGGAGTCTGGAGCAGTCAAGGTCCCCAGAACAGACTTGGGGGGCCACATACATCCCTCAGGGATGCACTTTGCATATTCTCTGATTGCCCTGATTTGGCAGAGATAGTTCTCATTAATTCTCTGTCATCTCACTTTTTCAGCTGCCTTTTTTCTCCCCCTCCTCCTCCCACTTTCTCCCTTTGTCCTGGGCTAACTTCAGTCGCTGCAAAGTGCAAAAATCATTTGCATTCAATTAACCCAGAAGGAGGGAGAGGAGAGATGGGACCCTTTCCAGTAGGCTCGGGCAAAAGCAGACTGCAGCAGCCTCTCCATGGAGCCCTGGTGGTGCAGTGGTTAAATTCTAGTACTGCAACCACAAGGTTGTGAGTTCGATCCTGCCGGGCTCCAAGGTTGACTCAGCCTTCCATCCTTCTGCAGGTTGGTAAAATGAGTACCCAGCTTGTTGGGGGCAATTAGCTAAAATACATTGTAAACCGCTTACATAACACTCAGTTGATAAGTGGTATAGAAATAAATGCCATTGCTATTGCTATCTCCTAAACTTGTGTGTTCTTCTTTCTTGCAGTCTTGACCAGGCACTGATATTGCTTGGCTGCACATGTCCTAACTTTCATCTGTGAAATGTTGGAGGGTACATTGCCCATTTTTGCAGCCCTTCATCTCCTCCTAATGAAGATGTCGTTCATCTCTGGCCATTTCCTCACTAGACTGTCATAGTGCTATTATTCCACTTTCAACATCCTATGGAATCCTGGGGTTTGCTTTTTAGGGAGGGGTCCTTGAGGGTGGCCTTTGAGGCCCCTCCCTAAAAAGCAAAGCCGAGGGATTCCATAGGATGTTGAAAGTGGAATAACAGCACTATGACAATCTAGTGCGGAACTGATGTCTGTTTCTCTGGGGTACAGTGCAATGCAAACTTAGCAGCAGTGGGTGGCAGTGTAGGCAAGTGTTTGCAAAGCAGCAAAAAGAAACACAAAAACATCATTGGGAAGAGGAGACAATAGGAATCCATGCTTTTGGCTGATGTTCAAGGGACTTTCCTGATTTGGGGGGTGGGGGGGCTTTGAAAGGAAAGAAAGGAAAATGCTTAACTTCTAGAGCCTCTCGGGTGGATCACACAGGCAAAACGTGAACTGGAGAAACTCACCTCCTGGTTATGAGCAGTCTCTTGCTATGTCCCCACAAAAGAGGGAAGATCTTGGAATAGGATAAATAACTTGACTCAGCGGGTCCAAAAAGCTGCAGCCACATAATTGACTGGGGGCCGGCTACAAGGCGCACCCAATTCCCTTCCTGTGACAGCTCCACTGGCTGCCAGTGTGTGTTTGGGCACAGTACTGGAACATGTCCAGAGGAGGACAACCAAAATGGTCAAAGGCCTGGAAACCATGAAGCCCTATGAGGAACGGTTGAGGGAGCTGGGGAAGGTTAAGAGGTGACATGATGGCCACGTTTAAACATTTGAAAGGATGGCATATGGAGGATGGGGCTAGCCTGTTTTCTGTTGCTCCAGAGACCAGGACATGGAGCAATGGCTTCAAACTTAAGGGAAAGAGATTCCGTCTGAACATTAGGAAGAACTTCCTGATGGTAAGAGCAGTTCAGCAGTGGAAAACGCTGCTGCCTGGGGGTGTGGTGGAGTCCCCTTTTTTGGAGGCCTTCTCTGTCAAGATGTCCCTCTGTTGGGAGTGCTTTGATTGTCTATTTCTGCATGATGGGGTTGGACTGGATGGCCCTTGGGGGTCTCTTCCATCTCTATGATTCTACGATCCTAAGTTAGGAAATTTGGCAAGTGAGTTGCGGGGTGGGTTATGGAAGAGAAAAAAGAACTGTCCAAGCAGAAATCTGGACCACTGGAAATCAAGAGAGTCGTTATCACAGCCCTGGTTTTGATGCCATAAAATACTCTAAAAGAAGTTGCCAAGAAGGAAAGAAAAAGACCCACTTTCCCCTTTGGTGTAGAAAACTGCTTCTTGGAACATGTAAAACATTTATTTTGTAATATTTTCAAGCCATGGTTGGTTGAATCCGCGGGTGCAGAATCCACAGATACGAAGAGCTGACTGTATTCCTATGTCTTCCACTCCACCTTCCCGGGAACAAATTTTTATGACCTTTCTTTTCCACTTCCACTTCTGCGGCATTTGCCATCTGCCCAAGGAGGGCCTCTCTGCTGAAGCCCAGCTTCCGACGCCATCAGCTTCCTGGGACATAAATTAAACAGCCGCCGAGTGACACAGAGCGCTGCGGGAGGGCTGTGGATGGGTATGACGAGGCCTCTTCCTCGCTGTGTCGATGAGACTATTTTTAGAAGGGCCTGTGTGTCTATACTGAGAAGCAGGTGCTAGCTAAAAATAAATCCGGTGTGCCAAAGGGGGCATTGTTGACTCCACAAGGAGCCCTGCAGCGTGTGACGCCTCTGAGTGCAGGGTGGGCCGTTTCCATTGACTTTTGCCTATGGAAAAACTCCAACTTTCATACTCCAGGGGTGAGTCATGGGCCACAGGGGCCCCTGGAGCTGGTTTTTGTGGCTCTCAACCTCTCCAGATGCCCAGATCGCTTCTTTTCCAATCCCCATCCCCAGGGAGTAAATTTTCTCTCTTGAAATTCTCCCAGAGTCCGACTCCAGTCCTTGGTCTGCTACATCACACTGGTGCTACATCCCCTTTAAAGACCCCTAAATCACAATTAAGTCCTATTAATACTAACTGAACGACCCTGGGGGGACTGTGCTTTGCTCATCCCGGCAAACCCCTTGGATTTTAGTCTCTTTTTTTTTTTTAAAGACATTTTCAAGCACTGAACGGTTCCAATAAAAAAGATGGTGGAATAACATGTGAAGAAGAAGAAGAAATATTGCAACTTCAGCAAAGGAAAGGAACCAGGGTGCAGCTAAGGGAGGGGAATAAGAGAGTATTTCCTCCTGAAATAACCCCTCCTCAATTTTTTTTTTCTTCCCCAAATTTCTGGCATTGCAGAGAGGAAGATGCTGAGAATCCTTCGCACCCCAGAATTCTTCTATTTGCTGTGTCTGAATTCTCTGGGTTGCTTTGGCTGTTCCTTTCTTTTGGGTGCCTAAACTCTGTTTTTAAATGCTCAGCTGCAGGTTTAAGTTACTGCAATACTAGAAATTTGCAGAATGAAGGAAAATTTCATGGGGAGGGAAGCAGAATTTCCCCCCCAGCTACAAAGGAAACCAAAAAGAAGGAAATGAGAAGAAAAACATATGGATGAAAATTGTGAATCTCTTCCCCAACTCTCCTTTCTGAAAAATGGCAAAGGCAAATAGTTAAGAAAAAAAGGAATTTATTGTAAATATAATTGGCCGAGGTTCTCATCCAGCTGCTCCTAAGCCGGTATGCCTTGCTAATGGATTGCTCCAGGTTGTGGATGGAACAAGGAGGTTAAGATGCCCGTTGGAAGCTCTGCCTTTTCGTAGAAGCCGAGGAGGACTTAATAAAAGAGGGGGGAAGTGAGATGGAGAGGAAGCCTTCTGTGATCTGTTTCCTGGCATATCACCCCCTCTTGAACATCTTGACCTGTTCGGGCAGCACGGAGAGCCCACGGCCAGCGGTAATTCTGCACTCTTAGGAATGCTCATTGGCCTTGCAGAACGAAGGCGGCTGTGAGAGGGAAGTCCAACGTAGAAGGGAAAAAAAGCACAAGGCTTTGAGTGGGCCCAGGCACACAGCTGGCTCCATCCCTTTCAACAAAAGCCTTGGAACAGGCAGCGTTATGTGGCTCTGGAAATGTCATCCAGTCCTCCTCCTCCTCCTCCTCTGGCTGCCAGAACAGCCTGGTCATTATTTCTATTAGATTGGAGGACTGCGCTGTTTCTCGACCTCTGCAAATAGCTCCAACCTCAAGAGAGGAGAAAGAGGAGGAAGAAGCAGAGAGATCGTTAGAGAGAGTTTCCAGGAGGGGGGCCGCGGAGGTTAAACGTTTTGATCCAAGTCAAGACCAAGACAAAATGGCTCTCGCTGCTGCCATTTTGTCTTCCGTGGTCCCCAGGGTATTTCTGGAAACAAGTCATTTCTGTGGATTTTGGTGGATGAAAGGGGCTGGGAGAAGGGGAGGAGAGGTGGGTGCCCGCTTTACCAGCTATAGAGGGGATGCTCCTGCAATTCAGAGTCAGGAAATTTGTGGCACTCCTCTGCTTTAGGTGCCCATCAACCCTGCCAACCAGACTAATGATGGGGACTGATGGGGACTGTAGGTCACCAACAATTAACAAAGACAGAGTTGGGCCATTTCCGTGCCAGACTGTTATAGCGCTATTATTCCCCTCTCAACATCCTATGCAACCCTGGGGTTTGGAGTTGCAAACCCCAGGATTCCATAGGATGTTGAAAGTGGAATAATAGTGCTATAACAGTCAAGTGTGGAAAGGGCCTTTGTCGTTGTCGCATGCCCACAAGCCGTTTCCAGACCTTTTACCATTTTAGTTGCCCTCTTCCGGTCATATTCCAGCTTGTCAATATCCTTCTTGAATTATGGTGCCCAGAACCAGACACAGTAGTCCAAGTGAGGTCATTGGTTTTCATTCTAGTCTATGGCCATTTCCGCACGAGTCTGTTATAGCGGGATGATTCCACTTTCAACCTCCTATGGAATCCTGGGGCCAGCTGGCCCCTCCCGAAACTGCAAACCCCAGGATTCCATAGGAGGTTGAAAGTGGAATCATTGCGCTGTAACAGACTCGTGCGGAAATGGCCTATGGAGCCACAGAAAACCAGCTTGCTCTCTCTCCTAAGCGGCCTCCCTTCAGCTGTTCCAAGATGGTGCATCCCGCTTGGCCACATGCAAAAAGTTGGAAGGCATGCTTCCTTCATTCTTGTCATTTCCTCCAAAACAGCAACTGAAGTAGAATTCACGTTTGCTTAAGGCGGACTACATGTGCAGTCGAGGTTCCACGGGGCCCCTACACACTCCAAGTGTTTGGCAAGTGCTGCCTTCCTACCTGCAAATCTTTTCGTGGGGAGACAAGGTCCTCGTTGTTGATGTTTCTTTTGGGTTCTGTGGAATGTCCCTGTTGAAAAGAGAAGGAAGTCGGCATGATGCCAACACCCCCGGCTTTGAATAGCTCACCTTGTTAGCATTTCTCTCCAAATCGCCCCGCCGGTGTGACTGGTACCACCAGATGCTTTCCTAGAACCAGCTGTTTGTTTTCTGGCTTTTGCAACTCGCCCTCGAGCTCTGTGGGAACAAAGGACACCTCTAAAGAGGGTATCATTTAGGGGTTTCTCCGATCTCAGGGCCTGGCCCCTTTTCTCTATGCCTCACTGTGTAAGGGAAGAACCTCAGGGTGACAGCAATGCTTTGAAAGGCAGAAATGGTGGGAATCCTCGACCACAGTGCATGTGACTTTCTACACTGAGCAAGGGGTTGAACTTGATGGTCCAGGAGGCCCCTTCCAATGCTATGGTTATATGATCCTAAGGCCATTTCCGCCCTAAGCTGTTATAGTGCTATTATTCCACTTTCAACATCTTGTGGAATTCTGGGTTTGTAGTTTCCTGAGGCCAAAGAGCAATCTGGCTGATAATTCTAAATGCCTTCCCCTAAACTTCAGGATTCCATAGGAAGTTGAAAGTGGAATAATATCACTATAACAGTCTAGTGAGGAAATGGCCTCAGTGTCTCTTTTAGATTGCATTTGCATCTCTTTTGCATTTTTTCTAATTTAGGACTTTAAGATTGCATCCAAATGCTGCTATACTACCCAGCAGCACAGGCAGAAGAGTCTTGCAATCAGATCTTGCACTGCTCCTCATCAAATGGATGGAACTTGTGGGACAGTGCAGATATATAACATTTTAATATATGGTTGGTTGTGTTGTTGTTAAAGACAGCAGAGGCGCTAAGAAATCCTGTGGTTGAATTGCAAAGATGAGTAACAGGACAGAAGCAAGAGGGTCCCAATGTGGTATTCTGATGCATAATGTGGAGTGGCCCACATTGAGATAGCTAGATGGATGGATAAATGGATAGATATACATATATGGGCTTGAATTGTGATTGTGTTTGCAATATCCAATTATAGATGTTCCCACAGAATCCAGAAAAAGGTACATCCCCACATCATGCCATTTTATTTCCTAAGCCTTCCTTGGCCGTTGCCATCATCCCTCCACATTCTTGGGGGTTAGGTGTGCAGGGCCCCCACAAAAGTGGAAAACCAGTGACTATCTATAGGCCACGGTGGGGCGCATGCCAGCCCCCCAATTCTGTCTTTGAGGCAGCAGGGCTCCTTTGCAAGGCAGAAGCTGGCGGCGGACAGAACTTGCTGCCTCCTCAGCTGCTGCCCTGTGCCTTTTAAAATAGGGACTTACAAGCCTCGCCTCGTGTTTGCAATCTCTCTCGGTCTCGCCAGGCTTGCAAAGAGACTGTGAACACAAGGCAAGACTTACAAGTCCTTTTTCAAAATGGCATAAGGCAGCAACAGAAAGGGTAGCAAATAATCCACAAATAATGACATCTGTTGAATGTTAAACCTGCAGATGTGGAGAGCTGGCTGTATTTCCCAAGTCTCTCCCCCACACAACAGAGGATGCCTGTTGTGCTATTCAGAATTTGGTCACTAGAGGGAACTCTTGACTCTCCTTTGGTGACCAACCAGTTGACAGGTAGGAATGTGAGAAGTTCTTGCAGAATCTTTCCCCACTGAGAGTTCATCCGGTTCTCTCTTCCCAGGCTCTCCTTGGGTCAGATACAATTTGAGTTCTGGAGCGGCCCACATTGATGGGCATATTTCACCACAAAAGGAGCACATTTCACATAGGGTCTCCATAAATCAGAAAGGACTTGAAGGCACACAACAATAAGAGATAGTGAAGTCCAAATTTACAAAAGTTATGCCAATATGTCAATATCCTTCTTGAACTGAGGTGCCGAGAACTGGAGACAGGATTCCAAATGAGGTCTAACCAATGCAGAATAGAGGGGTACTATTACCTCCCTTAATCTAGACATCATATTCCTATTGATGCAACCAAGAATCGTGTTGGCTTTCTTGGCTGCCGCATCACACTGCTGACTCATGTTCAGCTTGTGACCTACCAAGACTCCTAGATCCCTTTCACACGTACTGCTATCCAGCCACATGGCCCCCCGTCCTTAAAATTGATTAAAATTAAAATCATCCTTAAAATGAGGCACCCAGAATTGAACGCAATGCTCCATCCAAAATCTATGCAGTGATTTCAAAAGACAGGATCCCTGCCTTCTTTTGCACCAGGGAACTGTGTTTGGAAGGCACCTAGTTCTATGGAGCAAAGCCCTCCGTGTAAGTGATCTGACGGGCGTGGGAGCAGATCAGTTGGAGCTTTGTTTCAAAGGCTGCCACAGCCCTCCGCTCCTGCATCTCGTGAAACGTGCAGCCGCAGAGCCGCGGCAGAACATTGCTGGCACAGCTCTTCCACCGTATCCAAAGGGCAGGGGTGGGGTGCAGCTTGGAAAGGTGGTGAGAGGCCAGACCACCTAGAGAAATTGGACTGTGTACAGTTTTCCATGCCTTAAAGAAGGGGCAGGGTTGTAGCTAGTGGGGAAATGTGCGGGGGGGGGAAGAAAAGCTGAGCTGGATGGAGGGGGGAGCTACATTTTTTGGGTCGTGTCTCCCAGAATTCTATAGTCAGTCATCTCCCTGCAAAAAGTAACTTTCCCAAGCTTTGAAAGGCAAACAAAATGACCAGGTCAGTGGAACATCTCCTACTGTGGAGAAAAGTTTAAAAGATTTAGAAAGGGGGAAAGGTGGGGTGATGGTGATGATTTTCTAATTTGTACTTAATTTTTAATTCTTAGTGTTAATTTAACTTTAATTTTTAATGTTTTGTTGCATTTGGAAGGACTGTCTCTGTGTTGCTTGGAGGCAAAAATTGTCCAAAATTGAGCTGAATATTTGGGAGAGTTGGGGGCTTTGGGGAAGTGGAGACTCTAAGGGCCACAAAAGTGGGGCCTAGGGGCCACCTTACGCCCACCCCTGCTTTAAGGGAAGGAGTGT
The DNA here is from genome assembly GCA_948474755.1 of Ctenosaura bakeri. Taxonomy (NCBI): domain Eukaryota; kingdom Metazoa; phylum Chordata; class Lepidosauria; order Squamata; family Iguanidae; genus Ctenosaura; species Ctenosaura bakeri. The sequence goes on from CAOLHI010001769.1 coordinate 60,288, forward strand.
GGTGTGTCTGTTCCCCCCTTTCGTGGGGGGGGTGCTTGGCCCTTGTTGCACATATGAATTTGCTTCCCTGCCAAAGGCAAAGGAGGACTTTTGCCAGATGTCCATTTTAATCAAATAAACAGCCAGGGGGGCTACCGCTGTTTGCAACTCTGGGATATTTTTACCCCCTTCTTCTTGCCCCACAGCATTCCTTGAAGTTGCCTGCTGATGCTCCCTCTGTTCTGCCTTTTGCAGAAGTCTTCTGGAGAAGGTTATTAAGGAAAAAACACCTTCTCATGTTTCAACCCAGGAATGCTCTCTCTTCTCCTGTGTTCCTGTTTCAGCCTGGCATGAACAGATCAATATCATCCTCAAAGGAAATAATAAACACCCCGCGGGCAATTCTCTCCCAACCAGCTATCCTCACACACCCAAGCCATGTGTCACCGGAGGGATGCTTCTCCGCATGACCAAAGACTTGAGAAGCAACCACAGTCACATTCCATCTCTCTGGGCCCATGTCTTCCTTGCCACAGCTCGATTTCCAGAACAGTGGCCAAAAAAAGCCAATGCAATTTGCTTTTTGGGGAGGGGAAAAAAAAAACCTCAATGCAATTCTGGATTGCATCAACAGTGTCTAGATTAAGGGATATAGCGGTGCCACTTTATTCTGCGTCTTAGCCTGACCTCAGCTGGAATCCTGTGTCCAGTTCTGGGCACCCAAGAGTTCCAAAAAGGGAATTGACAAGCTGCAATATGCCCAGAGAAGGGCAACCAAGCTGATCAGAAGCCTAGAAACCAAGATGATCAGAAGTCTAGAAACCAAGTCTTATGAGGAATGACTTATGTTTAAAGGAGAGAAGATTGAGTAGTAGTCCTCTAGAAGAACTCACCTGCTGTCTTCATATTGTGTCTCATTGGTGGCCTTCCAGCTCTCCCCATTTGGCAGGGACACCCTTCATTAACACTCCATTGTCCCACTTTTTCTGCTGTTTTCAAAACACCCCAGAGTGTGGTCAAGATGCCAAAAGTTAATGAGAGAGAACAGACAAGTGCTGTGAGACTGCAGCAGCTTGCCTTTGCCCGAGGTTACTGGGAAGGGTGAGATTCTTCTTGCTCCTCTCCTCTCCATCTTTAACTGAGTCATTGGAGTGCAAACTACTTTGGCACTTTGAATTCAGTTTGCAGCAAAGCTGAGAACAAAGGCGAAAACTTGGAGAAGGAGAAAGAAACCGGGATATTTGAAGAGCAGCTGCAAAAGTGGGATGGGAGGGGATTAATTGGGACTCTTCCTGGCAAATCTGGAGGCTACGCTCTATCGGTTTCCCTTCTTGAGATGCTAGGTTTAAGGGGATGGCTACAGGAGGAGCAAAATGGGGGTATAACCCCACAATAAGAGATATACTTCCCCCCTCAATTGACATTTTCCTTCCGTTCCCAAGTTTCTGGCCTTGCAGAGAGTGAGAAACTGAAAATGGTTCATACCCAAATCTCTTCTCTTGGCTCTGTCTGCATTCCCTTGGTTTCAGGCCTGTTGCCCCTTTTCTTTGGATTCCTAAGCTGTATTTCTAAAGGCTCAACTGAAGTTTCGGGCTCCTGCAATGCTAGAAATTTGAGGGCTGAAGGAAAATGTCACTGGCAGGCAGAATGCTTGCTCGGAGGGTGCAATTTTACCCCCCCCCCACCTTTAGCTATATGGCTAGTTGGATTCCTAGGAAAGTGGAGAGAGGCTCTTCATTTGACTCACTTGCCCGCAACAGGGAAGAACATCCTTCAGATGTCAAAATGCACAGGGACCTTGAAAGAAGCAGCCTCTGCAAATTGGAGTGCTCTCAGCCTGGAACAAGGCTGCTGCTTCTTTTCATCGGGAGGAGAAAGCCAACGGAGACGCATTTGCCAAAGCAATCTCCATCCATGCACAAGTGGAGGTCAGCATGACAATTTAAAAAATGCTGCATGCTTGCCACATCTGTGCCTTTGTCAAAAGCTCTCTGGCAACCGCGCCATAAGAGCAGAAGAGATCGGTTGTATTGGAAATCAGAAACGTAGGAATGTGGGTTGAAGCAGAAAGCTGGGCAGGCGAGATTTCTTGCTTTGTTGCTGGCTCTTATGCTGGGATTTTCTGGTCTCTGCCATGCCACTGGTGGGACAATGGCCACAACTGACAGCATTGCAAAATATCCTGTGGCACTGGTGTTTGGCTCAGATGCTACCCCATCTTTGTTCCCCAGGACATGCATCCTCAGAGGCAGCTGACAGCAAACCCGCTCTGGGTTTAAGTCTGAACACTCAATTATAAAGAGCTAAACCAAAGCAGAAAACTTGTGACATGGACTCTTTGGTTGGAGAAGACTGACTCGTATTGTTCCTGAATCTCACAGCGAATAGAAAAAGTTGTCAGTCATTCATTAACACGCCTCTTTGCGGCTGACTCTCACATGCCAGCCTCTCCACTTTATTAATACCCTCCCATTGTGAATGGAAAGGTGACCTTAATTAAGATGGCTGCTATTTCTAATCGTCAGGTGTGACTGGCCAGCTTCTTGTCGGGTTGAAAGAAAGCACTGGCTGAATTTGGGTGGTGCTGACTTGCACTTTTCCCCTGACGCTCTCTTTTGCTTTGCCACTTCTGAGCTGCAAAAGCAACTTCCTTTTGTTTCCCGGGGATGTGACAGGATATAACATTATTCATTGCTCACACTTGCCTGAAGCCAGTTTTTGCAAACACAGTGGGTTGCAAGAGGAGGGAAATATTTGGATATCAAAATTTTTTTTTAAAAATAGTCAGCCTGCATGGCTAATGCCACTAACTAGATGTTACGAGGAAAATGTTGCAACAGATTGGTTGCCCATTTGTTTCTAGGTAGAATTCAAAGTGCTAGTAATGACCTATAAAGCCCTATATTGCTTGAGTCTCGGCTATTTGAAGGACTGTATTTTCCTTTGTGTACTGGTTTGAGCACTGAACTAAAACTCTGGAGACCAGGGTTTGATTCCCTGCTTGGCCACAGAAACCCACTGGATGACCTTGGGTGTGTCACACGCTCTCAGCCCTCAGAAACCCCCATGATAAGTTCACTTTTGGGTTGCCATAAGTTGGAAACAAGTTGAAGGCATGCAAAAACAGCTATATCCTCTCTTATGAACCTGCCTGTGTTTCGATATCTGCTGGGGAGACCCTTCTCTCTGTCCACAACAGTTTTGTCAAAGGACCGTGTTAATAATGTAATTGCCACTCCCAGAAAAATTGTGAATCAGGTATGACACAGTAGTGTTATTGTGCTTTGCTATGTTCCAAAATCTATACTCCTAGCGGTCTTTGCTATGGGCATCCAGGCCAAATTGAATTATGTGCAAGACAGAGAAAGTGAGGAAAAGGTTGTGCTAGGACAATCAGAGATCTTTCGAAATTTGAAGCTGCACTATTTCTAAACACAGGCTGTGTGTGTGTCATCTAATGTTTATCCGTCAGGTTTAGGATTTTGGAAAATTTCCTCTCTGAAGATCTCACCCAACACCCGTTGTTAAATTTTGCATGTGGTCGGTATTTACAACAACCAGTCTGTCGCAGCCAAAATGTGTGGACTTGCTGTATAATATTTCCCGCATACCTTGGTTCTTGCGCTGGCCTTCTCGCTTGGTGGGAAGTGAGTTAGTTTGCCTGGAAGGTTTACTTTGGAAGCCATAGTTCGCTGTCTTAATATTTCTTCAGCTTTTACAAGCTCTCAGTTGACAAATGTAGAAAAGCAAGAAGAAACCCAGAGCAAACAAACACAGGAACATGACAGTAAAGATTCATGAGTCCAAATATTTATGAAAGAAGGATGAGGTGGTGCCCTTGGCATGCCTTGGCTCCTCTCTGACAAACAAGGATATTTTATTTTATCTTGCGTGGTGGCGGGGAAATGACTTTTTCAGGGGGTTTTTTTTAGCCCATTTTCTTTGGAAAGGAGAATTCTGACATGAACGCTTTCGGTACATGTCGCTTTCTTAGCATTTCCTTGTCCAGTACGAACCAACAACTCCCACTCCAGTAGGGGTGGTGGATCCACATTAGGCTTTAGGCTGAGCTTAGAGGGTTTTAAACAACTTTTCCAAAAACTTTAGTGTTGAAGGTATTTACAGTCGGACCTCCACATTTGCTAGGGTTAGGGGTGCCGGACCCTGGCAAAAAGTGGAAAAATTGCAAATATCGAAAGGGGTGTTTGTGTGTCTGTGGGAAGAGGACCAAGGCATGGTGGGGAGAGTGGGGCCATTTCTGCACTAGCCTGTTATAGTGCGATGATTCCACTTTCAACATCCTCTGGAATCCTGGGGTTTGCAGTTTAGGGAGGGGCCAGCTGGCCCCTCCTGAAACTGCAAACCCAAGGATTCCAGAGGATGTTGAAAGTGGAATCATCGCACTATAACAGGCTAGTGTGGAAATGGCCTGGGTCAGGAAAAGGAGAGGGAAAGGAAGTGGTTTGGCATGCAGGGCCTATACTTCATTTCTTTCTCATCTCCTTAGTTGGGGGGAGGCATCTGGAGATGGTTTGGGGTGCTGAGAAATTGGGCTGCAAGCCATCCTTAGTGGGCCAGCAGTGGCTGGTGGAGGAGGAGGAGGACCAGAGATGGGTTTTTAAAGGGCTGCACAGCCTGATCAGAGCTGCCAAGAGGGAAGGTTCCCCTGGAGAAGAAGTGCCTGAGATGGTGGGAGACGGTTTGGAGAAACTTGCAAATAATCACATCCATAAAAGTCAAACCCACAAATGTGGGGGGCTGATTGTAACAGTAAAGCCATAGCTGCCCTGAATATCAGGTCGCTTTGCCCTCCCTGCCACGATATCCTAATGCCAATCCAATGGCATGTAGTGTTTTGAGATCTGCTTTCATATAACAGCCTGTACTTCACTTTACACTATCATATCAGGTCAGAGGAGCAGAGGAGGAGTCAGTGGGAGAAGCTTTCAAATCACAGAGTCTATCTACTGTGGAATCAGATGAATTCCTTCCTCTGGAAGTCCTGAAAGCTGGCATGGATGCAACCACGTCAGGTCGCTTGGCTCTCCCTGCCACGATAATGCTATCCTAATGGCACATAGTAGTTTGCTACTTGCTTTCTCATAATACCCCAGTCCTTTACCATACATTGTCAAACCAGATCATTCGCTGTGTGCTGGCAGATAGTGCATGTACAGTTTTGCTGTTTGACTCTGTGTTGGTTGCGCCATGCCATGTAAAAGGGGTGGGAGGAGATGGTGGGAACAGAATGAGAAAAAACAATAACAGTGTTTTGGGAAGAAGATGCATTGATATAACGGACCTTGATAAGGAAGAGATAAATGCAAAACAAAGCCAGGATATTTCTGGGTGGAAAGCCAGCCTGGGAAAAGAGGTTCTTTTAATCAGCAGGCAAATAAGGGCCTCACACATGCAAATGGGTAGTCTTACTGCTTCTAAGGCACTGTCCCAGTTTCTCACTCTTTCTCCCACCTTTCTCCTTTGTCCTCAGCTTACTTCAGTTTCTGCAAACTAAGTTCAAAGTGCAAAAGCAGTTTGCACCCCATTCACTCTGCAGCAGGGAGAGGAAGAGAGGCAGAATCGTTCCCAGTAGACATAGGCAGAAGCCAACTGTTGCAGCCTCTCCTAGCTTGTGCACTCTTCCTCACTGGTAACTTTTGCCATCTTTGCCATGCTCTGATGTTGCTTGGCCACACGTGTCCCAGATTTCATCTGTGGAATGCTGGGCAGGACGTAATCCTCCATCTTCTGCGTACCGAGTAAAACTGCAGGAGTCTTGTTCTCTTGTGCATCTGTGTACACACAACCATGGTAGTTGCCTCCAGTTTTAAAATAAAGTGGAGAGAGAAGAAAACAAACAACTCTTTCCAGTTTTTTATAGTTTCATGGTCTTGATGGTCTAACGTGGACCTATGGTCTAACGTGGACCTATAGTTTCATGGTCTTGATGGTCTAACGTGGACCTATTCATGTGTTTTCCACCCCCCCACCTGCGCCTCCGATCCCTCGCAGCAATCCTCTGCCCCATTGGAAAAGGAAAACGTGATGCTGAAAACGTGATGCCTCCAGTTTTAAAATAAAGTGGAGAGAGAAGAAAACAAACAACTCTTTCCAGTTTTTTATAGTTTCATGGTCTTGATGGTCTAACGTGGACCTATTCATGTGTTTTCCACCCCCCCACCTGCGCCTCCGATCCCTCGCAGCAATCCTCTGCCCCATTGGAAAAGGAAAACGTGATGCTGAGCTTGAGAAATCCAACAAAGTGGCAGCAGCCGGGCACAAAAGCAGCCTGTGTTTCGAATCCAAAGCTGGAGGGTCAGCAGCCCCACGCCTGACTCTCTGGGTTTCCAGTGGTGGTGGGTACAGAGGCCCCAGTGTGGGCAGGAAAGAGAGTCCAACTTCCACAGAGGGTGTCCCATGTGAGAAGAAAACCATGGCCTCTGGTAGCTGAAAACTTGGGCCTCGGCCTCACGAAACCCCGGGGTGACACTATTCAGACCATTCAGAAAGGCTCTCCAGTCAGGAATCCACTTTTTGTACTTCCTGGCAACTTAAGAACACTTTTATTTCCCCTCGTGACGAAAAGAAAGAAAGATGAAAGAGTATCCCCAATGCTTATAGAAGGTTACATTTTCCCGTTCAATATGCAAAGGCAGAGAGTGGATTTCAGGGAGAATTTTTCACCATATAGGATTCCAGCCATAACTTTGGAGGCCGTGGGAACTGCAACCCAAGCTCTGGGTCTGGTGTGTCTGTGTGCATGCACATTCCCGAAACCCGCCGACAAAAAGCTGGCAGCAGGTCCATGGCGGCTGCAATCCGAGGAGCAACCCAGGGACTGTGACAGTGAGGCACAAAAATTAGCTCCAGCTGGGTTGCCTTTCCCCTCATGTTCCCAGCTGATCTCTCGACAAGCTCCAGTTTTAATGACCTCCAAAGAGTTTGCACAACTTTGGTGTTGCTGCTTCACTTGGGATCCTTCACGGCCTTCTGCACTGAGCCTCACGTGTTGCCCGGTCTGGTTCATTCCTGTGAAAAACGGCCACGGCTCTGTTGCGAGGGAGCGGCAGAGAAAGAGAAGGGAAGTGAGAAACCATTCCTCTTATTTTAATTGGCAGGACATCTTTCCTCCAGGCTTGGTGCTTTCTGGAAGCCGCTTGTTAGTATGCATTAGCCCAACTTTGGTCCATTGGTTGTGCTGTTTTTAATTATTTTTTACACCTTCTTGGAAACGAAATGGCCTCCACTGTCCCCAGATCATTTGAAAAGTAACTGAAAAATGAAAACAGGGACATGGGAATTCAAGCAACATCCAACTGTGGTCATCATGACAGAATTTATGAAAAAGAGGATTTGCAGCAGTTTGCTTGTGCCTGAGCCTTCTGGGAAGGGCAAGATTCTGCCCCCTACTCTCCTCTCCCTCTTGCTGAGTTAACAGAGGATAAACTACTTTTGCTTTTCGAAGCAATGCAAAAAAAGCCAGCATGGTATAGTGGTTTGAACATCAGACTACAACTCTGGAGAGGAGGGCCGAGATCCTTGTTCAGCCACAGAAACCCTGCTGGGTGATCTTGGGCAAGTCACACTCTCTCAGCCTCAGAGGAAGGCAACGGCAAAACTTTGCTGCACAAATCTTTCCAACAAAACCCTGTGATAGGGTCGCCTTAGGGTTGACGTAATTGAGAAACAATTTGAAGGCATACAACAGCAACAAATTAGCTGAGGACAAAGGGGGGGAAATGGGAGGAGGACAGAGAAACTGGGACATTTTAAAAGCTGCTGGAAACAATGGGACAGCAAAGAATTAATCAGGACTGTTCCTGCCAAATGGGACAGTTGGAGGGTATGGCATAGTTAGGAAATGGAAGCTATTCAAGGCACCGTGTTGACCATCTCTGGAGAAAAAATGCTTTTGAAGCTTTGGAATAAATTGGAGAGATCTGTTTTGGTGGTGAAGTGAGGACTTCTGAAGTCGGGTGCTCTTCACAGCTTTCTCTGGAAGTGCCTTTGGCCTCACAAAACCCCTGGTGAAGCTGTTTGGCCTATTCAGAGAGGCTCTCCAGTCAAGAATTCGCTTTTTGTACTTTCCGGTGAGCTAAGGACGCCTTTATTTCCTCTCTGGATGAAAAGAAAGAAAGACGAAAGAAGAGCGCTTGTATACTTACATAAGGTTACATTTCTCCTTTTAATGTGAAAATTCATCAAGTGGATTTCGTGGAGAGCTTTTCACGGTTCAGCTGGGATGAGGGAGATCTCAGTAGAATATTTCCTGGGCAAGCTTTGATTTTGTTCCAGGTTTGGATAGGATTTTCGTCACTTGCCTGTATTCCTTCCTTTTGTGTCTCTGCTGGATGAAATCCTCTTTGGAGGTCGACCCAGAACTCCCTCAAGATGACTGGCACAGAAGGGCAGACCACGCCAAGAGACCTCAAAGCCAATCAAGGGGACCCCAGGGGAAAGGGGAGGGGGCCCCACACAGCCCCCCTGTTCAGCCAGCCCCCTAAAAGTGCAGGCTCGGTTGACTCATTAGGTCCTGATGGACAGGGACCTCATGAGCATATGTGGGTCACCACACCACATGGTTGACTCAAACCAAAGCCTTCCAGGACAAGCAACAGGAGGAAAAAAAAGGCTGATGCAATTCAAGGCTGATGCAATTCTAGGCTGCATCCACCAGAGTGCAGCGCTTAGCTTGCTGGCAGCTGGACGTGACTCAACAATGTGATGCAGCAGCTACGAAAGCCGATGCGATTCTACCTTGCATCAATAGGAGTATGCCATCGAGATCTAGCAAAGTAATAGTACCACTGTATTCTGCTTTGGTCAGACTTTTCCTGGAGTCCTGTGTCCAGTTCCATGCACCACAGTTCAAGAAGGATATGGACAAGCTGGGATGTGTCCAGAGAAGGGCAACCAAAATGCTGGAAACCATGTCCTATGAGGAGTGGCTTAGGGAGGTGTAGAAGAGAAGATTAAAGGATAACATGATAGTCATGTGATGTCATATGAAAGATGGAGCAAGCTTGTTTTCTGCTGCTCCAGAGACTAGGACATGGACTAATGGCAAGAAGAGACTCCATCTAAACATTAGGAACGGTAATGGCAGTTTGATAGTGGAATATGTTGCCTACACAGAGTGTGGTGGAGTCTCCTTCTCCAAAGAAACAGAGGCTGGATGCCCTTCTGTCAGGAATGCTTTGATTGTGTATTCCTGCATGGCAGAGGCAAGTTGGAAGGTATGAAATAAATTAAGTTTCCTAGTAAGCAAACCAGTCCTCATTCACCTTTGCTGTCACTTTGGATCACGGAAACAAAGCCACTCATCCTGCTAACATCATGGAAAGGAAAGCAACCCCAGGTTGCAAACCGGTCGCCAAGAAGGGTTCAGGAATCGCTCACAAGACTTTTCCTTTTGCTTCTGTTTGGGGTTTTATTTCTTGCCAATGCTGATAAGAAACACATGATCACAGGGGTGAGCAGTGACCCAGAAAAACATGCGAAAGAGGGCAAAATGTGGAAAAGCCCAACTGTTTCAGGCTTTAAAAAAAAAATATCAAAGAGGGAAAATAAGGATAATTAAAAGGACTCGTGATAGGGGTTTATGAGATGATGCATGGGGAGCAGTGAGAACCAAGGGTGATTTTGCTCATTATACAAAAATGTAGTCACCTGATGAAACTCTTGGGTCAAAAGTTCAGAGGCAACAGGCAAGCAACAGAAAAGACAAGTCAAGGAAACAGTTTTGGGGGAAGAAAAGCTATTTTTCCCAAGCCCTGCTATGTGGTTCCCATTTTCACACACCCCATCTTCAGTACAACCCTGCGAGGTAGGCAATGCTGGGGAAAATAACAGGTCGATTTCATCCTTGCACGCAAATAATTTTGGCAGCAGGGTCAAAAGGGATATTCAAAAAGGGAGCCCTGGTGGCGCAGTGGTTAAATGCCAGCACTGCAAGCCACAAGGTTGTGAGTTCGATCCTTCCGGGCTCCAAGGTTGACTCAGCCTTCCATCCTTCCGCAGGTCGGTAAAATGAGTACCCAGCTTGTTGGGGGCATGTATAGAAATGTTTCGAAATACATGCTATTTGTAAGTTGTTTGCCGCCTCGATCCATATGGAGAGGCGGGATACAAATGAATAATAAAATAAAATAAAAAAAATATTCCACTGCTGTCTTGCCCCTGTGTTCAAACATCCCCAAATACTGCTGAGCAGCTATTCTGCACAGAAAAACAGTTTTTTTTTTCTGCAAAAAAAAAAAAAAAATCTATGCAGAACAAAAATATGTGCTGTACAGAAAATGACGGTGGGTGGGCGGGTTGCACAGGATTTTTTCCTGCACAGAAAGGAAGGGTTTTGTTTTGTTTTGTTTTGCAAAGAAACTCTCAACACCAAGGGCTTGGGCTCCATTCCCTGCTCAGCCCTGGAAACCCATTGGGCAACCCTGGGTATGTCACAGACTCTCAGCCCCAGAAAATCCCATGATGGGTTTGCCATAAGTCAGAAACATCTGAAAGGCACATATTGAATTGAAGCCCATGTGTTTTCCTCTAGCAACGCTTTGGGACCTCAGGAGAAAATTGCACATGATTGTTGCTCATCTGTCATCCTTCCTGTTTCCAGATTGTTGTTGGAAAACCCACTTTTCTGTCTTGGGAGAGAACAATAATATTTCCCCGCCGCATCCTTACAGGGCCAAATTTTCCCAGAATATTTTGTGGCTGAGTGCTGGATGATCTCGGGTCAGGTCTGATCTTCCATCCAAAATATAGCAGTTCCTGCACTTTCTCCCTCTAGTAATTGCAAATAAACCAGAAAATCCACGTGGTACCTCCAACCTGGTCACCCATCCCCTACTTCTTCCTGCTGGTCAGGAAAGGCCAGGTCCTTGCTTGCGCCAGCCACCGGCTTCCTCCCTTTCTCTACCTGTGTACAGTGCAAAGTCCAGACTTTCCAGAAATCAGCTTGGCTCACTCAATTGTTCCCTTGACCGTCCAGAACTCCCATATCCCAGGACCCAAGAACCCCAGAAAGGTGAGTGGCACCCCTGAAAATCTGAATCTGGCTCACTCCTCTCCTTCAGGGGTTTTGCAACTTTGTTTATATGCTCTTTGCTAGACAGAGACTTTAAAAAAGGGAAGGAAGGAAGGAAGAGGTCATTTCTTGGATTGTTACTTTTGGAGAGATTGCAGGAGCTTGGAGAGTTATTTTGGCGGGGGGACTGCACCAGCATCCCCTTGCCTGTGGAACTCCCTGCCAAGGGAAAGTCAGGGTCGCTTCATCTCAACCCTCCTTCCACCTCTCTGCAAAGGACTAAGCTGCTAAAGATCAAGGGAAGGCAACTACATTTCCCAGCCTGCTTTGGGAGAGATTTGTAAGTGATGACTCGTCAGGAAGCAGGAGGTGTTTTGGTTTTTTTTTTTTGCAATTTGCTCTGCATCCGTTGAGCAAAAGTGGGGGGCTGGGGAGCGCTTTTGGACCCCCCCTTTTTGTATTTGGGAAATAATAAGATGCTCAAATGAGATTTGGGGTGCCAGTTGTGAATGCATCCCCGGCTGCCTCCTTCGGATTGCTGTGAAGGACTGAATAATGTGGATTATAGCAAGGTAGATATATGTGTTTGTGTGTGTCAACGCTTATTTATAAATACTGGTTTTGCAAGAAATGTTTCCAGATCGGGAAAAGCTGCAAATCCCTAGATCAGAGCTTAGCTAGCAACAGAGCCTGAGATAACCTCAGTTCTTTCTTTGTTTCGTTTTGCTTTCCTAAAGATTAAACACACCAAAACAGAAATAAAAACTAAAATAGATCTGGGTGGAAGTTTTGACTCTCTATGTTAGTAAAAGAACACCTCTCCCCATACCCCCCCCCCAAAGTTAAGATATCATACTCTCCAACTATTCCTGTTTGGCAATAACTATTCCAATTAATTCTCTCCCATCCAACTTTTCCAGCTGCTTTAAAAATGTCCCAGTTTCCTTCTCTTTCTCTCACTGTCCCCCTTTGTTCTCAGCATACTTTCCCAGTTGCTGCAAAGTGAACCCAGATTGCAAAAGTAGTTTGCATTCAGTTAGCAGAGGAGAGGCGAGACCATTTCCGCACTAGACTGTTATAGTGCTATTATTCCACTTTCAACACCCTATGGAATCCTGGGGTTTGCAGTTTAGGGAGGGGCCTCAAAGGCCTCCAATTCCTCCTCTCCTCAAAGGCACCTCCCTAAACTGCAAACCCCAGGATTCCATAGGATGTTGAAAGTGGAATAATAGCACTATAACAGTCTAGTGCAGAAATGGCCAGACTCTTGTGCTTCCCAGTAGGCTCAGGCAAAAGCAAACCTCTGCAGCCTCTCCGAACCTGTATGTTCTTCCTCAGTAATGACTTTTTACCAGCTTGTCCACCCTCTGATGTCGCTTGGCCGCACGTTTTTGAGTGCTAATCTGTGAAATGTGAGAAGGTATGAGATGTTGGCAATGAGCATTGCAATTTTGCTACCAAATATTTTCCCCTGTTGCAACACCCTGGAACATTCCCTTTCTGATAATTTTCCCTTCCATGCCTTCCACTCGCCGTTATCGCTACAGGAAAAGTTTACTTACTCTGAAGTTGTTTTATGATCCAGGGGAGAAGAGTGTGGGTGGGTGGTGGTGTTTTTGTTTTTTTCTTTTTCACTGATTTTTGTCCTTGCCTAAGATTTCACTGAGGACAAACATTGGGATGTGCCAAGTTAAGTTTGTAAAATCAGTTCCAAGAAGCAGTTTTCTACAGGAAAGGAAAGATGGATTTTTTTTTTCCTTCTTGGCAACTTCTTTTAGAGACGATGCCTTTTATGGAACCAAAACCAGCACTGCGATAACAACTCTCTTGATTTCCAATGGTCCAGTTTCTGCTTGGACAGTTTGGTTGGAGTCCTTTTTTCTCTTCCATACCCCATCCCGCCATCCATCTGCCAAATTTCCTAACTTAGAATCATAGAGATGGAAGAGGCCCCAAGGGCCAGCCAGTCCAACCCCATTCTGCCATGCAGGGAAGATACAGTCAAAGCATTCCTGAAAGATGGCCATCCAGCCTTTGTTGAAAAACCTCCGAAGAAGGAGACTCTACCAGATTCCCAGGCAGCAGCAGATACCACTGTTGAACTGCTCTTATCCCCAGGAAGCTCTTCCTAGTGTTTAGATGGAATCTCTTTTCTTGTAGTTTGAAACCATTGCTCCATGTCCTAGTCTCTGGAGCAGCAGAAAACAGGCTTGCTCCATCCTCCATATGACATCCCTTCAAACATTTAAACATAGCTATCATTTCACTTTGTAACCTTCTCTCCTCTGGGCTAAACATGCCCAGCTCCCTAAACCATTCCTCGTAGGGCTTCATGGTTTCCAGTCTTTTTACCATTTTGTTCACCTTCTTCTGGATTTGTACCAGCTTGTCAGTATTATTCCTGAACTGTGCTGCCCAGAACTGGATGCAGGATTCCATTTGGCATCTGACCAAAGCAGAATAGAGCGTTAGAGGGGTTTATACCCCACAACATTTCACAGATGAAACCCAGGACGTGTGCGGCCAGGCGGTGTCCGAGCGTGGTCAAGATGGCAAAAGGGGTTAATGAGGAAGAGCACAGAAGCTAGGAGAGGCTGCAGCAGTTTGCTTTTGCCTGAGCCTCCTGGGAAATACACAGTTCTGCCTCTCCTCCCCTTTTTTGCTGAGTTTTAATTTAGTGCAAACTGGTTGCTTTTAAAATGTCCCGAGTTCTTTCTTCTCCTCCCCCTTTGTCCTCAGCTTACTTCCATTCCTGCAAAGTTGAGGACAAAGGGGGAAAGTGGGAGGAGGAGAGAGAAACCGGGACATTTTGAAAGCAGCTGGAAAAAAAGAATATGGGATGGCAGAGGGTTAATCAGGACTGTTCCTGTCAGGTCAGGATATTTGGAAGCTAGGTAATTTCTCTCTTTGGAAGGCATGTGAGTGAGGGATGGTTGTTTCTTTTGCAAAGTTAGTGGAGCTCATCCTGCCCGGGACTGAGCATCCTGTATCTTTTCTATGGGTCTCATTGTGGGAACAAAAGCCTCCTGTGCTAATTGAAGCTCACTGCAAGCAAATGGGATCAACAGGTCTCATGGTGCCTGGAGACCATGCTGGTCTCTCCACCGTGTTCAGGCCAAACAACTTACGAAAGATGAAAAGGGCAAAGCGCTGTGATTGATTTTTCCTGCAGTGACTGTTTGGGTAGAACTGAAACCGTTGGGTCTCGTCACCGTTGCAAGGGAGTAGCTGGATTGTGTTGCTTTTACAATCGGCTTGACACTGGTTCCTCCTTTGCTTTTCTGACGATCTTTTAATAGTATGGTTGACTTCTCTCTACTTTATACAATGTTATGTTTAAGGACCAAGAGACAATGAATTCTCCAAGCCTGAGATGTCCGGATTTGTATTCCAAAAATATAAATCTGGGGAGATATAAATAGGTACAGTTGGGGAGGGGGAGAGGGAGAAGAGATTAAAACATGGAGAGGGAAACGGGGTTAGAAAGAGAGCCAACATTCTGTGACATCACAGCAGCTCAGCCGATGGGGACGGGTTATGCCCACCGGCGTTATTTTTATTCCGAAGCTGATGGCTCGTGAAAATGGTGCCCACATTTCAAAGTGAGGTTTTGGCCTCGATAACAGCTTGTTCAGGATCTGAAATGAGGGTTTGTGGGGGAGGAAGGGGAAGAAGCTCTCTGTCGCCTGCCACGTTTGGTACCCCAGTTGGTGCATATTTCTGAGCCAGACATAAAACAGGTTGTAATTCGGTCCCCCAGTTCCCCGACAACTCTGATAACCTGTCATTTTAGCCGCCACAAAAGAGACATTGCAACGCCAGTCAGTCTCCCCGTTGTGCATCAAAACATAATTGTGCTCCACCACTGCGTTAAGTGATGAAAGGGGAACGTACCCTTTCCGCTATAAATCTCCTGATTATATAAGCTGAAAGTTGTTTCAAACAGCGAAATGTTCCACTCAACTGCAATTCTGGTCTCGAGCTCTGTCCTGACTCCCACAGCACCGTAGGCACTTATAACCGTGAAGAAATTAGCAGACAAAAAGGTATTACTATGCCTTGATGATGTTGTTTTGCACCTTCAGGTTCTTTCTGACTTATGGCAATCCTAAGGTGACTCTATCAGGAAGTTTTCTGGGGTTGAGAGTGTGTGATGCCCCCAGGGCAACCCAGTGTGTTTCCATGGCCAAGCAGGGAATCGAACCCTGGCCTCCGGGGTTGTACTGCAGTGCTCAAACCATTACACCAAGGTGGCTCTCGTTGCAATACTGTAATGCTTGGAGAACATTTTTGAAAGATATCTTCCTACAGATCTCCTCCGTGGTCATACTGGAGGAGGTCAAACACCCAAGTCACCTGTGCCCACCTGAAGGATATGAAGCATAGCCGAAGTTGCCGAATTTTTCCAGCATGTTAGCAAAGCAGACAGATCTTTCTTTGCTTCGGGGTCTCTGCCATTTGTTGCAAAATATCTCTGCCCCAAAACTTCATTCTTGCATGTGAGAATGAAGGTTCAACCTCCTTGGCTTGGAGTCTAGAGCAGGTAGGTTTGGAGTTTCGTCTAAAACAACCAGTGGGTGGATGCTCTCAGTGTGTTTTTGTGCTAACCTCTGGCGTTTTTTACAGGTTGATCTCTCAGTCATGACTCTCGTCTCTGATTACGTGGACCTGACCGACTCCAGCTTTGTGACCGCTATCCTTTGCATTGCCTTTAACCCACTTTTCTGGAATCTGGTGTGTACTCTCTCCTTTTTTTTAATTACCAGCTCATCCGCTGCTGTTTTATTTCTCGGCTTTATGACGGGTCCGGTCACTGTGGGGTGGCTATTCCTCTGTGGCTTAGTTCCAAATTAGCGGTTTGTTTCTTAACAATTTCGTTCAGTAGGAGACGGATCTTTTTTCTTTCTTCCTCTGACAGCTAAAAGACTGTTTGCCTCCTGATAGCCTTTTTATGGCATGGTATGTATGGGAGGAGGGTGCAATCTATGGCTTGTACTCTATTGGGTTTATTTGTCAGGAGTCAACAGAGTATTGCCCCTGCAGGCCAAGTGTGGCCCTTATGGCCCCAATTTGTGTCTCCTGAACCCCCACAAAGCCCCTAGACCTCCCAAACCTTATTTTTTTCAAAGCTTTTAAACAGATTATTTATTTAAAACAAGCACTCTCATTCAAAGTGAGAATAACAATAATAAGGAGACTTCACCACCATCCAGTGAGTCAAGGCATTCTTCCTAATGGTTAACCAGAATCTCTTTTCTTCATCTTGGGATCCATTGGTTCAGGAGCAGCAGGGAACAAATTTGCTCTGTCTTCTACCTGACGTCGCTTCGGATATCCCATGTGGATCCCTGCTGAGATTCATTTGGTTAGTTTCGACTCAGCTCTCCAACCTGGTCTTGGTCATTTTGCATTCTGGGCCTGTCCGTTGGGTATTTGCTGTTGGGAGTTACAGTTTTCCAGGGTGTTAGCCCTTTGGGGGAAATTCTATGAAAGCTAAAACTGTTAGGAATCAGCCTTCTTTTAGCAGACTAGCAGTGGACAGTAGAATATGCTGCTGCTTCAGCAGAGTGTGGTGGAGTCCCCTTCTTTGGAGATTTGGAGAGGTGGGATGGCCATTTGTTGGGAATACTTTGATGATGTATTCCTGCATGGCAGAAGGGGGATGGACTGGATGGCCTTTGGAGTCCCTTCCGACTCTGTAATTCTAGCATGAAAACAAATATGGTCTAGTGGCTTTGCCCAAAGTGTAGCCCCAAGGCTAAGTGAAAGTGGGGAAAGCAGCAACGTTGGACCTTCCATTTTGAAAACATGTAGGACTAGGCCTTCACAAGACCAGGGTTCAAATCCCTGCTTGGCCATGGAAAACCACCTGGGTGGCCTTGGGCAAGTCACACTCTCTCAGCCTCAGAGGAGGGCAAGGACAAACCTCCTCTGAATATATCTTGCCAAGAAAACCCTGATGGTGGACTCCCCGTCTTTGGAAGTCTTCATGAACCTCTTTCAGGAATGCTTTAGTTGTGGGTTCCTGCGTGGCGGAAGGTAGGCTCTTGTGGTCCCTCCCAGCTCTGAGATGCTGTAATTTAAATCAATTAATACATTTTATTGAAAACAGCATCTTGATACAGTCGTAGTTCCCATTCTGGAATTAAATGCCATCAAAGATTTAAGTCCTGAGCAGATAGTTCAAATGGGAGCATTTTGTACAGCTGGAATTGGGCACCTCTTGGCCTCTATCTGAGTTTTTGGGTGGAAGTGCTATCTGTTTCTCCTCTGCTTCTCTCCATCCTCCCTTGCCCGGCAGGAATATCAATGCCTTTCCCATCTCTTTGTGCACAGAGGACGGTTGGAGATTGCTGGTGACCAACTGCCCTAATTTGTAGTGACAATGGTGGCCTTTGTCTCTTGCACAGTTCCGTCCAACAAATTGAGATGCTGGAAACAGCACTGACCGGAGAAAGGGAGGGTGCTGAAGCCAGAAGGGGAGCATTGTTGGCAACTGAGGTGTTCTTTTCAAGCAAACAGGCATCGATTGCCACTCCTGACTGTCTCATCTGTCTGGTGGGGAAGTGACAAAGGTTTAAATAGGCTAACATATAACTTCCAACACCTGGTGGGGATGATGACAGATGGGAACAGTGCAAGCGGCTAAATTTAGATCGCTGGGCACAAAGGCACCAAAAAACTGGGTCAGCAGAGGTTTGATGTCTCTGCAAAGTGCGGGGTGCGTCTTGCATCATTCACAGCAGAGCCGCGCAAAAACGCTCCGTCCAGATTTGCAGCCCACTCCCTGGCCTGTGAGTCTCAAGTGTGAATTCGGATGCAGGGAAGAGAGAAAATCTTTGGAAAAAATTAGCGTTGTGTAGATTGAGACAATGGATTGTTCTGGGCTGCAGCTTGGATAAACCCCGACAGACTTGGGCTGATAGGAGTTGTTATCCAAAGGACTGTGAAGGCATAGAATCATAGAGTTGGAAGAGACCCCAAGGGCCATCGAGTCCAACCCCTTGCCATGCAGGAACACACCATCACAGCATCCCCGAAAGATGGCATGGAGTTGCTTCTTCTGGGCTTTGTGGCCACACTTCCTATTACATCTACTACTTTGTTGTCTGCCTTCAAGTTGTTACCGACTTATGGCAACCCTGAGATGAAGCTATCACAGAGTTTTCTGGGGCTGAGAGTGTGTGACATGCCCAAGGTCACTTGATCACTAGTGTCATAGTCCAGTGCTCACTATACCATGCTAGCTCTCACATCTATCATCCTTGTCATCATCCTCTCTTTCCCCTAGTGTAGGACTCTAGGTGGCTAAGAGCAGTTTGAAAGTGGAAACTGCTCCTGCCTGGGAGTGCGGTGGAGTCTCCTTCTTTGGAGGTTTTTAAGCACTGGCTGGACAGCCGCTTGTCAGGAGTGCTTTGATTGTGCCTTTCCACACAGCAGAAGGATGTTGGACTGGATAGCTCTTGGGGTTTCCTTCAACTGTAGGATTAAATGGATTCCAGTTGTAAAGGAGCAAGTCCCACCTAAACATTAGGAAGAACTTTTTTCCTGTAAGGGTTGTTTGGCAGCGGATAGACTGCTTTGGGGCAAGGGATGGAATCTCCATCTTTGGAGATCTTTAAGCAGAGACTGGATGGGCAACCTTCAGGGCTGTTCCAGTTGTCTATTACTGCATGGCAGGGAGTTGGACTTGATGGTCTCTTGTGGTCCTTTCCAGCATTATGATTGTAAGATTCAAAGCACATCAGAGTGGGATCAAGATGCCAAAAGTTATTAATGCACAGGAACAAACAAGCTAGAAGAGACTGCAGCAGTTAGCTTTTGCTTGACCCTACAGGGAAGCTTCTTCTCATTGCACTCTTGCTGTGCTAACTGGACACATGCTACTTTTCTGCACTTTGAACTCAGTTTGCAGCCACTGAAGTAAGCTGAGGTTTTGAAACAGAGGCTGGATGATCATTTCTCAAGAGTGCTTTGATTGCATATTACCGCAGGGCAGAATGGGGTTGGACTGGATGGCCCTTGGAGTCTCCTCCAACTCTAGGAATCTGTGGCTTTTGGTCTCTTCCAACAGGGCTCTCCTTATGGTCCCCTTCTCATCCTGCTTATTGGGGTTAATCTTTGTGTCATTTTTAAAAATGGCCAGTAGGGAGCACTGGAAGAGCAACATAGATCTCTTTCTAGTTTCCCTTCTACGGTGTGATGGATGAGTATAGAGGTGTGTGTGTTTCTATCCGTCCATCTCTCTTGGGTGCCCCCACTTTCCTGCCCGGTGCTTGCAGTTCCAAGACAACAAAATTACTCTTTGCTCTGCTTGCTCTTTTTTGCAAATAGAGAAAGGGCCAGGCACAGAACTGGGTAGCTGGACGTGTTAAATAAAGTCTGTCCGTTAGGGTTCTTGGAAGCCATTAAACACTTGGCACTCATTGAAGGTTTGCAAATGGCCTGGGAGGGGAGGGGGAAAATGTAACTGCCCCACCCGTGTTCCCTGCAATCGTAGCAGCAGGCTGTGACCTGAGGAGATGGGTACTTTGGAAGCGATGGGGCCGGAGGAGAAGAGGAGACTTATTTTAACAACTTAACCTCAGGCTTTTCAGGCTGTGTTCAGTCCATGGAAGATTCTGGGGCCAGGGTGGAAAAGCTCATTCATCCCAAGGGGCAAATTCAATAGTGATATGCATGGGCATTCCTCTTGGTACTTTTTTTAAAAGTAAAATATAAACTTTTATTTAGACTTAGGCCATGTCTGCACTGGACTATTATAGCACTTTGATTCCACATTCAACATCCTATGGAATCCTGGGGTTTGCAGTTCCAGGAGGGGCCAGCTGGCCCCTCCTGGAACTGCAAACCTCAGGATTCCATAGGATGTTGAATGTGGAATCAAAGCACTATAACAGTCTAGTGCAGAAATGGCCTTAAAGCAGACACTTCAGTATTACAAACACACAGTATTAAACTTCCAAGCACTATACCGCTAATTTGGAGTGAGATTTTGTTTTTGAACAGTCGCGGTGGTGGAAAAGAGAGCGAGAGAGAAGCCGCAGCTACCCTGAATTTGGAGGACCCCTAAATAATGGGATCTGTTGGTGGTCCCTCATTCGGAGGGTTGCCACAAGTCAAAGCCAACCCGTCAGCAAAGAGCTGCAACGATTCATAAATGATGGTTCTGCTGGTCAGATCAAAATCCAAGCCACCCACTTGGGGTTTGCAATTTGACAATGACATTCTTTCCATGAAGCCAAGAAGCAAAGTATATAAATGATGCTTCTCTCCCAGTATTCATTGCCACCAGTATCCACGGAGGAGCCATTTAGCTTTCTAGGCCAAAAGTTACCAAAAGATGGATGGATGGACCAGATCTTAGTAGCAGAAAGCATGACCCTGGGCTTGCAAGAGCAGAACAGGGCGAGCAGATGACAGGCCTCTTGGAAGTCTCTAATTCATAGGATCACCAAAAGTCAAAGTGGACTTAATGGTGAGAAGAAGGCCTGGGCCACAAGAAAAGACAAGAATGCTTGTTAAGGTGGAAAGCAGTAGGAAAAGAAGACGGCGGCATTACAGATCACAGAAGAGATGTCCCTGAGTCTGCAAGACCTGGGCAAGGTGGTTGATGATAAAAAGTGGCTTAGACATCTTTCCTCTATAGGGTTGCCATAAGTCAAAGTCAACTGGACAGCCATTAACAACAGCAACAGCAATGAAACTTCATCATCCCAGTATGCGTGTGGAGGGTGGGAGCAGTTATTTCATGCACCTCCTTCCCTTCACCCAAACTCTTCTCCCCTTCTCATCCTGCTTAATTGCACGGCTCAGATTCTAGCCCTGCCCTTCTCATTAACTCCACAGCCGTACCAGATACTAAATCTGGATCACCCCCTCTGTTCACAGCCCTGCTCAATACAAATCGAAACCATGCTGCGATTGTTTTCCTCCGCGGCCTATCTCGATAAAAGAGTCACATGGTGGTCAATGATTAATGGAGTCTTAATGAAAGAATAATCCAGCCGCATCCTGAACGGGCCGGTCAACAAAACATCTCCGCTGCTGGAAAGGACCAACGAGAAGCGGCAACGCAGCGGCTGTCTCTATGCGCCAGTCTGCTGCCGACGACTGGAGGCTATGCACACTAGTAAACAAAGCTTTGGTCCTGCCTACCCTTAAGAAGGTACCTAATGTTCCCCATTAGCACATCTTCTGCTCTGGCACAACAGAGACAGCATCCCGTGGCTTTTCCTGATTACAGAATGGACGAGACCGACGGAGCCTTATTCCAAACCTTGTTTTAGTCGGTCAGGGGCGTTACTGTGTTTGTAAGGGCAGCGGGAGAGCAGGTGAACAAAAAACCCAAAGATGTGCAAAGCCATTAATGGTGATGATCTCAGACTACTGCACTTAAGGCGGGGGAAGCTGGGCATCCGCAGCATTTGTGCAAACACCGGGGATGTCTTTGTCCCAATAAATTGCACATGGGGCTTTGAAGAGTGACATGAACAAAATATATCCATAGACCTTCAACGAGTTAATAATCTAAATCTGGGGGTGGGCGGCGTATTTGGCAGGTCCAGGAATCCACTGCAATCAGTTTCTGTCCCAACTAATTTTTTTATAGTAGTAGTAGTAGTAGTAGTAGTTATTATTCAGTTATCATCATATCATTGTTGGATAATCAATATTACTCCCATTAGCATTACTTTATTAATTATCCAACAGTGACATGATGATGATGATGATGATGATGATGATGATGATGATGGTCAGGCATGCCCTGCTTTTCAATGGTCCACCTAGAGTTGGAAGAGACCCCAAGGGCCATCGAGTCCAAGCCCCTGCCAAGCAGGAATATACTATCAAAGCCTTCCTGATAGATGGCCATCCAACCTTTGTTTGAAAACCTCCAAAGAAGGAAACTCCACCACACTCTGAAGCAATATATTCCACTGCCAGACAGTTCTGACCATCAGGAAGTTCTTCCTAATGTTTAGAAGGAATCTCTTTTCCTGAAGTTTGAAGCCATTGCTCCATGTCCTAGTCTCTGGAGCAGCAGAAAACAGGCTTGCTCCGTTCACCATATGATATCCCTTCAAATATTTAAGCTATTGTGTCGCCTCGTAACCTTCTCTTCTGCAAACTAAACATCCCCAGCTCCCTAAGCCTCTGCTCATAAGACTTCATGGTTTCCAGGCCTTCTACCATTTTGGTTACCCTCCTCTGGACATGTTCCAACATGTCCAGGTTTGAATCTCTTCTTGGCCATGGAAATCCACTGGGTGACCTTGGGCAAGTCACACTCTCTCAGAAGAAGGCAAAGGCAAACCTCCTCTAAAGAAATCCTGCTAGTGAAGGCTATTAAATTGGTTGCTAGAAGTCAGAGTTTACTTGAAGACACACAACAACAGCAAAAGTTGTGGGAAGTATTGCCGTGTAGATTGCACACTGGCTCAAGCACCACCATTGAATGAGTCGAGAACTCATTGCCCATCTCACTCCATCTTACCTCATTGTCTTTTCTCTCTTCTGCTTTTTCTGTTCTCCTCTCTCTTTTCAACTGGTCTTTCTCTCCCTCCACTCCCATGCTGCTTCCCTCTGCTCAGTCTTCTTCCGGCTGCAAGCAGATCTTCACTCCATGCCCCTCACTCTCTTGAATTTGAGAAATGTATGGATTCCTACAGAGGAAAGAACTATACAAAATTGCCACAAATCCCTCCAAAAAGATGAATCTTGTAGATCTGTCTCAACTTTGTGTCTGCTGGTTAGAGAAGGTCTGCCACCTGGTGTCTGAAGATGGTACTGCAGACAGCTGAACTCACTGAAGTTTAAAAACAAAATAATTGTGAGCGCTATTAATGCCAAGTTCCAGGCAGCTAAGTTTCAGAGCCAGGGAGCTACAACAGAGATAGACACATGCTCATCCTTTAGTCATTATAGATTTCTGTGCTGTTGTTTAATATTTTCCAAAGGCTTCCTGATCAATGTGGACCCCCTGCAATCAGGGTCTTGGTGCGCCAAAGAATCTGTTCTATGCAAATCCCGCTGATGGACTGTGTTCCTATTGAACATTATTTAATAACGTCCTCTGTGAGGGGTGTGTGAAGACCCAGCAGAGTGCCAAAGCGCTGTGCAGCGGATGGCAGTTCCCAGCTTCCACGTTGCCCTGTGGCACATGGCAGGGGGTTATTTTGGTGGTGGACAAAAATAGAACCTTGGAAAAAGAACTCATGAATTAATTGTGAGGACGACGATTCGCTGTTCCTAGCTGATGAAACCCACTGGGGCCCCGTTGCATGTAATTACCGGCACTTAGTTCAACAGAGGGGGAGAGAGAGCGTGGTTTGGATGGATTAAAATGTCCCCCTTCCAAGATCGGAAAGGAGGAGAGGCTCATCTGGCGGAAAAGGACTCAGCAGTGAATGTGCTCAAGCTGCCGTTGGCTACTAACCATCACAGCCATATATTCGGTATATTTAGAATACTTTCTGAGAGCCAATTAGGCATAAATGTGCAACTGATGTGATATTCCAAGAGTTTTATGCTCTGTACGATGGTGCGTGAGAGTCTGGGCTGGTGGACGTACTGAGATTTCATGAGGGAGTGCCAGGAGAGGCATCAGAATGTGATATTGGGTATAGATTTGGATTCCTGAGGTTTCAACTTCCTTTATCTTTATCTGTTCTTTTTTCAAAAGAGCAAATTCCTTGCTCCCATGGTTGTGAGGATATGATTGAAAGTGCATAGAATCATAGAACTAGAAGAGACTCCAAGGGCCGTCCAGTCCAACCCCCTGCTGGCTGTCCCAACAGACGGCCATCCAGCCTCTGCTTAAAAATCTCCAAAGAAGGAGGAGAGTCCATCACACTCCATGGAGGCAGCATCTTCCACTGCTGGACAGCTCTGACTGTAGGAAGGTCTTCCTGAGGTTCAAGTGGAATCTCCTTTCCTG
Organism: Ctenosaura bakeri; assembly: GCA_948474755.1. Lineage (NCBI taxonomy): Eukaryota > Metazoa > Chordata > Lepidosauria > Squamata > Iguanidae > Ctenosaura > Ctenosaura bakeri. The sequence goes on from CAOLHI010001769.1 coordinate 84,239, forward strand.
CAGCTTGAATCCATTGCTCCGTGTCCTAGTCTCTGGAGCAGCAGAAAACAAGCCCACTCCCTCCTCGGCATGACATCCCTTCAAACATGGCTATCATGTCCCCTCTTAACCTCCTCTTCTGCAGACTCAACATCCCCAGCTCCCTAAGCTGCTCCTCAGAGGGCTTCATGGCTTCCAGACCCTCCACCATTTTGGTCGCCTTCCTCTGGACACATTTCAACTTGTCCATCTCCTTCTTGAGCAGAGGTGCCCAGAACGGGACACAGGATTCCAAATGAGGTCTAACCAATGCAGCTATCCAATACCACTTTATATGTGCAGTTCATCTTCACTTTCTGGGCTACTGAGATGGTTTAATAGTTGGATGGACGGGGACAGAGACTCCACCCGACCTAGTATGGCTAATGAATCCCCACCTCTAGCTACTGTTGGCGGCTAGCCATGGTAGCTAAACGAATACAAAGTGAAGACTGGAGTGACCCAAGAAAGCCCGGGAGGTCATTTTGGGTGGCTTTGCTCCCTTTGTTGCAGGTCAACAGCATGGTGGTTTGTTTGTTTGCTTTAAACGGAGCTTCATTTCTGAGTTTTGTCAGATTTTTGCGGGGGGATGAATACTCAAAGGCTTTGGCTTCTCCATCCATGAGTCAAGCTGCCCTAAAAAGGCACGCTGGAGGAAATCAATTAGACTCAATTGACTTTTTTATCCTCAGCTTTGTGGAGCACTCAGATCAAGGAAGAAGGGTGGAAAAAAAGGGTCTGGAGAAAATAAACAGATGTAGGTTTCATGAGGTCTAGGAAATTGTTTTGCTTTTGCACCTGTCTCTAGAGATTATTTTGCCATCAGCCCTCCGTTTCAAGCCTTGCATGATATAACAACCTGATAAGGATTTCATCTCTCTAATAGTGTTTACGGGATTTGGGCAAAAGCGCCGTCTCCTCGCTCGATTGTGCTTAAAATGTCCCTTCTCTCAGATTTTCTGTCCTGCGTTCCCAAACCATGGATTGATGTTTTAGGAGCTTCAAGGTTGAACAAGGGATGCAGAGCAAACTTTCATTTCCTCGGGCTGTATTTCGCCGTATTTTTTACTGGGTTGCATCATCTGGTGGTTCCACTATTTGTTCCTGATTTGGGGAAAATATTTATTTATTTATTATACTCATACGCTGCCAAAGGCAGCTTCCAAAGAAAGTTAAAAACATTAACAAAACATGTAAAAGAATTAGAAATGTTTTAAGAATATACAATTATTTTAAAAACCTGCCAAGAATTTGAAAAAGATCTTGATACATTTTTAACAAATGAGAAAGTCGTTCTCGTTTTTCTCGGTGAAAACGAGATACATGGGGAAAATGGGGGAAAAACATATTTCCTCATTTTGGAGAAAATGCACACACACAAAAGAAGAATTCCCCAATTTTAGAAAAAACGAGAAAAAACATGTTGCCCAATTTTGGGAAAAAGTGAGAAAAGTATTTTCCAATTTTGGGAAAAATGAGAAAAATATTTCCCCCCCTGATTTCCCCCCCTCGATTTCCCCCCCCCTTGGTATTCAAATCTTTAATCTTGCTCTGCCGCTCGGCTCCCTTTTGCCTCCTTCCTCCTTTCTTCCCACCAGAAAGAGATGTTTCTCTCAAAGACGGGCGCATGGGAGGAAAAAAAATAACTCGCGAAGCCCGGCTCCCTCGTTGCACGTTCTCCCGACGATGCACAGGGGATGCACGAGCGTCGATAATTGTTAGCAGCAAGTTGAGTACTGTTTAAGCGGCCTAATTAGCGTCGCCTAATTGGCTCTTGGTTTGTTGAGGACTGCTCGGCGTTCCCTCCTCGGGAGAGACACCTTGAACGTTCTCCTACGATCCCGCCACACGTAGGACATCTTTTAAAGACGCTCATTAGAGGTTTCATGCAAATATCGTCTCCTCTTAATTGCCAGCTTGTACAAATTAATTAGCGTCGGGCGGGGGAGAGCGGGGAGGGTTGTTCTGTTCCCCTGCTCTGCTCTCCCGCTTCTCTCCTCCTGGTCCTTCTTTCGCTAGCGATCGGAATAACGTCCGTCGTCGGATGGAACGGGGATCCAAATGGTGGTGCAGCAAAACCAGTTGCGGCCCGCAAAGAAAGGATGTGTTCAGCTCTGGCCCTGATGAAGACAAGAACTTGGAATGTCACCTTTGTGGGTTCATCTGTAGCACAACTGATCACAACAGCTCTGGGTGACCAGAATTATAGAGTTGGAAAGGACCCTGAGGACCTATTTTGCCGTGCTGGAATGCACAGCCAAGGCAATCCTGAAGGACACCCATCTTTCTTTGAAGATCTCCAGGGGAAGAGGATCCAAGACAGTCTTTTCCTCTGTCCAACAGCCCTTACAGTCAAGTCATGTTTAGGAGGAAGGTCTTTTCCTTTGGTTCATGTTCTGCTCTCCTGAGCAGCAGAAAACAAGCCAGCTCTATCTCCGAGATGACTTTCCTTCACGTATTTCTCATAGCTGGAAGAGACCTCAAGGGCCATGGAGTCTGACCCCTGCCATGCAGGAATACACCATCAAGGCATTCCTGGCAGAAAAGTTAAAGCTGCTATCATGCCACTTCTCAGTCTTCTCCAAGCTAAACACACCTCCAGCTCCCTCAGTCATTCCTCATAAAGCTCGGCCGCCAGACCTTTCATCGTCTCAGCCGCTGTTTCATGGACATGTTCCAGCTTGCCCCTATCCTTCTTGAACTGTGGTGCCCAGACGCCAGGTGAGGACTGACCAAAGCAGAACAGAGTGGCACCGTCACTTCTATCACTATCACAATCATGCAGCCCAGAATTGCATTGGCCTTTTTGGCTGCTGCATCGTACTCTTTGCTCATGTTCATCCTATGGTCTACTAATACCTCTAGATCCTTGTCACATGTACTGCTTTTGAGCCAGGTGTCTTCCTTAATCTTCTATTTGTGTGTTTCATGTTCCTTGCCTAGATGTAGCCCCTCACATTTATCCCCATCAAAATTCATTATGTTAGTTTTGATGTAGCCATGGACTCCTTCCTTTCTCCAAATGGCTCTCTGCATGCTCTCTTCGTCCTATTTCCTCATGCCAACTTTGAATCTTCTTTTTCCCCCCATTACCTGCAGGACAAACAATCACATGGCCAGCTTCTGCCAAGCCCATCATGTGGCATCTGCAAAGGGAAGTTGGTGCTGTGCACGTGCATACATTGCTAAATCAGTCTTGAGGTCATGGCTGCATTTAAAGGAGGTGGTGTACGTGCATTAGATATACAAATTAGCATCTAAAAAAAAGAAATATGGGAGAAAAACCACCCATGTAGGCTCAATGAGCATGGAGCTAAGCCCAAATGAAAATGCCAGATCACACAAGCCACGCTCGTACCCTACGGGGAAGGATAAACTTAGTCTGGTTGTGTCTGAGAAGCAGAACTGCAAATTAACCTTTTCAAAGTTTATCTTTCTAACAAAGAGGATAGAACTTGCTAGGACATGCTGTATCTTTGTCACCCAACCTTTGGAATATACCCAAGGCTGGTTCTGATTTTGAGGTTTACGGCAGGTATTGGTAGCTCTCCCCGATACCTGCCATAAATAAATTAAAACTTCACTTCTGCATGCATTTTCATTGGCCCTCTGTATCTGCAGATTCTGCATCCATGGATTCAACTGACCACAGCTTGAAAAAAAAAATCAAAAAAGCAAACTTTGATTTTGCTGTTTTATGTCAGGGATGCCATTGTACATAGTGGGACTTGAGCATCCATGAATTTTGGTATCCATGGCAGAATCCTGGAACCAAACCCTAGCAGATACTGAGAGCCCCCTACACCTGGTTGTTCTTGTGTGTCTTTGAGTTGACTCTGACTTATTGAAACCCAACCCCTCTCTGAAAGATTTCTTCAGAAATGGTGAGCCCTTGCCTTCCTCTGAAGCTGAGAGGAGACTGGCATGTTCACCATCCTGTCCCGTTGGTCGGGCCACCTCCGTGTTTTTGGTGGGACTGGAATGAGTGTGTTGAGCATGGAGGGCCCACTCCTTTGGAGGGCCACTCCTTTGTCCCTTGGCCAAGCCAAGGGTCTGCAAAACTCTCTGAAGCTGAGAGTAGGCTGGCATGTTCACCATCCTGTCCTGTTGGTTGGGCCACCTCCATGTTTTTGGTGGGACTGGAATGAGTGTGTTGAGCATGGAGGGCCCACTCCTTTGGAGGGCCACTCCTTTGTCCCTTGGCCAAGCCAAGGGTCTGCAAAACTCTCTGAAGCTGAGAGGAAGCTGGCGTGTTCACCATCCTGTCCCATGGCCACCTCCATGTTTTTGGTGGGGCTGGAGTGAGTGTGTTGAGCATGGAGGGCCCACTCTTTGCTGGGCCACTCCTTTGTCCCCTGGCCAAGCCATGTCCCTGAGTCTGCAAAACCTGGTGGTCTCTCCTTCATAGGATCACCATAAGTTGAAATCAACTTGACAGCAAACAACAAGAACAGGGATAGGAGAGGGACGCAGGAGCAGCTTTGGTTGGCTGTGGGATCTAGCTGCCATTTTGCTGTACCAGTAGCAATAGGAGTTATATTTCTATACCGCTTATCAGTGCAAAGCACTCCCTAAGCGGTTTGCAGTGTGTTCAACCTAATTGCCCCCGACAAACTGGGTACCCATTTTAGTGACGTAGAGAAGGATGGAAGGCTGAATCAACCAGGAGCCCGGCAGGATCGAACTCACAACGTTGTGGCTGCAGTACCAGCATTTGCTGGTACTGCAGCCACAACGTTGTGAGTTCGATCCTGCTGGGCTCCAGGTTGACTGCGCCACCAGGGCTCCATGATTCACTGGTGGTGGTGGGGATTCTGGGAACTGTAGTCCAAAAAGCAACTCTTCCTTGTTTCTGATGATGACTACTTGCAGGTTCTGCATGGTGAGAGGAAAAGTCTTCTCCTCGAGTGTTCTTGAAGAGCATCTAGGCTAACACAGGGATCACCAACAAGCCCCAGTTCCTTGGCATTTGCTTATGGAACCCAGATGCTGAAGCCTCGGGCTCAGTTGCTCTCTGCTATACTCTAGTGGTTCTTAACCTTTGGACCTCTGGATTGGGATAAGAATCTCTTTCATCCTGCCTTGTCCTCGCACAAGTCATAACACTGTTGTTTCTCGACTTGTTTTCAACTGCAAGAGACGCAACAACCTTGTTAGCAAAGCGGAATCTATGCCCTCCAGCTTTGGAGATGAGCATTTTCTAGGAATTTGTTGGGCCAAGGCAGGTGTGAGGTACTGCGTGTTCCATTTCCTCGCATGCGGCCGACCGTATTTAATTTCGTTCTGCGGATAATGCTGGGCCTGTATGCTATTTCCCCACCACTTCATAATCCTTATTAAAAAGAAAGAAAGAAAGAAAGCCTGTCTTAGGATACAGATAAAACTGAAAGAATAAAATCAGAAACCAATAAAGTCAGTTACTGACACGACTGAGCTTTGTGATCATAAACTGAGGAGGGGGAATTGCCAGGAGAGTGAGCCTAGGGGCCAGTTTTCTAACCTGGGACTCCCAGAGGCCACACACACCAGCAAACTAAGGCTGAAAATGGAGACAATTCAGAGCTGGACAGAGTTCCACTTCTGAAAGGTTAAAATAGACTGGAGGTCCCTGCAACCTATTTAGAAGAATTACCATTCCTGGAAACTTCTAGGATAATAAATTCACCCCTTGCGATTGGCCAGGAAAGGGGCAGTTGAGGGAGTCTGGAGGGGGCCAAGGGACTGTTGGTGGTCCCTGGGCTGTCCTTTGCCCACCCCAGTTCTGAAGTCCCATAGGATCCTAGAGTTGGAAGAGACCCCCCCACAAGGGCCATCCAGTCCAACTCCATTCCAATCCAAGCCCTCCCTTGGACAGATGGCCATCCAGCCTCTGTTTAAAAACCTCCAAAGAAGGAGACTCACATTGCCAGGCAGCAGCAGAGTCCATTGTCAAATTTCTTTTACCTCCAGGAAGTTCTTCCTATTGACCTCCCTTAGGGTATTTCCTTGACTGATGGGACACAAAGGAAGGCATTTCCAGCAGACCTAAATCTCAAGCAGGCATGTATGTGGAGAGGTGTTCCACACCACTTAGGACTTTAAACATCCGCACAAACACCTTGAATTCTTAGAAACATACTGGAAGCCAGTAATGTAGGGGCTGGCAGCTCCAGAGGGGCAACTGCGTTCCCCCTTGGCCCAACAAATTCCTAGAAAATGCTCATCTTCAAAGCTGGAGGGCATAGATTCCACTTTGCTAACAAGGTTGTTGCATCTCTTGCAGCTGTGATGGGCTGCGCTGTTGCATTTTGGTGCATGGGAAGTTATGTAATGTCACTTCTGGCCACTATTTTGGACAGTTTTGGGGGGTCCCCCCCAGGGACTTTGGGTAGACAAGGGAAACAGCCAGTTCGTGTGCAAAAAATTACCCAAAGATCTGGGTGAGGGGAAAAATTGAAGTCCTTTTGGAATCTGGAGACTTTAGAGGTTTCCAGGGGTCACACTTTGGTGTCCCAAGGACTTTGTGAGGCGGGGGGGGGGCATTTTTCTCACCCCTGCAGCAATGGATTGCAGCCAAGAAGACTTGCTGTCTTCTGCCCACCCTGAGCGAATGACGCACCTCTTGATTGTTGAACCATTTTTTTGGTCACATTTCATTTCTCCATGAATCATGGCTGTCCTTCCTGTCACCTTGAAACCTGGGGGGGAGGTGCTTAAGGTGACACCGCCGTCTGTCTTGTTTGCTGCGTTGTGTCCTCTCCATTCCCCTCTCTGCGACGCACCTGGTTGTGTGAGAACCCATCCGTATCCCAGGAGCCAATGACGTCCGTAGAGAGCCAGACGGTCTCATCCTTCATCCGCCCTTGGAATAGCGCTGGAATTGATGTCGTCTTGATGGCAAAACAAAACACTACGAAAAAGAGGATAACATGGCTTTATGACAGTTTCCGGATAATATTAGCGTCTGACTTCAGCTGTGTGGCTTTTTGATAGTCAAGCCTTACAGTGACAAGGTCTTATTGGCTGGGATTTGTAGAGATCCAAGTTCTGTTGCACCAGATAACTTGGTCGGAAGAAGCAGAGCCTGGTAAAAGTTCCTTTTTGGAATGCCGGCTCCTAGAATTATGCAGGGGTAGGGGAACTGTCCCGTGGAATCCACAAAAGAAACGAGAAAAATGTTGCAGGATCTTCAAAAGATATGTGTTTGTTAAGGATATAACTCCTTGCAAATTTATATATAAAAAAGCAACAAATAATTCTAGCCATTTTCTCCCCCCTGCTAGACAATCTTCGAACAAGGCACAGTTTTGAAAACTATTCACAGTTTGAGACTTATTCTGCACAAAATTCGTACAATATATTCTTGTACTGAAATTTTTATCATTTAAAATGTCCTGGTTTCCCTCTTCCCAACTTCCCCTTTTCTCCATAGCTTGTTTCACTTGCAGTAAACTGAGCTCAAGGTGCAAAAGTAGTTTGCTCTGAATTAAGTCAGCCAAAGAGAGAGGAGAGGAGGGGGCCGAATTTTGCCCTTCCCAGTAGGCTCAGGCAAAAGCAAACTGCTTCAGCCACTCCTGTCTTTCTGTGTCCCTCCTTGCTAATAATTTTTTGCCACTTTGGCCAGATGTGTCCAGCTTTCCATCTCTGAAATATTGGAAGGTCCTTGCCTGCAAATGCATTATTAGGGAATGTTTTGTAAGCCAAGAACATGTGGGCTGTTTTGCAATGGGTTCCTCTTCCTCTTTTGCTACAGAGGCCATATGAGAGAGCCGCATGTCAGATCAGCCAACCCTTGGGAGCTGGTGAGTGGGGAAAGAGAATCAATTTCCTTCGAGGTAGCCTGCACGCAAAAATCAATGCTCGTCAATCGGATCGTCTGGGCTCGGAACGTGTTCTCGAGCCCTGTGTCTCCCCATGTTGTAATGAACAACGAATGGCAAACAAGATGCTCACCCTTGCAACATAACACTGTTCTCTGCACCGTGCCTCTTGCACACTTGTATGCCTAGAAAGAATACAATTCTTTCCTGCCAGGGGGTCCCAGACTCCGGTGATATGGGGCCATGTAAGGACCTAGACGGGGAGATTAGTGTAGCCCAAGAGTAATGCTCTTCCCGGGCTCAGTGGATCTGTATTTGGCATGACCCCTTCTGTTTGCAGTAAGCTGGAGATAAAAATGGAACGGCATAAAATAGAACTGGGCGCCAGGTTTCGAAGCCAAGGGTTGCATAAATTAAAATGCAACACGTCGAAAAAATCCGGTTTGCTTGGATGAGGGAGAAACCATATACCCATCTCCCTGGAACAAACACTTAATATGAATGGAGTGGCAAGGGTCTGCGGTCTGGAGAGTATGCATAAAAACACACCCTGTGGCATTTGCAACTGATTGAACTGAAGAGGTCATGCAGGTTTAAAAAAAGAAACGGGGAGGTGGGGGAAGCAACGGTCATGCTCATCATAATGTCTAATGGGTAAGGCGTTTGCACGCTTGAGATGAAGTTTTTGCAGAAAATAAGTTATGCACACTGTTCAAAAGCATATTTCCTTTTCAGATTTCACTGGCAACCAATATAGCTGGTAGGTGACGTCTGCCTTTCGTCCTGCAGAAAGTTCTACAGGCATATCTTAGTTAACAAAACCTCTGACGAAGAAGCTCATTTTTGCAAAGTTGTTTTATGTCCCATTAGTGCCCTGCTTTTACTCCTCATCCTCTGTCTAGCTGAAACTTTTAGCAGCTTTAGCATTGGGGAGACGGTGAAGGAGGGCTGAAGAAACACAGACTTCCAATGCTGGGATGCAGCACTGATCTGTCCTTCTTTGATTCTATGAAAACAGCTCTAAAACATAGTAAAGGGAATAAAAGCAGACCACAGACCATTAAAAGATTTGTCATGGCAACCCATTAAACTCATTAAATGGTAACCCATTGGAAAACCTGTCATGGTAAGTTAAGAGCCAAAGGGCTACCTAAATATAAAGGTATTTGCCTTCCAGCAGAAAGAGAATAGAGAAAGGGCCAACCAAGTCACCCATAGAAGGGAATTTCACCATTTGGGATCAGCCACCAAGAATGCTCCATGCTGCATCTTGACAAAATGCGTCTGTGATGGTTGTGGGATGGAGGAAAATCCCTCTGCCAAAGATCTTAAAAGCCAGGCGGGCTCACAGATGGAGATAAAACCATTAGTAAGGCTGCAAAGAACACTCCCAATTGTCTTCATTCTTGCCAAGGAAGGAAGTCTCAAAACGTCAAGACACTGTATAGAAAAAAATGCCACTACATTTTTTTAAGAAAACATTTTGGGAGTTCTTTTGAAAAATCCTTTCCAGCAAAAACTTATTTTTTGTTGTTCAAAAAAGAAAAAGAAAAAGTCCAACTCATGTTTTATAAGCAGATGAACCTTAGTTTGATTAGTCGAATCTCTACAGGTTTCCTCCACTCATCTGACAGGTTAAGGACTGGAGAACTGTCAGAAAATGGAATTGGTTGAACAGCAGAATCCATGGATTGTACGTTAGGGAGCATGAAGGATTTATGAAGGCTCTCTTGGGACCAACTGACCACACGTGTGTCTCTCAGCCGGCTTGGCACCTTTCCCCCCTTTTCTCAGCTTTCTTTGCAAGCAGCGCACATGTGCAAGCAAGTCTTCATAGGCAAGAAAAACTAGAAAGAGTGGAACCCCCGTTGAATTAAAGGAACTTGTCCTTAATTAGGAAGCATTAAAAGAGTGAGTTGCCAGATAATGGGATGTCCAAAGATGAAGGGCTTTCTGTATAATATAGGGTCAGTAGCCTTTCTGCAAATAAGGCCATTTCTGCACTAGGCTGTTATAGTGCTATTATTCCTCTTTCGGCATCCTATGGAATCCTGGGGCTTGCAGTTTAGGGAGGGGCCTTTGAGACCGCTCCCTAAACTGCAAACCCCAGGACTCCATTGGATGTTGAAAGTGCACTAATCATGCTTTAACAGCCTAGTGTGGAAACAGCCTAAGAATGTTATTTTTATCCAACATCCAAAGGAGTTTAAAATTCTGCAGGGAAAATCCTGCTCTCTCCATTAAGCCTGCAAATTGAGCAAATGTGCATTGGAAGGTTCTTCTAATTTTGCTTGTGATCCTTCACTTAATGACAGGCAGAGATAAAGCTGTCCCTCAGATCTCTAGAAATCTGATTCTGGGCTTGGGGCCTCCAGCAGTCATTGACCCGGATTCTATATTTAGTCCCAAAGAGAGGAGACCTATTGAATCAAAGGGGATTTACTGTCATTTTAATTCTCCATTCAGCAATTGATTCAAAGGGTCTCTTTTGGTCTGGACTAATGAATAGCATTCAGGACTACAAAACTGCCCTGGATTTTGTGAATGACCTCGTTTCTGACATACTGACACACTGACACACTAAAAATCCTTTGTTGTTGTCTTCTCTGGTTCCAGATTTCGCTCTGTATGAGCGGTTTGCTACTCTTCTTTCCTACCTGGACAGTCAGCCATGAGGGCTGGAGGCTTAATTAAAAAAAATAAAAATTAAAAGAAAAGATAAGGACTTGAACCCAGGACATTCCAGTGCATAGATGCTGTCAGCTTTTCCCTTAGGTCCTATAATAATGGTTCTGTTTGTGTATCTTCAGGTTGACTCCAACTCACCCAAGATTGCTTGCAAGGTTTATTCAGAGGAGGTTGGCCAGTTCTCTTCCTCTTTGGCTGAGAGAGCGTGACTCTCTCAGGTCACCGGTGGGTTTCCGGGGAGGTTGCCACTGTCTTTCTCTGAGATTGTGGCTTGTCCAGGGCCACTCGGTGGGTTTCCATAACCGAGGGGGAATTTGAACTCTGGTCTCCCAGAATCCTAGGCCATTGTAGTGCTATGATTCCACTTTCAACCTCCTGTGGAATTCTGGGGTTTGTAATTTACTGAGGCCAAAGAGCTCTCTGGCTGAGACTCCTAAATGCTTCTCCCTAAACTGCAAACCCCAGGATTCCATAGGAGGTTGAAAGTAAAATCGATAGCACCGTAACAGTCTAGTGCAGAAATGGCCGTGGTTTCCTGGAGTCCTCGTCCAGCGTTCAAAGCCCCTCCACTCTACCTGTAACCATCAGCCACTTTAAAGCTCCATCCTGCATCCTTTGTGTTTAAAGGGGTGTCCTTGAAGCCACAAAGCCGTGCCCTCTACTCCTCTCCTCACAATTTGGGGATCAGGAACATAGGATTTGCCATCCAGGTTTGCATGAAAAAGCATTGCATTCCTTGCAGACGGCCTCCATCTTTCCATGCAACGATGAAAAGGCATCAATAACAGCCTGGTTACTGCCTGCCTTTCTGCTATGCAGCTCCATTATCCCTGTGACTCAGCAGACGGGCGAGGATCGGATCCTGCTGTCACAGCGCAAAGTGGCAGGGACTCGGCCCACCCTCGTGCCTTCACCCCCAACCCTTGCCCGCGGCTCCGATTATAGCAGTCCGCTGACGCACGGCTGCTGGTTGTTGTTTTTAGCATTTGTTTTCTTCCTTAAATTGAATTTTACTACTGCAAGCTATTTATACCAGGGAAGAAACAGAGATATTTGTTTGTGGGTTGACAAAGCCGTTGTGGCTCACAGACAGTTCACAAGCGGCTCACGGGTTCGGTAGTCTTGTGAAGTCACGGGCACGGTTGACCCTTTGGACCAGCCCCAAGGGAGACGCAAGAAGTCAAGAGTGGGACCTGCACGGTTGTTTGACCCGTGCCTCTCCTTGGAGTGTGATAAGCTGTGGTTTATGACCATCGTGTCGGCTTTGACATGCAGCAAAACATCTCCAGATGCTCAGTGCAGTGTGTTCAAAAATTACCTTCACCATTTCAGTTCTATATAGAATTAAAATGGTAAAAATAATTTTTAGAGACTCTGTATAAAGTCATGGCAAAGTACATAATGGAAGACTGGTTTTGCACACTATAAAACGATGCATTGTTTTATGACACATGTATGGGTTGTCTGTCTTTGTGGTTTTATATATAAATGGTTGTCTCTTTTTGTGATAGTTTGTCTGTATTTATGGTTTTATATATAACCCTTTTGGGAATGTATACAAGCTGAAACGCATTGGTGTTTTCATTAATCAACCGTTCGTCCACTGAGCATCTTAAAATGCCTCTTCTGTTTTTGGCTGATTTTATTGGGGTCTCCTTGGGTTTTGTTTCCTTTGATTTATGGTCACCCTATGAAAAAGAGACTTGCAAGAACTCTGCTCATCCACAGCCCCACTCAGATCTTGCAAACTCAAGGTTGCAGCCATGTCTTCTTCCTTGATAGAATCCATCCACCTGTAGTGCAGTTTTCTTCTTTTCCTACTGCCTCCCACTTTAGCAAGCGTGACCATTTTTTCCCAGTGAGTCCCATTGTTTCTTGACATGTCCAAAGTAAGACAGTCTCAGTTTGGCCATTTTGGCTTATAGAGAAAATTCAAGACTTGATATGCATTCCTAGAGTTCGGAGTTTAGTGTGATAAGTAGCATGTGATTTAAGTAAAAATCAATCCAGTGCACAAAATCTTTTTGTAAGCTGCCTTGAGTCCCAGCCTAGGAGAAAGGTGGGATATAAATAAGGGAAGCGAAAGATGGATCAATTGATGGATGGATCATAGAATCATAAAATTGGAAGAGACCCCAAGGGTTGGAAACACAGCAGCTTGGTTGGGCCTTTGTGATCGGACCTACCTGTCTCTAACCCCATCCCTTTTTTTTTTGTTGCATTTTCATTTATCCCATCAGGTCGCAAGATGGGAGTACAAGACTCGGTCACTCACGCGCATCTTCCGTTCTCCATACGTTGCTTGCTACTGCCTGGGTGCTGCCATCTTGCTTCTTAATTTCCTACGGAGTCATTGGTAAGTGTCTTGTTGGGTGTCGGTGTTTGAGTCTCCCTGGGGAAGCCGGTAGCCTCCAGTGGTGTCCCATCAAGGCAGGGAAAAGTCCAGGCAAAGCTGGTCAAGTGAAGTCAAAATAGGCAAAGAGCAGGCAAGGACATAAGGCTTGGTAACTCATCTTAGGAAGAATGGCTTAGGAGGTTTTCAGGATGAAGAAGAGAAGGCTAAGAGGTGATGTGAAAGCTGTTTTTAAATATCTGAAGGGACGTCCTATAGAAGATGGAGCCAGCTTGTTTTCTGCTGTTCCACAGGCTAGGACATGAAGCATTGGATTCAAATGAGAAGAGAAAGGATTCCACCCAAACATTAGGAAGTACTTGACTGCAAGAGCTGTTTGGCGGTGGAATAGACTGCCTCTTGGGAGGTCTTTAAACAGAGGATGAGTAGCCATCTTTCAGGAATGTTTTGGAAATGTATTCCTACATAGCAGGGAGTAGAACTAGATAGCCCTTGTAGCCTCTTTCAACTCTTGTGATTCTATGAGTCGCCTGTCCAGCTGAAAACAGGACCTTGGCTCCACAAGAGCCCTGTTGAGTTAAGCTCTCTTTTGCTGGGACAAGTGCCATTTCTGTACTAGCCTGTTATAGTGCTATGATTCCACTTGCAACATCCTATGGAATCTTGGGGTTTGCAGTTTCAACTGGCCCCTCCCGAAACTGCAAACCCCAGGATTCCATAGGATGTTGCAAGTGGAATCATAGCGCTATAACAGGCTAGTGTGGAAATGACGAAGGGGTGGGTGAAGTGCAGCCAAAGTACTTTATGTGGTCCTCAGGGCTGCCTGTAATGAAGGAAGAAATATATATATATATACACACACACACACACACACACACACACATACATATACACACACACGCACACACATATACATACACACAGACAGACAGACACACACACATATTGCCTTCCAGCCCACTTTGCAATTGGTTACTGAAATTTAGCAGCCTTTAACCCTGAGCACTCTTCTCCTTGATTCTGCAAGGAACGCCAGATGCCTTTCCAAATGGCATGCACATCCCTCCAAGGGAGTGAATGGTATTTTAGTAAAAGGCTGTTTCTCTTTTAAGAAAACAACGCAAAGGCTGTTCTGTTGCTCTTTTTAATCGATGGTTTTTGCCTCGTTTGGAGCACCGCTCCTCCAAATTAATGCTAAGCAGCTCTTGAGTACAGCCTCATTTGAGAGATAACATCTATGGCCAAGATCTGAGAAACAGAGGGAAGAGGTAAATGAGATCGAGAGAAATCAAGTCTGAACTTGCCTTGGAAGCCACAAGGACTAAACTGAGGCTATTGTACTGTGGCTGTGAGACCACATGACTCACTAGAAAAGGTGACAATGTTTGGCGACTTGGAAGGCAGCAGGACAAGAGGAAGGTCTCAGCAGAGGTGGATTGGCTCCGTCAAAGAAGCCGCAGTGCCCCACATTTGCAAGACCTGAGCAGGGCCGTGTTTGATAGAGCGTCTTGGAAATCTCCCATTCAGAGAGTTACCATAAGTCAAAGTCGATAGGATGGCAAATGGCACCAACCGCTAATGATCAATTGCTGAGCAATATTAACACAATGGTTGTTGCTGAGCTGCCCAAGGAACAACAAAGTCTGCCTACCATCTCTTCTGTGCACACTTGCTTGAGAGTAGGCTCCACTGAACACGTGAAGGCAATTTGCAAGAACACTTTGTGCTTGCAGAAGGGTTTATAGTTAAGGGGTGTTTTTATTTACCCAGTTTTGTATTGGATCATTTATCATTTGGCCGTACCCTAGCTGTGACCTGTTTCTGCTGCTGATTTTAATGCAGTGTATTCTGCAGCGTGGTGTAGTGGTTGGAGCTCTGGGCTACAACCCAGGAGAGCGGGATTGAGTTCTCTGCTCAGCCCTGGAAACCCATTGTATGACTTGGGTGTGTCACACACTCTCCGCCCCTGACAACCCTGTGAAAGGTTCGTCTCAGGGTCCACGTAAGTTGGAAATGACCTGAAGGCACCCAATAACAATGAATTCTGTGGTTGTCATTGTTTCATAAAAACATTCCTGCAAAGAAGGCAAAAGTCATAGCAAGCTGCTTGCCAAATGTGGATTCTCCCCTGCCAAAATAAAATAAATTAAAAACAGTTCTGGGGACCCTGGTGTGTAGTGAGACCAATTTGTAATTCTGTTGGTGAACAACACAGTTGCAAGGTAGTCCCAAATGCCATGTTTCCCCGCTTTAAGGATGAAAGGAGAACCCGAATCCTGGGCATGCTTGTTTTTAAGCGTTCCAGAATTCTCTGTTTTTCCAAAGCCCTTTGGGATTACCGCTGTGCTTTGCTGGCAGGTTGCTCTGACTCTCTTATCTCTGATGCTCCCCTCTCCCCGCTCCTCCTCTACTCTCCAGTAATCCACGGTGAGTGATGTACTGTACATTATGGTAATGTGTCCTTAGATGTTCCCGGGGCAGTGAAGGTAATCCAAGCCACAGAAGGTTAGCTTTCAGGTGTCTCTCCCTCGGCCTCCACAAGGGCTTTGGGGCTCCATTGGCTCTCTGCTGGGGGTGTGGATGGGCTCACGAGGTGAGATGGGGTCAGGCTGAGAAGGTGAGGAGACCCTCACCTTGGTCTAAGCCAACCTCACCTTGGCAACTCAGCCGAAAAAGGTTCAATTCTGCAGGGCTGCAAGAAAACTGAGCCAGATAATCTATGTTTCAGAGGCACCTGCTGAAATCTCAACAAGGCAGGTAAATAAATGCATCCTTTTTCCTACCTTCCACTTTGTTCCTCATTGGTGAAAGGCAAAATGAGAATAAATAGTGCAGAATAAGATGCATTGACATTCTGTGTAAGTTGCAGAGACACTGATGGGAAAAGCACTAAGAAGGGTAGCCAATTTTTGCTACGTTGGAAGAAAGCATAGCAGGGGGAGAGACTTTGTCTTTTGCAGACCAGCCAGTGCTCAGTGGCATGTGCACAACCCCCAAACATACATGGGGCTTGCCCTTCTTTTTCATATGTGCTGTATTGCAGGCTTTTTCTTAATACAGCCCCTCCCCATGAACAACTATCACACTCTCCCTTAGAGTCCTGCCCAACAGTTTGAGAACCACTGCAATAAGGGATACTGGGGGTCAGCTGCTGTTTCCCTTGTATGTTGCGGGCAGGCGTGCACAGCAGCAGTGGGATTGGCAAGAGAAGAATTGGACTCTTTTTCCCAGCTCAAACTTGATTGCATTGCTTTCTGTGGACACGCCATCAAGACCTGACCCCAAAAGTCTGTGTTTCTCCAGTCCTGCCTCACCGTCGTTCTAATGCTGATGCTGCTGAAACCCTTCCAGCTAAGCAGAGGAAAAGGAGGTCTGGGTCGTCATGAAAAGACCATGTTAAAAGGAATGTCTAATGCTGATGCTGCTGAAACCCTTCCAGCTAAGCAGAGGAAAAGGAGGTCTGGGTCGACATAAAAAGACCACGTTAAAAGGAACGTCTAATGCTGCTGCTGCTGAAACCCTTCCAGCTAAGCAGAGGAAAAGGAGGTCTGGGTTGACATAAAAAGACCATGTTAAAAGGAACGTCTAATGCTGATGCTGCTGAAACCCTTCCAGATAAGCAGAGGAAAAGGAGGTCTGGGTCGACATAAAAAGACCATGTTAAAAGGAACGTCTAATGCTGATGCTGCTGAAACCCTTCCAGCTAAGCAGAGGAAAAGGAGGTCTGGGTTGACATAAAAAGACCATGTTAAAAGAAACTTCCGAAGAAGAGGCATCAGTCCCAAAGTCTGGAGATCTGGGAACCTTGGTGTTCTCCTCCCAAGCGACAGCCTCTCTCCTCAAGGCAGGTTCTTAGATGAGCTCTCCGTTCCGATCATAGCAGTGTTTACGGGAAAGGGGAGGACAGCGAAAATCTGCAGATTTCCAAGACAGATACCAGCAACATTGACAACCCAGAGTCTTGAGTCACTTTTCCTCCAAACAGAAACTGCCTGTGGGCGCAGCTGTTGATTTTGCTTTCTTTTCTTTATTATTATTATTCAAAATGGTTGATGTGTTTTTCCTGGAACCCCTGTAGTAAAAGGTTGCAAATGGATCGGAATTGATTTCTAAAGCAATTGCCAGCTCAAGCCCTGCTTGGCTTATGTAATAGGGAGATAAGTGTGTTTGAGTTTTAACCTTTCTTGGCAGGCGGTTTTGCAGAAAGGGGGGACGAGCTCTTGTTTCTCCACCTCCCATTCTCACCCCTCTTTGTACATCCGGTATTTGCTTCCAGACACAAAGAGGAAAAAAAGAGGGCTGCTCTGTGTTCACAAAGCCCTCTCATTAACCTGGCTAATGAGGGCGTGAGGTTCTCATTGAAGGGTCCAGACGGCGGCAAGTTGTGTCTAGAAAGAAATGCAAGTGAGTTGCAGAAGGGACCAATCCGTGGGTTTCTTTCCCTATTTTAACACTCATTTTCTGAAGACAGATGCTCCCAACACAATTAATCTTCTTAACCAGAGGTAGGCACTGGTGGTATAGTGGTTAGAGCATTGCACCATCACCCTAGAGACCAGGGCTCAAATTCCCACTCAGCCATGTAAACCCACTGGCCAAGTCACACTCTCTCAGCCTCAGAGGAAGCTAAGGACAGACCCCCCTCTCTGAAGAAGTCTTGCCAAGGAAACCCAGAGGGTCACCTTAGGGTGGCCGTAAGTTGGAAGGACTTGAAAGCACACAATAAAAGGGCGCTGTAGGAGCCTAAAGATATTTTTTAGACTACAACACCCAGTACTTGCCAGCAGTGACAAATGCTGGGAGATGCAGTTCCTCCCCAACATCATCTACATGGTATTCGACACCCACTGTTAGTGAATCTTCATTTTCGGCATGGTTTTTAAGGCACGTCCTTGGAGAATTATTCTACATAGAAGTATATGCTTTTTGCCTGTTTTCTGTGCAGGAAAAAAGCAGAAGTATATGCTTTTTGCCTGTTTTCTGTGGAGGAAGCCACGTTTTTTTCTATGCAAAACAATTCCTGTGCAAATTGGGATGCTCACTTCCTGGGAGAAGCTGCAAGGATTAAACAGAGACTGTCGCACTTTGCCCATATCATGAGATGACAGGACTTGTTAGAAGAAGTGATCATGTTTGATAAAGTGGAAAGCAGCAGGAAAAGAGGAAGATCCCGGGAGGAGTGGTTCGGATCCGTCAAGGGAGACTTGGCCACTCTCAGTTTCCACAGGGCTAGGAGTGACCGTGTATCTCAGAAGTCTCTCATTCAGGGGGTCGAAGGCACAAAATGACGAGCCTTGCATTTGAGCTTCCCCGGCGTGTCCAGTTGCCCAGGGTGGGACCCAAGACCTGGATTTGGTGGATCTGAGGGGGGTCTCATCAAGTGCTCGCTCCTCGTCTTAAGATCTCAAGGCCTTTGCACTGGGAAAGTGATGGCTGTGAGCAAACTTTCTGCCACCGCGTTTGTATGCTTCAGCGGTGGGCAGTGACACACGTTTCGGTGGCCTTTTGTGTCCGAGCGGAGCGTACGCAAGCAAACGCCTGGCCGGTCGCAAGAAAAGAGCAGCCCAAATGGAAGGGTGGGAGTCCAAAGTGGCTAAGGCGGACTCGGACGCTGGCGTGTCGGATTACGTCAGAGCAGCCCAGGCTGGCTTTTCTCTGCCATCGGCCTGCCTGTCTTATTCTCCCCGTTTTTATTTTCTGACTCACCAAACGCTTTCCCAACTGAAACGCAGCTGCTCTTCTTCCTCCTCCTCTCCAGCCAAATAAAAAGCAGGCTGCGCATTAAGCGGTACAGCTAATTTACATCATCTGCTGCTCTTTCTAAAAATCTGACTGGAGTGACGGAGAGAAGGACGCTCTTGTCTTTCTTTTTATATTTTCTGCTGCTTTCAATAGGGCTCCCTCTGTGTATTTTGCTCCTTGAATGCAAATGGATGGGGCTGGTATTTTTATCAATAGGTCTGAGCGAAGTCTCTTTGGTCTTCTGGAAGGAGACTTGGCCACGATCCGAGGGAGGGGTTGCGTAATGCAAAGGGATGCCAAGGTAGCTATGCCAAGGGTGGCCAGCCGTATCTCTTACGCAACTGATTGTGCTGCCCACATCACACCCATATGCACGCCAGTTGGTGGATAGAAAAGCGCTCAGGAACCTACGTGCACAACAGCTCCAAAAATGCAACCCTTTCTGCCACAGTGATGCTGGTGAAACTCTGCTTGCGTGGCCTGCGTCAGGCTACAACCCTGGAAGAACATGCTAAGAAGGACAACTGCCTGGGTGCAAATCTCACATTTTCCCATGGAGCTGGGATTGACCTTAGCACTGGGTTTGGCCAAAAGTGACTTTGGGGGCCTGAGCACGGTCCATGGATCATCTAGATGGGCAAAGCACAACCCCTTGGGGTGTTTTTTTGGCCTCTGGGACCCACTTGAGGAGTCAAAATAAATTGTCCCAAATGCCTCAGTTACCATCGAGGGCTCATGGGGCCACTTTGGCCAAGAGCTCCTGAACGATTGTAGGCCCAGGAGAAGCCTCCAGTCACTTCTTGTTTGATAAAAAGGCTCCTCCTGGGCCTAAAATGGCCCGAAGAAGCTGGAAACATAACAAAAATGAACCCATGCATCCTAGAGGATATTTGGGAGCAAAACAAATTGGGAGTCTTTTTTTCCCAGTGGGAAAGGCAACCCTCAAATGTTTCCTTGTGCCCCCCTTTGCAGTTGCCCAGCTCTAAAACTTTGCCCCTTGGGCTCTCCGTGGCTTAGTCCCCTTGGCTAAGTTTAGAGAGTTTTCTGAGTTGGAAAGCAAGAAGTGGCCGAAGTGGGAACACCATGAGCCTAGTGGATGAGAGAGAGAAAGATAATTTTAGCAAAGGCAAAACAGGGTCAAAAGGAGGCTTTGGAGCCCAAGAAAGGAGGTTGGTTGAGATAACGGTTACATACTGACCCAAATAACACATAACATGCCAACAAGGCTTGAGAGGCAAATGGGGTTATTATCAGCCAGACGATGCTGTGAAGGGAGAGAACAGCTTGTCAAGGAGGCCTGGCGGGAGAGAGAGACTGATTTCGCTAAATGAAGCTCCCCGTCTTGGGCTTACGAAACGCTTGGCGCCAAACGCTTCCTGGCGGAAAGCTGTTGGAGGACAGTCAACGTCTCCACCCCCGAACCCCTGCTGGATCCTTAAGACTCCTCCCTCTTGGCCCAATTTACACCTAGAAGACCAAACCTCCCTGTCAATCCTTGGCGTCCAGGGAGTGTTGCAATCAGGGGTTCCTGCGTCGTTGGCCATTAAGAGCACCAGCTGGAGAAGAGGGGGTTGTGATTGTGGGTTTTACGGTCCAGAAGCCGCAGGGCTCTGGGTGGGATCAGATGGTTTCCAGAAACGAGGGCACCAGGGCAGTTCACAGAATCAGAGAATGGTAGAATCTTAAAGAGCTGAAAGAGACCCTGTGGGCTATCTAGGGAGCGTATAACCTCCTTCCGGAAACAGCTCCACTGGCTGCCGATCCATGTCCAGGCAGAATTCAAAGTGCATCAAAGCCCTATATAGCCTGGCCTCTTACCTTTGGTCTTGAGGGCACGGTGTTCTGCGTTGGGCTACCTTTGTGTCAAGTTCAGAAACACCAACTGGTCCAAAACATGGCAGCCAAATTGGTTGCAGGTACATCAAGGGGTGAGCATTTCACACCGATGTTAAAATCACTCCACTGGCTGCCAATTAGTTTCTGGGCAAAGTACAAAGTATTGGTTACTACCTTTAAAGCCCTACATGGTTTGGGTCCAAGTTATGGGATCACCTCCACCCATACAATCCACCCCATACACTCAGGTCCTCTGGGGGCCGTTTACTTAAACCAGCCAGACCGGACTGGCAATGGTCACCTGGATGACCTTTTCATCGGCCGTCCCTAGACTGTGGAAGGACCTGCTGGAAGAGATTCGACAGCAAAATATATTGTCCGAATTATAAGAAGTATAATAATATAATAATAATATTTATTTATTTGTATCCCGCCTCTCCACACGGATCAAGGCGGCGAACAACATGAAATACGTTATACATTACAAATAGCATGTATTTCTATACCGCTTATCAGCGAAGTGCTCTCTGAGTGGTTTACAATGTGTTTTTAGCTAATTTCCCCCAACATGCTGGGCACTCATTTTACCAACCTGCGGAAGGATGGAAGGCTAAGTCAACCTGGAGCCCGGCAGGATCAAACTCACAACCTTGTGGCTGCAGTACTAGCATTTAACCACTGCACCACCAGGGCTCTGTGGCGCAATGGATAGCACATTGGACTTCTAGATCAATGGCAGGGAAGAAGTACTAAACACCTATCTCTTCTGGCAAGCCTACACAGTCAATTTTTTTATATATTTTAAATGGTTTTATGTGTTCTTGGTGTATTTTTAATCTGTGATATGTTTTTAGTTGTATTTTAATTTATGTTGTAGTCAGCCTCAAGCCTTGGGGAAAAGTGGGCAAGAAATTAAGAAAAGGAGAGAAGAGGAATTTAGAGCAAGCACATTGCCTTGAAAATTTTATATGTGTGCATGCAGATAGTCTTTGAAAGTTACACAGTTTTTGAGAACTATTCGCCATTCAGGATTCATTCTGTGCAAAATTCACATGTGGATGCTTTGCGGAGAAAACAGTGTTTTCTGTGGCAGAAACTGATATTTTTTTGCAGAGAAACATTCTTATCTGTGAAGAAAATGTTGTTTCCTGCACAGGAAAGTCTGCTTTCTGGGCAAAGGAACCGTGCACGAATTT
The DNA here is from genome assembly GCA_948474755.1 of Ctenosaura bakeri. Taxonomy (NCBI): domain Eukaryota; kingdom Metazoa; phylum Chordata; class Lepidosauria; order Squamata; family Iguanidae; genus Ctenosaura; species Ctenosaura bakeri. The sequence continues at coordinate 105,871 of CAOLHI010001769.1, forward strand.
TGTGCAGAATAACTCCTGAATTATGAAGATTCAGTGCAAGATTCTGCTTATCAGAATTTCTGTTTGTGAAAAATATAGTTTTGACTAATTTGGAATGTTTGCAAATGTTCTTCCCATGTTTTGCTTCTGCGTCAGTGGAATGGAGAATCCGTTCAGATGGGAAAGACTTTCAGGGTCCTGAATCTTCTCCTCCAAACACGTCCCAGTCAATAACTTAGCCACTTGTGTTCTGATCCAGTTGTTATTTCTGTATAGTCTTTGAAGGATGCCCCATGCATACAGCGTATTGCAGTAGTCTATCCCAAATTTTGTCAGGATGTGGTTAAGTAGCAAAGGTATTTTGTGCCACAAATATTAATTATATATTAGGGATGATATTAATGCAATACATTAAGTAGCCTAGATGACAGTTTCTTCAATCTATTGAAAAAATCCACTTTTTCCAAAGCCCATTTTCTGCTTTTAAGCAATAGTTCCCCACTTCCAAAAAAACCCTCCAACTTCCTAAAAACTGAAAGTGCTTACTTACACTGACAAGGTTTGTATTGATAGTGGTAAACCTTGGGTGACCCTTAAAAAAAACAAAGCAAAACTGGAAGCCAGATTGACTTCGGATGCTGAACATGTTATATCATCTGAAGAAGTCAATACTTCTCGTTACGGCACAGGACTGTAAATGCTGGCAAAGTTCATTTCCCAATTCGAGAGTGAGAGTGGATAAAGGGGACCTGAGTTCATGCGTTATACAAATAAAAATTCTGTTTAAGAAACCATAAATCGTTACCCAGGAGAAGATGGCCCATTACCATCTGCAAACAGGTTTCGTCTTCTTCCCAGTAGCGAAAGTGCCAGGTGGCCAGGTACAAAATGCTGATGGGGGTGAACTCTTTATTTGCTCAAGTACCGAGGCATGAAGAGAAGGGGCGTGCAGTGGTGTGAGTGCGGAGAAAGAAGAACCTGCAACCAGACCTCACAATTCTGCTTCAGAGCCTCGAGCCCGGATTTTAGCAGAGCTGCAGGGTCGTAAGATGAGCAAATGCTTTAGTTGATAAACCAGACCAAGGGTTTTTGGTAAAGCAGCAAACTAGCTTAGACTTTGAAACTATTTCAGTTGCAATGTGTTAAGTGTACTATGCACTGGAAAAAGAAAACGGAAAAGTGCGTATATATGTGTGTTGTGCTTTGAGCCGTTGCCAACTTAGGCTTAAAGGGTTCTTGCAATAAAGGCATTCTTTTCCTAACATTTAGGTAAAAGTGCTTTTCTTATCATTTGGTTTGTTTTCTGGTCCATGGAGCAGCAGAAAACAGGCTCACTCCGTCTTCCATGTGACACCCCTTTGCATCTTTCAAGAGGGCTATTGTGCCCCCGTCTTATCCTTTCTAAACTTATACATATATACCTTTCTTTCTAGCCAAAAGCTGCATTTTTAAAAATCAAACTGCAAGCTGCCTCAACTTTATTCACACTTGCCTGGACGTAGGAATGGTTGAATGCAGTAGAATTTACTCCTCTCCAATTAAATGGGTTCGGGATAAGACTGTTAAGCAAATGAGCTGCAAATGTTCCAAGCCATCAGCGCAGGAATATTTGCTATTTATACTAGCAGAGCATATGACAGGCCCTGATGCAATGTGAGCATGAAGGCGAAAGCAGGAGTAATTACTGTAGGTGCTGATAATAAGGTTTTCAATAATCCTGTTGCATTTGATGTTCCAACAAATCCATTCAGGATGGGACAGAACAAAGCAAATATAGACTTGGTTATGGAAACCGGTAGAGCTGCCTTCCATGGTCCAAACCCAGTTGATAGTTCTAATTAGAATGGGAGCAGGCAAAGTACAGACCGTGGACTGCGTGTGACCACCCGGGGGCCATTTCTGTGGCCCCCAAGATGCCATAGGGGCCTTTTTTCCTAAAGATATTTTTTGCCCCTCTAAATTCCCTCTGTGGTGTATGGGGGTATTTTGGCCCCTCTGGCTCAATTTTTACCCAAGAGAGTCCTTTTTGAAACATGAAGTGAACCAGAAGTCATTTCTGGTTCATGTCCTGTTGTTAAAAAAAGGGCTCTCCAGAACCTCAAATGGCCCAGGGGTACCCAAAAGCGTGGCAAAGTGCTCCCATGCAAAGGGGCAAAAAATTTGGTTGGTTTTTTTGTGCCGGGTGTATATGGCACACCTAGTCTCTGGTCTTAAGGTGGCCCCCAAATCTTTTCTTGGACTGGATGGCCCTTGTGGTCTTTTCCAACCTTCTGGCTTAAGCCAAAGGAAAAATGGTTACTCTTGGATAAGCCCAAAGGCTGCCTGTCCCCCCACCACCACTCCACCCCAAGTCTGCTTTTATGCCCTCGAGCCCTCACAGATTCCCTAGGCTCCTCTTTTTGGTTTTTTTAAATCCCCGATAAAAAGAAGTGTGCTGTAATTCTTGGAAGCTTCCAGGAACGGTGATTCACCCTTTTAAATAGGTCGCAAACCTATACCCACACGCCTACACTTTTCAACACTTTATTAAAAAAAACTCACTGTTTTTCAAAATCAGAAGTGGGTTTCCAGCTACATCTGATTTTGTTTTTCTCTTTGAGAGTCCTTGAGACTCACATTGGATTCAGAGGCAGAAAACTGGGCTCTGAACCTGCCAGATTCAGAATCATAGAGCTGGAAGAGACCACAAGGGCCATTCTAGAATTATAGCACTATGATTCCACTTTAATTGCCATGGTTCCATCTCAAATGATCCCAGAATTTGCAGTTCAGGGAGTGTTAAAAATTCCAAGCCAGAGAGCTCTAGCGCCTCCAGAAGTTACACATCCCAGGAATCCACTGGATGTTAGCAATGGGAAGTGAAAGTGGAATCAAAGCACTATAAGTCTAGTGTGGAAGGGCCCCAAGAGAAAGCAGCTTGCAGAAGAGTACCTAAAAAGCTCATGGTAGAATGAAGGAAAGTCTTGAAAGATGGATTTTGAACTGGTTTGAGCTCATTTAACATATCCCATAACAATGACTCACCAAAGCAGATAGTGTTTTGTGGGATGTGGCAACCAAATCAATGCTTCTCCTTTCCTTTCCTCCACAGTTTCACAGAAGCAATGAAGAGTCAGCCCAAACTGGAGGTTTTGGATTGTCTCCTTGGGTACTACACTGGAATGGCATTCATGGCCATAGGTTCCATCTTTGTCATCTCCAGCTTCCTTGCCCTTGGTTTCTTTGGGACATTCTTGGGTAAGTGTCAAAATAACCTTGTGTGACCCAACATGGAGGATCATACTGATCAGGGGTCAGGCTTTCAACAAAGGGTTCATGTTCCAGAGTTGGACTTTTGATGGTCAGACACAAGGAAGGGAAAGATCTAGAGCTGTCCATCTCTCCAAGTATGGCAGAAACAGGTTGTTGTGACTCCAAACCAAGTGGGAACCAGAACCCAAAACCACAGCATCTCTCTCACACCAGGACAGTTCCTCAAACTGAGGAGCAAGTTCAGAGGTGAGAGCTTTTTATAGGGCCTGGTGGGCAGGGATTGGTTCTTAGCTAGTCAGGTGACAGGATGTTGGTATTGCAGCCTAGATGGCGCCCTTGAGGCAAACAAGACGTTGTGAGAAAGTGGCTAAAAGGGTTTGTTGCTTCCTTTGACGAGAAAATCAGTAACAAATTATATCCCTACAGAGCAGACCCTTCCCCACAGCCCACCGACGTGGAAACTACCACCCACCATTTGCTGTCACTTAACACATGGGGCCCCCCGTGGAATGATTTCCATTAACTTAAAATTATGCTTTTTCTTTGGAAAGGAGGCCATCAAAATAATAATTAAGAACAAATTATTGGGTGGGAAGAAAAACTCTCTTCTTTCTTCCAGATCTAAGCAAAATTACCAAGGCCATTTCCGCACTAGGCTGTTATAGCGCGATGATTCCACTTTCAACCTCCTCTGGAATCCTGGGGTTTGCAGTTTCGGGAGGGGCCGGCCGGCCCCTCCCGAAACTGCAAACCCCAGGATTCCAGAGGAGGTTGAAAGTGGAATCATTGCGCTATAACAGCCTAGTGCGGAAATGGCCCAAGTCACCCACCCTGTTAAGCCTTTGGCATTAAATCCTTCATAACTCCAAAACAAACCCTTGCAGAACCACGTTTGATTCTCTTCACTGCCTTTTGCCCTCTTCTTTGCTTAACATCATCTCAACCAGCCTCAAAATTCAGATTATAAACTTCCTGGCAAGCAGAAGCCTCTCTTTTTGAGAAGGTTCGCTTGTACTGTTTGGCAAATACAGTTTGCACAGAGAGATGACGAGGCTTCATGAAATAGAAATGAAGTGATAGCAATCCAAAGGGAGATGGGTTCTCCGCTTGATCCGTGACTGGGAAAATGATTGCAATGGCTATGGGAGCTTTTTCTTCATTTTATTTCGCAAAGAGGTGGAATGGGGAGGGAAGGCACCACATGGCTCCCCCCTCCCCGTTCTGTGTGTCAGTTTTTGGGGGTAAAAATAGGGGGGGTCTCTGATGATGCTCTCTTGAGGAGCCTAGCAGGGTTTTCATATTGTTTGTGGAAGGAAGGGCTGATTCATTCTTTGCAGCTGCGATGACTTAACCTGTTTGTCATTTCTTCTGACATACAAAATGGGTGAGTCAGGAGGCTTAGAAAGGTGGCCCATTTTGAGGTGGAGTCACCTTCTCTTTGGTGCTGCCTTGACGTGAAACACATTTTTGCAATGCTGGTGAGCGTGGCCATTATGGAAGAATGAAAGCTACATTGGAAACCATGCCACCAAAAAAATCCACCTGCAGCAATAAAGTAAAAAGAGAGCCAGCATGGTCTAGTGGTTTGAGCATTGGACACCAGAGACCAGGGTTCAATTCCCCAGGGGTGACCTTGGGCACATCACACACTCTCAGCCCCAGAAAACCCTGTGATAGGTTTGCCTTTGAGGTGCTGTAAGTCCAAAATGACGTGAAAACACGCAGCAGCGGCAGACCCCCAGGGTTGTTTTTAGGGCCCAGGAGAAGCCTGGGCATAACAAGAGGTCAACTGGAATTCCTTCTAATTGGCTTCCTGTTGCAACAAAAGGGGCGCCCCCAGGCCTAAAATGACCCAACAGAGGGTTAAATAATATGGTGCAATTGAAAGGTAATGGAGAAGTTGGAGCCCCCAGGTCACTCTCTCTCTGCCTTTGCAGCCTCCAGCCCATTTCACTGGCTACTTCTGAGGTCATGGGCTGCCGTCTACCAAAGCCGATGCCCAATAGACTTGCTCGTCTTTAAGCCACAAGGCTATGTGTTCTTTTAACTGTCGAGCATAAGGCACAAATGCATCTTGATCGTTTTGTATTTAATGCGCACAGCCCGGTGATAGTGGGGAAGTAGTAGGCGAACTTGCACTTTTTTTGTAAATGTTTAATCTGAGGGTGAGCAAAATGGGAGCTTCCAGATGAGTTTGAAAAATGGAGAGGCTCTCTGTGCCTATAATGGGTGTGCTGGAGAAGGAACTTCAGCAACCTGATTGTATGGCCAGAATTCCCTCTTGGACACAACCAATGAAGGGACAGGCCTCCCTTGTTTTTAGTCAGGCAACCCTGCTCCTGATGTTGCTGGACTGCAAGTCCCATCTGCCGGCAGATCCAGTGGTGAAGAACACTTAGAGCTGGAGACCAGACAGCAGCCATTCATGGCTTCCATGTCAGTGGAGTGGGGAATCGCTTCTGGGTTTTAATCCAAAGACTAAAGGAACTATCCGAGGCGCTTGCTCTTAAGGCTTCGGGGAGTGAAGTAGGAGAAGCATTTTTATTGTGTATAAATTTTACTCTCATGCTGCCTTTTGTCTGGAGGAAATAATTGGATTTGCATTGACCACTGATGAAAACTGGTCATTGAAACACATCGGGCTTCTGTTTGGATGAATAATCCAACTTCTTTCCTTCAACAAATGATCTACGCCCTACGGACCTTCTCCCGTGCTGCTATTTATAGTGTGGACTGTGTAGTGTTAATTTTAATAATTATTTTAGTGATTTATTGTATCTGTTACAAACCTTTACACACACACACATGCACATATAGCCATATGTATTTTATATCCATATCCTAACTCTTTTTGTTTACCCTTCATTTCTCCCTAACCCCCTGCCCCAATTCGATTCACACCTGGGCTAGCTCCTTTAAACTTCAGACTAAAACCCAGAGCGGATACATAAAATGGGAGGCACCCATTGCCACTGAGTCCCATTACTCGCTCTAATTTTTTTGAGATACGTCCCTCCTGGAGGAGCTAACCAAGAGACTCTGGTTTCTTAGAAGGAACCGCTAGAATATGGCCATGAGTTCCTCCTTTCTCCGTAGGGTTCTCCTTTTCCATAATGTCATTAAATTGTCCCGGTGCAACTCCTGGGCATTTTGGGGTGGTTGGTTTTTTTCTTTTCAAGCCCGTAAAGGCGGGCTAAGAGCGGCACAGAGTTAAGCGCTTGAATGAAACCATTTCTCCGTGGCGTCCCAATTTCCTTCCCAGTAGGGGCGTCTCCCGCTGGTACTTTTCAAGGGTTGGGTCTTCTCGCTCTGAGCTCACGGAGGCCTGTTTTTCTCCCCTTAAGTACTGAGTCATTTTTGCACGCCCAAGGGAGAAGTCAGTAGGGCAGCCCCCCGCCTTCGCCGTCCCCATTGTTCTTCCAGCATCGGTCCCATTGTGCCGGGGCTGTGACACTCCTTAGATTCCTACTTTTTAATGCCTAGCTATATTTCTCTCTCTCTCTCTCCCTGAGAAGTTTTGCCCTATTTTCTACCATGCAGTTAATTCATGCCTTGAAGGAAATAATGAGGTTTTTGTCGAAAGAAGGCCAAGAGGAGGAGGGTAAACATGCGAGTCCGTGCCTCCGAAGCCTGCTTTGTGATCGCTATTAGAACGATTATCTTCAGTGGAAGGGAAGAAAAATAAACATGGATACAACAGAAGCAAGATTTCATGTCACAGTGACTTCAGCAAATTTCTGTCTTGTAAACTTATTGCTGGGAGAGGACAGGAAAGGAAGGAAAGAAAGAAAAGCTTCAGCAAGCAGCTTAGCAGGAAAGTTGGAAACATCTGGAAAAATCTACCCAAGGATGGGAAACTCTAAAAAAAAAAAAGGGCATTTTTTATCTTAAACAGAATAGAGAGACCTTGAAATTTATGGTAAATTGTATCCAGAGGTATTGAGGAACATCAGTTGAGCCTCGTTTTTTGGCCACGAAATGGTCTTTCTTGGCATTCTGGCGGTACAAAGGGCCACAAGACATCCTTGGAAGGCCACATGTGGCTGCAGGGCCACGGTACCCCCCGATCTAGATAGTGCTCCATATTTCCTTGATAACATATTAGTGCCAAGAGAAAGTTCTGGATTCTCAGATTTCTACCTCAATGGAGACAGAGGCTTGAATCCTTTTGGTTAATTCCAGCTAGAGTGGCAGTCAGTGCTGACAATCACTGGGGGGGATGGATGGAGGACTGTTCCTCCCCTCTCTTTGGGAACATTTCTCCATTGACAAGCACAATGGTACAAGTGATGTGGGTGCATGCAACCTCATGGGACTGGCAGTTGCTCAGGATGCTGAAACATTTCCTCCAATTGCCCTATGCATGATCTGGCCTTGGCCCTCCAAAGCTGTTAGGCGTGGGCAACCGAAAACACAGCACGAGCCCTTTTTCCTTTCCGTGGCTGCCTGGTGGACCACAGCAGCACCTTTCAGCATGCCTGGGTTGATAGGACATCACCTCCATCCACCACGTTAGCCATTAAAAATTCAAGTTCAAGGGCGAGTAGTATTCCCTATGTCTTAATAAACTTCCACTGTTTTTGCCACTCTTTCCACCTGTTCATATTGAGTTTGGGGGTGGGGGGCTGGCCATGCTTACTACAGCGAGCCCACCAAAGCCACACAGCTGCTGGTCCACAACAAGGGGTCACCTTGAGATCCAAGGACCCCAACCAGGAGGGGATATGTGACAGGAACCCTGGGCTGGAACTGTAGGGCCAGTTTGGTGGAGGGATCTGTCACATACATTTTGGGGGTGTGGGGGGAGAGTTCAGGGGAGCAAACTATTACCCTTTAAGGCAGTTTTTTTTGGGGCATTGGGGCAGTCTGGGGCAAAGGAACACACCCCAAAATCAGTCTTAATTTTTAAAAATTCTTCGAGACACTTCTTGGGGAGTCCTGGGTGCCACATTTAGGAATCTGGTGGGCTGCAAGCCATACTTTGCTCACCGTTGCCTTATACCAACACTGCGTGCATATGCTTTTTCCCCCTGTAAAGGCAAGTAATAGCCAAGGTAGGGAGGAGGCATGATTTTCATTGAGAGAAATAACTCTTCCCTTGGCTGCTATTTGCCAGGATTTACAAGGCGAACAGCTCCATTCGCAGAGCTCAGCCGTCTTTGTTTAATTTGCCATTAAGAAGATTAGCGCCAACACCAGACTTGGGCTTTTCACTGTGCTGACAAACGTCTCTCTCTTCCACCCTCTCTGTTTGTTTGCTGATTTAATTTTCATTTTTTTAATTATATTTTCATGGAAAGTTTTCAAAGACATAAAAATTCCACCTGTGCACAAAAAGAATGACGAAGAAGATGGCTTCCGTTCTTGTCGACAAAAATATAGCATTCACACTCTTTCTAGCCTCCCTATAGAAACCCAACCGTTCCTTCTTTCTGTTCTCCATGAAGTTATTTCTCCACAGCCCAAAATATTTGCATTCTTCCTAAGGCTGAGATATCTAGCAGGAAAATACCCGTCATTATCTTTCCATGTTCCTGTTGAACATCTGAGCCGTTAGGTCATAATACGTCATGATGAGCAGTATTTTATTTTCTCACCTTGGAGAGGGACAACAACTTGCTAGCCGGATTACATAATATCCCAATCCTTACTAAATATAATTCTCAGTCTCTTACGTGTTTTATAGCATCGCTGGATCCTTTCTATCTGTAATTTTCAGAGGGAGGGTAGAGTTTGAGCAAATTCAAAAGCTCGCTCGTGTCTTTGTGCTCCTCCGTGGCTGAAATGAAAGCTCTTTTGGCTTTAGAAATCCCACGCTTCTCTCTACCACCATTATTTCTGATGCAGCTGCCTGCAGTTTTTGGAAAGAACAAAGATTAACCAGGCTATGCTCACTTGTCCTTTTAGCTCCCCGCCCCACCCCAATCTGACATCAAAAGAACCATGTATATTAGTAGCTTTGCGTCCAGGAATTTCAGCAGGGCATCAGAGATGCTTGATGTACAAAAAAGAAGCAGGGGGAACGCCCCTCTGTGAAACATGGCCTGCGCACAGAGAGTGTAGAGGAAGGTACAGGTAGTATTTCGGGGAGAAAAGAGGCAATTTTTTTGCAGTGGAATTGAGTAATGATCCCTCCGTTGCAAGCGCAAGGCCTCTAACTGTGTTGGCTGCGTGTGATGCAACCGCTAGCGTTTGGCAGATTTGGTGTCAATGATTTTCAAAGAAAGGGAGGGGTCTCTTCTTTGCTGTTGGTTTTGCACGGAGGGAGTGGGGCTGACCGTGCCCCCCCTTAATGCCCACCACCATCCCAGTCCCGACCAGCCCAATCTGATATTCAGGGTTACCAAGGGGATGAGTTTGAAGTTCAGTCTTCTCTCGTTAGAAAAGCTGCAACCAATGGAGAGCCTGACATGGAACATTTCTGCATGACACTCTTATAGTGCGATGATTCCATGTTCAACCTCCTATGGAATCCTGGGGTTTGCAGTTCCGGGAGGGGCCAGCTTGCCCCTCTCGGAACTGCAAACCCCAGGATTCCATAGGAGGTTGAAAGTGGAATCATCGTGCTATATGAGTGCCGTGCGGAAATGTCTATGGATAAAAGGAGATGCAAAATATAGCCCGTGGGTCACATGTGGACGCAATTCCATTTCATACAGTCGTAGAGTTGGAAGAGACCCCAAGGGCATCCACTCCAACCCCCTTCTGTCATGCAGGAAGAAACAACCAAAGCACTCCTGACAGAAGGCCATCCAGCCTCTATTTAAAAACCTCCAAAGGAGGAGACTCCAACACATTCCCAGGCAGCATATTCCACTGTCAAACTGTTCTTACCATCAGGAAGTTCTTCCTAATATATAGAAGGAATCTCTTTTCCTGGAGCTTGTATCCATTGCTCCATGTCCTAGTCTCTGGAGCAGCAGAAAAGAGGCATGCTCCATCCTCCATACGACATCCCTGCAAACATTTAAGCTTTCATGTCGCTTCTTAACCTTCTCTTCTGTAGGCGAAACACATCCAGCTCCCTAAGCCTCTCCTCACAGGGCTACAGTCCCAGGCAGCTGCATATTCAACTCCTGAACAGCTCTTACCTCTTTCTTTGGAGGTTTTTTAAACAGATGCTCGATGACCCTCTTTCCGGAGAGCTTTGATAGTATAATTCCTGCATGGCAGAATGGGGTTGGACTGGATGACCCTGGTGGTCTCTTCTAGCACTACGATTGTATAATTCTATACCTGAATTGCAAAATTTGCAAATGTTCCCTTTTTTTGGACTTCAGCACCCCAAATCCCCTAGCTGGGATGGCCAGTGACCATGCAACCCTGTTACTAATCTCTCCAACCTTCCCGAATTCCAGCACATAACTCCAAAGTATCATTTTCTGCCTCTCATTTTTTACCCTCCTCACTTTGGGCCTCTGGCTGATGAAAGAGTGGTTTATAAAAACCCACAGCCATAGCCTTTCAACTGCTATTAGAGCAATATTAATGAACGACCTCCCAGGAGGTGTGCCGTACAGAGAAAAACGGCCTAAAGTGCCTTTGGGCCTGGAAAATGCTTATCGAAATTATAATGGTCACGGGGGTGAGTCATGTATAACACGACCCCACTTGGGTTCTCTTTGTGCCACCGCCCACGACCCCACGTTTTGTGCCGTGAAGTTGGCACTCTCGACAAAGCTGCGCACAAGTCGGAACCGACATTGACACAAAGGGCTTGGAGATCTGGGCGAAAAAAGAACAAAAGGCTATAATTTATGAGCATTACTACCTGGGCCCGATCTGCAATTTCCTCAGCCCCACGCCGTGCCCAAAAAAGCCACCCGGTTTGAACTCCGGAGAATGAATGGCCCTCCTCCGATTGTTTTTATCCCCAGCTGGCTAAGTGGGATAATGACACAGCAGAAAAGTTTTGCCCGATGGAATGATTCTTCTTCTGTTGCCAGGAGACGGCAGTGGCAACCTGCCGACTCACCCTTGCAAGGGTTGGATTTTGCGTCGGGCATAGCGATGCCACACAAGCCGGTGCCAGTATGAGTTTTTGCAAACTATTCTGCTCAGAAGCGAGTGGGTTTCTGCGTGAGAATTGTGGGGATCAATTGCAAATGCAAAATTGTGGGGTTCGGTTCAATTGTGGGGTTTGGTTCAAGGGCAAAAATCCAACTGTTTCCAACGGGGTTTGTTTTCAAGTATCAGTGAAAAGCACTTTATGCTCTTTTGCATGGGCTCGTAAGTTAAAAACAGAAGAGTTTTAACCAGTGGTGTCTCTAGTGTAAACAGCACCTGGGGCAACTTTCCTCCTCCTTCTCCAGGGCTCCTCCTCTGCCACTAAATCTTCTGGCACGGCTTTTGTTGCACACCCTGGCATTGGCACCCAGGACACATACCCTACTTGCCCCACCCCAGATATGCCTCTGGTTTTAACATAAGGGTCAAAGCTCACCTGGAATACCGGGTCCAGTTCTGGGCTCCACAGTTCAAAAAGGATATTGACAAGCTGGAACGTGTCCAGAGAGGTGAGACCAAGATGCTCAGAGGTCTGGAAACCAAGCCTTGTTGGGAACAACTGAAGAGTCAGTCATCTGCCCACCGCAACCACGCACGGCAGGAGGTTGGACAAGGTGACTCTCAGGTTCCTTTCCAACTCTGTGATTCTGTCAGGGCCCGAAGTCATGGAATGCCATTAGTCAGGATGATTGTGGTGACTCACCTTTGCAAGGGTTGGATTTTGCATCGGGCATAGCGATGCTACACATGCCAGTGCCAGTCTCTTGGGGCCAGATCCATGGAACTTCTATGTTGAGAAGCAATCTATCCCAAATCTTGGAAAGGAGATATTACTGGCGGTGGGGAGAGGTAACTCTTGGACTATAACCATGGTCCATGCTGGCTGAGGAATTCTGGCATAAGTTTCACCCCCACATGACTTTTCCAAGCTCTGGTTTAGGATACCACTTGCTGTTGGAGGTTTAGCCTTATCCAGAGAATGTGGCACTCACACTGTGCTTATAGACATTTTAGGAGCTTCTAAGAATGGGACCATTGTGAGGCTAGTGGGAGCTCCATGGTCCCCAAGTAGGAGTATAGTTCTTCACTCAATTTCTTCTCGAAAGAAGCAATGAATAATTTTAACAATTTTTTCTTGCTGTAAGAAAGTTTCCAAAATCTTTCAAACTTTGTTCAGAAACTTCTGAAGTTTATTCGCAATTTGGGACTTAGTCTGGGCAAAATTCACACATGGTTGCTTTGCACAGCAAACAGCATTTTTGGTGCAGAAAATAATGTTCCTGTACTTTTTCTGTGCAGAAAAAGCTGTTTGCTATGCCAAAAATGTTGCTTTCTTTGCAAATCAACCACATGTGAATTCTGTCTCATCTCCAGTTACAGCTTTTTCTGTTGAAGTAATAATATATTTCTTCATAGAAATATTGTTTTTGTGTGGACAAAATGGTGTTTCCTGAACAAAAAAACAACACATTGCAAATTTTGCACAGAATAAGTCCTTTACTACAAAGATTCTCATCAATCCTGAATTCTTCTTCTCAAGGTTCCTCAACACTCAAGAAACTTCTTCTGTGATTGTCTTTTGAAGACTTTTGAATATTCTTTACATTCCTAACCCTGAGCATGGGAAAGTTAGGAGGTTTGGACTTTGAGAATTGAAGTCCAAATTCCTTAACTTTTCCAAGCTTTGGATGACTCTTTAAGTCTAGAACTAGACGTGCCCATTGCTGAACCAAAATCCTTGTCTCTCTGTTTTGCTTATAGGGGACTACTTTGGCATTCTCAAGGAAGCAAAGGTGACCTCCTTTCCTTTCAGCGTCATGGACAACCCCATGTACTGGGGCAGCACAACTGTCTACTTTGGTTGGTCTCTTATGTGAGTCCTGTGATTTTTTGCTATCCTTAGTCATTGTCCAGTTGTCCAGAAAGTCCTCACTGGGAACTTCCCAGGCCAATGCAAAGCGGTAGGTTGGTGCCCCACCGTCTGGCAGAGTGAAGCTAGAATTACCAAGTCAGGAGCCTCTCCAGCCCTGAGATTTCAGGGGCAAAACTGGGGAGTCATCCCCTTGCGAGGTCCAAAAATGACTACACGACATCTCTTTTGCAGCCTAATTCTTTTAAAGAGATGAGAAGCCCCAAATATTTGTTGGCACAATGATTCTTGCTCAGTTGTGAAATAAAAGGAGAGCAGGCTGTTGCAAGCACGTCTTTTTTTCGGTTTCTCTCCAGCCGTTCAAATTCTACAAGTCCCATTTTTCCGCAGAAGCAGATCCCAGGGCCTGGTCCAACCTGCACTGAAATGCACGATCTTTCAGAGTTCTCCAGGTTTTCCTGTGTTCCCCGTAATACAGCAGTAAAGTTCTCTGTGCAAAACAGTTGCATTTTGCCTTTCCAAAATGGTTGCAAGAAGTTCCCACCTTTTGATGACCCATTATCTGGCTATTTGCTTTTTTGACACTTCTAAATTGAGGACAAGTCCCATTAATTCAACAGAGGTTCCGCTCTTTCATCGATTCTTCTTGCCTGCGGAGGCTCGCTTGGGACCATTTAAATGCAGATTATACTTGCAAAGCCAGCTGAGAAGCGGGGAAAAGGCACTAAACTGGCTGAGAGACTTTGCAAACAGCATGTGGTCAGTTGGTAACAAATGAGTCTCTCTTAAGTCCTTCATGTTCCCTAGAGTACAGTACATGGGTTCTACTTTTCAACCAATTCTGTTTTCTGACAGTGCTCCGGTGTCTTAACCTGTCAGATAAGTGGGGACTACTACTAATGCCTTCCTGAGATGTAACTCTTGGTGAGTTATTTAGAAAAAAAAAATCAGTTACTGTGTTCTAGAACACTGCCACGTTGGAGCTATGAAGGTATATGTGATCTATTGTCCCAAACCACTAAAATTTCCTTGGGAGGCTATTTAAAGCCAGGCTTTGGCCTCCTGCAATGCAGAATCCTGTAAGAGTAAAGCCATGAGATTTAGTACAATGAGGAACATGCATTATAGCAGCCAGATTTGGAAAGCAACACATGTGGGAGAGATTTTTCTCCAGCTTTCGGTGAGAAAATGTCCCCCGTCTCTCAATGAATTCATTTTCCAAGATCAGGTCCCCCCTGGATCTTATGTAACGGGTCGATCTCATCGCAATGAAAACATCCGATACCCTGCCAGACCAGTCACACTCCTGTTTCCAAGATGACGCGATTGAAATCCTAGCTGCCGTCAATAAATTAACGATCAGCCCCAACTCTTTGCCATCCACAAGATCCTTTTAATAATGCAGGAGAATTGCAGATGGTGCCGTCCGGAGTTTGTGCCCATTGATTTGCTCTGTATCATAAGGGACTATCCACTGCAAACTTGTCCATGACGGAGCTATCCAAGGTTCTGAACTCAGTCCTCACACTATGCGTATTATCTTGGGTATCTCCCCTAAAGTTCAGACTAAAAACCAGAAAAGGTTTTCCACCAACCACCCCTCCCCTGATATAGAAGCCACCAGCTCCCATGTGTGCCCCACTGCTTTTCCCCATCTTAATCACCAAAAAGACTGCTTACTACAGGCAACCTACAGCTTCCTCATTTTGGCACCAGCTGCTGATTCCTGTGGGTCAGTGAATCTGCTCTGTGTTTCAGTCTGAACTTTAAGGGAGCTGGCCAAATTAGTGATAGGTTTCAGCACCTTGGATAGTGCCCTTACACTTCAGACTAGATTCCAGAACAGACTCAGCATCCAACTCACTTGAGAGTAACCGCATTCCTTACGTTTCTTAGGAAATAGTACTCACTGTGTCCTCATCGTTGAGAAAAGTAACTCATTCTGAGGGCCTTTCCGCACGACATAACTATTGCACTATGATTCCACTTTAACAGCCATGGTTCTGTTCTGTGGAATCAGGGAATTTGCAGTTTAGGGAGGAATATTTAGAATTCTCAGCCAGAGAGCTCCAGTATCTCCCAAGACTATAAACCCCAGGGAGGCAGCCGTGGTAGTTAAAGTAGAATCATAGTGTAATACTTATGTAATGCAGAAAATTGCTCTATTTGTTGTTATTTGCTGTCAATTTGCAACTCATAGCAAACCTCCAAGAGCACCGGTCATCAACGGCCTTGCTCTGGTCCTGGAAAGGCAGGACTGCCCTGGCTTCCTTGACGGAATCAATCCACCAGTAATGCAGTTTTTGTCTTTTCCTGCTCTCTCCCGTCCAAAGTATAATAGCTTCAGTTGGGACACCTTCTCTTCTAGGTAGAGCTCAGACTTGATTTGCTCTAAGAACCATTCAGGTGTCTATTGAGCAGCCCGTGGTATCTGTCGAATGCTCCTCCAGCTTCCATTTCAGGTTTCTTCCCTGCCCAGCTTTTGCAACCGTACATAGAAATCAGAAATACTTACAGCCTTGCTGATTCTGACTTTGGCATCTGATGATATGTCCATACTCTTAAAGATGGATATATTACTTGCAGAGAGCTGGTGAGCCAGAATTCGAATTCCCCACGGAAATCTTGGGCAATTCACACACACTCAGCCTCAGAGGAAGGCAATGGCGAACCTCCTCCAAATAAATATTTCCAAGAAAACCCCTTGATTGGATCACTTTAGGGTCTCCATAAATCGGAAACAACTCGAAGGCACACTGTAACAAATCTTATTTGTAGCTCGTTCCTTCTGAGTTCAGGCAGACATGGCAGTGATCATATAACCTGCCCTCCATTTCTGATGGCTTGTGGTTGAACCCCTACAACCGAGATCCTGAAAATGGGGTGAAATATAGTTTACCCCTCTTTTCCAGTTGCTTTCGTAGCATCACAAGCCCTCTCTCTCATGCCCTCCTCCTATTGTAGTGGTGAGTGTTTCTCTCCTAATTTGACTTGTTGGGTTGTTAAAACTGAGTTGTCTTTGACTTCTAAAGAAGAATCTTATGTAATAATTGTTACAAGTCAGCACAGAAAGTATTTAAGCTCCTTGGACTTGGAAGGAGTTTGGAACGGTGCTTTCCATTGCAATCTCTTTGTTTCCTAGCTCCGTACTGAGGATTTGGTTTTCTGCATGCTTAGCTTTGGAACGAGGGATTCGGGAGCTTGGTTCTAGTCAGTATTACGAGTGTTTGTTCTGCTGCTCCCAATTTTGTTACACACACACATATGTTATGATTCCAGCATGCTTGTGAAAGCAAAGAGTATTTTTCCCCTTCGTGGAACTGTTTTCTAACACTTCGTGACCCACATTAATGTGTTCCCCATGGATAATGATGAGACTTTCTTTTTATCTGTCATTTTCTGAATGCAACACGCAGAGTTTCAAACTGATGTCGCCCTCGGAGCCTGATCTCAGAGCCACCTGGGAGCAGGGGGCGAAAAAAATAGGGGCAATTATTTGTTCCCGATTGAAAAAGAACACATTTCTTGACAATAGGGAACAAATAATGGGCCAGCAAGAATTTTTCTGCCATTTCCCCGGTCTCACCCTAAATAGTGTTGCTGGATCTTGCTAATTATTGTGCTAGTGTGTGAGAGAGAAAGAGAAAGAGGGGAAATGTTCATGTTTTAAAATATGGTTTTAATTTTTTTTTAGATAGTTTAATTTCTTTTTTTAACATTTGTAGTTTGTGAATTTTTCACTGTGATCTTTTGTTGTAAGCTGCTTTGAGTCCCAAAATGAGAAAAAGGTGGGATACAATAGCAGTATTAATATTAATATTAATATTATTAGGAGGAGGAAGAAGAAAAATACCTGGCTTTTTTGCACACAAAAGAAAACATGGTTGGGATTCTAGTTAACAGATATGACATCTTAAAATGACTTAGGATATCCTTCCTAACTACTTTCTGGTTGTTAACTGCCATTAACTTCAAACTATGGTGACTCTATAAATAACAAGCAAGAGCCCAGGTGGTGCATTTGATTACAGATCACTACAACCTTAACCCAAAAAACCAACAATAGTGGCACTACTGCTTGCAAAACATGTAATGCACACAGAAAAAAAAAATCTGCCTACACATCATGACCTTTCTGGCTCCGAAACATGCTTTGGAACAAGAGGAAAATGCAGAATTCAGGCTAGTGTAACTTTACTGTTTCTTCCCCCTCTTGGTTTCCTGCAACAAGATTGGGGCTTTTGCTCAGCCTTTAGGATGGGGGGGGCTTACAAGACCCTCCTTTGGCTCCTCTCAGCCCCAGGCCCTCCTTGATCTTTCATCTGCTTCCATTTCCATTTTTATGAAGAGTCATTTATTAGCCTCATTGGCTCCCAGACCAGTCTTAGCAACCAATTAAAACCGAGGAGAAGTGTGCCAGAGAGTGCAGTGCATAATATCAGCCGGATTTGCCACCAACACCAGCTTAGAGCGGCCTCAACGCCAACAGAAAGGAGGCATGCATGCTCCATAATGCAAAACATCCTAAATTGAGACTTCAAAACCAAATCAAGAGGCCACTTAAAAAGAGAGGAGGAGGAAGGTAAAATACCTCTAGGCAGACATATTATTTCCGGCACAGAAAATGCTGTTTCCTACTCAGAAGACGTCTCCTATGTAACTCAACCATGTGCAAGTTTGGTGTAGAATAAACCTCCCCAGACACAGCATTTTCTGCTCCCTTGTGCTGTTTTCTGCACAAAACAACCACAGGAAAAATTTGCACAGAAGATTCCCCTTCATCCAGGATTATTCTTGTCAGAGTTTCTCATTGTTTGAAAAAAGATGTCTTTGACCATTTTGCAAGTATTTTTCAACCTTCTTTCCATCCGTAGCTACAACACGTATTTCCTACACAGAGAACTTGTTTTCTGCGCAAAATGTCCACGTGTTGTTGTTTTTTCAAAGAATAAGTCCTGGAATGAATGGGTGTGGGGGTTTTTTTCTTATTTTCTGTGCAAAAAACCCACATAGTTTTTCACGCACGACAAGTTGCAAAAGTGCCAAGATTTGCAGCCCCCCCCCCAGTATTCTGCTCCCGATGGCTCCCAAACACCCACTTTTTAAATGTTCAAATATTTTCAAATATTCTTTCCATTTCTAATCATCGGTGATTCTTTTACAAAATAGGCCAAGCGAGGATCTTTTGCCCATTTCAGTGGCAGCTCAGCTCCATCACTGTCTCCATGACATTTGCACACCAAGGCTGTTTCCTTCCACTCCGTGAGAACATGTTCTGGATGACCTCATGAAAGGGACTCGAGGAACATATCTGATTTCTGAGGCTTAAGCTTAGAATACTCTGGTTTTAAAAAAGCACAGAAAACTTTGCAAAGGAGGGGGAAAGTAGCTAGGAAGGAAAAGAACCAGTAGCATTATCTATTGACTATAATGCATTCCACAGGTTTACCACCAGATTTGCAAGCGTCCATTTCTCCCCACATCCCTAGAAAGTATTTGCAGGCAAAACAAAAAACAAAAACTCTTTTTTTCCATGTTTTGAAAAAAAAAACTTCAATTTTTTTGACCTCAAAGGAACCCTGGAGGCCACACAAGTGGAGCTGGGGGCTCGTGTGCCCCAATTTATCCACCCCTGCATGGATTCTGTATTAACCACTTAGATACCTTGCTTTATCTTGGTGGCTGGGAAAGAAGATCCACCCCTTCCCTATTTTGCTTTGCCTCTTATCTTGGACTAAGGTAGGCCTGTAAAGCAGCAAACAGACACCTGATGGATCCTGTTTTTCCCCCTTGGATCTCCAGAGGGGAAATAAATTGAGTGTTCTTTTCTCCATCCTGCCTCCAGCTCATATTTTCTCTCTTAGAGGGAAAGCATCCAACGCTTACCGAAGCAATCTGAAACGGAGATTGCACCCGGGAAGACGCGTGTCCAAGGACTAATTGCTCGAATCTCTAAAAGCACCTTCTGAGAAGGGTTTGCTTCTGGCGTGGCAGCCAAAGGAGCGCTTCCGCTCACCCGCCTCCCCGCGCCACCCTACAGATCGATGGTTCTCTTCTCCTCCTGCAGCTCTTGCCAAGGTCAAGTACTGCTTTGGCCCCGAGAGCAAACAAAATGTGAGAATTTAAGAGAGTCTGAGTGCTCTTCTGGAGCTACCTGCCTAGAGCAAAGCTTGTTGGCTTGGAGAGAAGACGTCATATTTTCCACCCTTCGATGCAGAGGTGATGTCAGCGGGGTTTTGACTTCAGCCAGAGGCTGGCCAGATATTTCATGCTCTCTCTGCATCTTAGAGATGAAAAGAACATTCATTTTTTTGCTAGGTAAAGCAACAATAGCCACCAAGTTCTTTGGTCTTTGCAGAGTCCTTTACCGAGGCTATTTCTGCACTACACTCTCCATTTCCACACTAGCCTGTTATAGCGTGATGATTCCACTTTCAACCTCCTATGGAATCCTGGGGCCGGCCGGCTCCTCCCGAAACTGCAAACCCCAGGATTCCAGTGGATGTTGAAAGTGGAATCATTGCACTATAACAGGCTAGTGCGGAAATGGCCACTGTTATAGTGCTATGATTCCACTTTCAACCTCCTATGGAATCCTGGGGTTTGCAGTTTGGGGAGGGACCTTTGGGATCCTCAGCCAGCGAGCTCTTTGCCCTTAGGAAACTATAAAGCCCAGAATTTCACAGGACATTGAAAGTGGAATAGTAGCACTATAGCAGTATAGTGCAGAAATGGTCTTTGCCTGCCTAATATTAAGGTGTAACTCACTTAGTGAAATACAACAAAATCCAAAATCCAGAAAAGAAGGATACCTTTATTAGCTAACCAAAATACACAGAACAGACCATACAAGCTTTCAAAGCATCCCTGGCTTCTTCATGAGGCCAAGATGTTTTAAAAAATCACATAGGAGAAGGAGAAATGACGTAGGTCAAAGGTGACTCGATGGCAAACCACAAGAAAATCCAAAGAACCCATTTTCCCCAGGTCTGCCCATTTTATTTTTATTTTATTTTATTTTATTTTATTTTTTGGAGAGCAACAGATAGGGTTTTGGGTTTTTTTGTTCATTCAAGATACATTTTGTAATGATATTTAACATATCACCAAACAAAACCTTTGACAAATAACAATAAGAAAAGGAAAGGAAATTGGACTCGTTGCAAAAAAGAAAAGAGAACTGAAAGACATATAAGATGAAAGCATATAAGAAGAAGGAAAAAATGCAGCTAGATACATAGAATAGCAAGAAAAAAAGAGAAAGCACTTATCCCCTCCCAGCTCTGCCCACTTACACACACTTCCAAAATTGGGGGAAAGGGCTCAGTTTGTCACAATTGTCTTCTCTCTCTCTCCGTCTTTCTCTCTGCTTTCTTCCTGGTGCATCGGCAATTACTCTGAAAGAGCAAAACATTGGGGTCCATCCGCTTTGTTGCATCAAACGAGTATACTGTCCGCCCTCCACATTTGCAGGTTTCACTTTTGCAGACTTGATTATTCACGGATTCTTTGCTGTCCCCTCTTCTGCCTCCCTGGGCCATTTTTAAGAGGGACTGCAAACCTCGTGAGGCTGAGAAACTGTGAATAAGGCTTGTCGGTCCCTCTTAAAAATGCTGTGGGGCAGCAGAGGAGGTGGCCGTAAGCCCCACCAGACCCCCACTTCCTTCCGCCCTGGGAAGGAACCCTGATGCCTCAAAGGGATCCACGGCGGATTGAATATGGCGATCGTACTTTTTTGTGCATCAAATAGGGTTTGGGAGGGCCTCGAGTTATTCACGGTGTTCCCACTTTCACGGGGGTCCTGTGCCCCTAACTCTAGCAAAGGTGGAGAGATAACTTTATGTTCTTTCAAACCAGTCATCCAACTCACAATGAAGTTTTTTAAAAACCAAGATATGCAAACACACACATATATACACACACACATGTGTTAAAATGAGTCATTCCACAGGTTCACTTATAATGCCATATGTTTACCATTGGCCCAGTTTATTTGTTGGACGCACCTTAATTGGAACAAGGTTGTTGTTTTTTCCATTTGTGATTGGCCTTCTCCTCCTCCTGGAAGGACCAAGGATGCTGTAATATTGGATTTCGTGCATTGGCGTGGGGTTTGTCTAAATGACCTCTGAGCACCTTCTAACCTTGGGGTGTGGAAAATCTCAACCATCCTCAGTTTAGCCTACTTTTGGGATGCAGTTGCCCTGCATTATGGTCTAGTAGAGCTGACGGCCGGATGACTCTCACGTCTTTGTATTCTAAACTCATTTAAACCTGCTGTTTGCCCGGCTGTGTTTGCTTCCGGGACTTGGCCTTATTATCTGTTCCCAGTGTTGACATGCTTGGCAATTGTCTTCCGCAGCATCTTGTGACACCCCAGTGTAGCGTTAGTGTGTGACTCGTATGCCGTCCCTCTCCTTGCATCAGCGACTTTGCCAGTCGCCAAGGACTACCTGGCTTCTTCTAGGTCACCAGCGTTTTCATTCGTGACCTATTTCTGAAGTGGAGAACTCAGCCAAAGCCAAAAGGGAGGAGAGGTGAAATTGATTTTCATCAGATCCAAAGAGTGGGTTTAGATTTGACATCAGCCAGCCTTGGATCAAAGCAAGATGAAACGTTGCATTGAAATGAAACTTTTAAAAGTCGGAATGTGAGAATAACTTGTTCCATATCTGTCCTTCTCCCCCCTCCAATAAAATGACCACTACTCTCTTTAGGATTTTTTTAAAAACAGTTTTTCATTATATATATATATTATATATCATTATATATATATATATAATTAAAACCCATAAATTCAATAAAACATTTGGACTTGTTGCATATAATTCCAAGTACGCAATACAAAATAGTACCATCTTATATCTTTCTATAATCCAGTTCCTTGGATTTGCTCCTATAAATTACCTATATATTCATCATATGTCCTTTTTCCCAAATAAACTTCCTTCTCTAAATTTTTTGGGTGCTTACTTATTTCCATTCTGTGCTTCAGCTTTTCTGTAACTTATAAAAACTGGGTTTTTCAGAACCTAGAGATGGACTTGCAGCCACTTCCATGTTTATGGTTTGTTGGCAATCTCCATGGTCTCTGGGAGGTCCTTTGGGGAAAAAAATGTTCCCCACTCCTTGCTTTAGGGTGTGAACCAATATATCAGAAGATGCTTTTGTGAGAATTCATGGCCTTCTCCATAACACACGGCAAGCAGCTAGGAAGGCCGTTTGTCTCACCTCTCTGCCTTCCCTTCCGGTTTGGCATGGATAATCCTGAGGAATCCTCTCTCATCTCATTTTTCCATTTGCTTTTTAAATGTCCTGGTTTCTCGTTCCTCCTCCCACTGTCCCCCTTTGTCCTCAGCTTATTTCACTCGCTGCAAATGGTGCTCCATATGCCAACATAGTGTGCATTCAGTGGTCTCCTCAGAAGAAATTGGAGAAGAAAATGTGGAATCTTGTCCTTCCCAGTCGGCCCTGGCAAAAGGAAACTGCTGCAGCCTCTCCGAGCTTGTCTGCTCTTGCTCATTTATAACTTCCACCATCCTAACCACACACGGATGTTGAAAGGCCAAACGCGTCCTGTTTTTCATCCCTGAAAGCTTGGAGAGCACCTCTCTAGACAGCAGAAATCTTGGTCCATCCAAGCTAGCCATTGCCTGCCTTCCACAGGAAGGTCTACAAAGGCTTCCTATTTCAGCTGGAACTTGATCTAGCCATTTTCCTAGCTGTAATGTAGTTTGCTTTGACTCCTGGCATCATCCTTGTTATTGTTATCATCGTCAACACCATCTTATGCTGCTATGACTACTCAGAAAATTGTTTCCAAGCTCAGACAAACCTCACCAGCATCCTATCAGAAACCACTTTGTGATAATTTCATAGCTAGAAGTTCATCGCAAGATATGGAATGAGTAATAGAAAGAGAGAGAGGTCAGCTCAAGCCTAGCCTTTCTTCTGGATCGACATAACCAGAACAGCACGGTGACGCCGTGAATCTTCTTCCCCTCTCTCCGTTTGGCCTACATTTCTGCCCTGGCTGGTGGGAGTTTTCTCACCGCTTCTGCCAACGCTCGGTCTTGGTCTTATATAACCATCTTTTCAGCTTCTAAGTAGCCCACATAATCTCCAAACTAAGCCTCATCAGTCCATCTTCAGCCAGTGGAATCTTATTGTTTAACATAGCATGGAAAGAAAAGGAGGGTGACCCAATTAGGCCCGGAGGCTGACGAACACCCTCCTCCATCACAGCTTGGATCCTGACTATCTGAAAGACTGTATTTCCGTGTTTGAGCCTTGCCTGGACCCCTCCCCGGTCTCAGTCCCACTACCCTCGCAGTAGTGGGGACGTGGGAGAGGGTCTTCTCGGTGGCCGCCCCTTGTCTTTGGAACTCCTTCCCTGGAGAAGCTGGAATGAGTCCCTCCTTCCTAACCGTCTGTCGGCAGGCAAAGGCTTTTAGGAAGGCAGGTTTTTGGGGGTGACATCTTACTTTAAAGTGTAGTGTTTTTCAGCCTTTTAGGTATATGTCCTGGCCTGGTTAACTTGTGCTCACAAACTAACAGAATTCTGGGATGTGTCACTTGGTGAGGCACTGGAGCTCTCTCGCTGAGCCTTCTACATACCCCTCCCCAAAATATAAACCACAGCGTTTCATAGGATGTTGCCCTGGCCGTTAAGATGGATTCATGGCACTATAATTACATGGTTTGGAAGGCTCCTACGTTACATAAAACCATGCCAGACTATGGCAGTGAGAAAGTTCTGATCTCTTTCCCCTCCTCTGTTATCTTCTCTCTTTCTCAACCAGGCACGCAAGCCCTGCCGGTCTCGTCTTGACGGTGGTGTTGGCGCTGTGCTACGCGATTGCTTTGCTCTACGAAGGGTGAGTCACTTTAGCGCTCGGCCAACAAGATATCGGAAATGGTCCCTTAGTTCCAGGGAATTGGGCCAAAGAAAGATGATCTTCCCACCGGTTAACCCTCTGTGTGCATGCGTGCATGCATGCATGTTTTCCCAGTGACTTAAAACACTGCCTGCTGGGTTCGCAGTAGTGGTTCGTCTGCGTCTGTCTTGTCTGCTGCAGGGGTGGGCAACTTCAGGCCTTAGAGCCGAATCTGGCCTTGCTAGAATCCATATCTGCTCCCCTGGGACTCCAAAGGGGGCTATAACCTATTACTTCCTCATTTGCTTGTTTCCGAAATTCTGTGCATTTCTCTCCCCCCGCCCCCACTATAAGACTTAAATCCTACATCTGTGCATAGTGCACGTGCACAGTTCCACATCTCCCACCACCCAGGAGGGGTCCCTGCTGCTGGGAAGAAGGAGGAGGTCATTCAGACCAGAGAGAAGGATCTAGTCTCAGCTCGGCAAGGGAAAGAAATGAGGGTGCCCTCTTGAATAGAACGCACTTGCCTTTTCCTTCCCCTTAGAGCCTAGAGCAGCCAGATTTTCATGGTCCTGAATCAACGTCCCACCCGTAAGAGACAGCAACAGGGGGTCCCTCCCAGGGCTTGGCAGCTGCTGAACAGTGGGAGGCGTTTGGACTGAGAACAAAGGCAAGAGAATTGCCTCTTATGCACCACCCAAAATGGGACTTACAAATGTGCAAGCTGCATTTATGTGCACATACGTTGCAAACAGGTTGCTGGCCAGTGAGTATATCTGCACTGCACAATTGTAGCATTTTGATACCGCTTTTCACTTCTACGTCTCCATCTTTGTGGAATCCTGGGATGTGCAGTTTGTTGGTGTACGTAGAATTCCTCACCAGAGGGCTCTAGCGCTCTCTCGGGGTGGATTTGCCATCCAAATGACACCGCCAAACACCAGGGTGCAGTCCCAAAGAATTAACTTTTCCAAGCTGTGTGAGAAGAGTGACAGAGAGAGGTGACCCTGATCTGAATTTGGGGAGGGGGCGGATTGTTTAGAAGTCGCCTACCTGATACCGAGTGCTGCAGGCAGCCCAGCAAAGAAACATTTTGTACTCGTACGTGTCTCTCTCTGGTACCCACACATCCGCTCCAAACAAGGTTCCCCACCTGCATTAATTACACCGTGCCAGCTCGAAACATTTCCAGTTCATTCAGTCCGTCGAGATATTCAACAGAAAGGGGGAGCCTTTAATCTCTGTTCCGCCTCAAAGAGGCCTCAAAGTGGTGTTGGTTTGTGGGTTTAATTACGTGCCAGCATAAAAAGGATCTGTCATTCTGACAATCAGGAACAGACACGAGACCCTCAGATTGGACAGAGACCCTGCTGGGTGGTGGGGTGGTGGGGAGAAGTTCATGCCATGACATTTTGTGCCCACTCTTCCATCTTGTCCTATCCATTTGCATTTGGTTCGAGGATGCATCGCAACAAGGGCCCCCTTCAATTTTAAGGAAGGCCTTGGTGGGCAGGGCCAAAGGGGTGGTGCCCAAATACCAGCATTAATTTAGCTTGAAGCTCTCTCTCCCTGCCAGTCTCTAAGGCTAAAGAAAAGCATTTTGTCTTTTTTTATATATAAAATTGGGAAAGTGAACCTGTACAAAAGTGGGGAAGCCACCCAACAGTGGAGTTCCGGAGAGAAGGGGCATGGCCATCGGAGGGCTGGAATGGGGCAGATTTGGTATTAGTAAGAAGCAGTGACCACGAGGTGGACCTTCTGAAGGACACGCAGGGGCTGCTGGTGGCTTCCATGCTGGTGGGCAATGAGGAACCTACCCCAGTCTGAATGTTAAAGGAACTATCCATGGTGCTGAACCTTGTGGGTGGTGGGAGGGTTGTTTCAGCACCTTGGACAGCTGCTGTAATGTTTAGACTAAAATCCAGAGCTGGTTCACGAGTGCCTCCGTGACATGGAAACCACCAGACAACACTAATGATCTTTCCTTTCCTTCCATCCATTTTGCCTTCTGTTCATTGGTTGGTCCTTCCTTCCTTCCCTCCTTCCTTCCATCTATCTGTTTTGCCTTTCTTCTGTTCATTGGTCTGTCTTTCCTCCCTTCCCTTCCCTTCCCCTCTGTTCCATTGCATTCCCTCCACTCATTCCTCCTTCCTTCCTTCCTTCCTTCCTTCCTTCCTTCCTTCCTTCCTTCCTTCCTTCCCCTCTGATCATTGGTCGGTCCTTCCTTCCTTTCTTCCATTCCACCTTCGTTCTGATCATTGGTCCTTCCTTCCTTCCTTCCTTCCTTCCTTCCTTCCTTCCTTCCTTCCTTCCATCCATCCATCCATCCATCTGTTTTGCATTTCTTCTGTTCATGAGTCTGTCCTCCCTTCCCTTCCCTTCCCTTCCCTTCCCTTCCCTTCCCTTCCCTTCCCTTCCCTTCCCTTCCCTTCCCTTCCTTCTCTTCCTTCCACTCATTCCACCTTCCTTCTGATCACTGGTCCTTCCTTCCTTCCTTCCTTCCTTCCTTCCTTCCTTCCTTCCTTCCTTCCTTCCTTCCTTCCTTCCCCTTTTTCCTTCCCTCTCCCAGGCCTTTCACAGAAGAAATCTATCGCCAGAAGGCAATGAAGAGCAAATAGCACCAACTGCTGCTGTGGAGTAGAAGCCAGGAAGAACCAGTGCAATTCGGAAGCAAGCAACCTGTCTGCCTTCACAGCCAGACCACAAAGGTGGAATGTGGTTGGCCCTCCACATTTGCGGGTTTGACTTTCACAGATTTGATTGTTGGCGAGTTTCTCTAACTCCTACCCACCCACCCCAATCTCAGGCACTTCTTTTCCAAGGAACCTTTGGCAACTCCAATCCAGCCATGCAGACTCTTCCTCCTCCTCCTCCATCAGCTGCTACCTGGCCAGCTAAGGACAGTTCACAGCCCCATTTCTCAGCACCACAAACCCTCCCCAAAAGACCCCACCCACCCACCCAAAGAAGGAAATGGGCAAGAGAGAGGATGTATAGTTCCATTGTGCCAATCCACCCGCTTTCCCTTTCCTGACCGTCTTTGGACCCTGGGTGCCCGTTCTCCCCACCATGCCTCACCCCCCTCTCACAGACACACACACGCTTTGATATTTGCATTTTTCCCCCATTTTTGCAGGGATTTTACACCTTTCACCCTGACGAATTTGGAGGGCCAACTGTATTTTGAATGGAAAAGAAACAAAATCCAGACTGGCTTTTTTAACTATGCTTGCCACAAAATCTTCAAAAAAGTCCCTGGGCGGAGGGCGGGGGCAGTTCTGGAAGAAGGACTTCACAAAAACCAACGCCAACCCCAGGCGCAAGGCTTGGCCGTGTTGCTGATGGCAGTCTCTGCTCCGCCCTCGGCTTTTAGCGGCTTCCATTAACCCCACGAGCCTCAATGGGCTGATTACATACTTGAGAGTCTCAAGAAAAGGGGGAACAGGCAGGAGGGCCAGGACGTTTTATATAACTGTTCTGACCTGCACACAAAAAAAAGGACAAATATTGTATATTCATTTATGGGAGAAAACAAGAAAGCCATAAAAATACATGTGCACCGGGGAGAGGAAAAAAAAGACCAATTCAGTAGATCAGTGGTTCCCAACTTGGGATCTCGGGACCCCCAGGGGGCTGTGATGTCCTCACAGGGGGTCCACAAAGGCTCGAAGAACTGTTGTGAGCTTTCACAGTTAAAACAGAAAGAAAGGAGGAAAGATAAATCTGTCCAAACTCATTCCAATAAAAATACTGTAATAGAAATAGCCACGTTTACTTATTTCTTCCTTCTCTCCCTATTTGAAAACCCTTGATGAGCAATTTTAAATATTTGATGCACTTTAGGGTTTCAAATCTTGAGTTAAGTCTTGGTGGTCTGTGGCAACCAAAGATATTTAAAAGGAGTCCCTGGTAAAGAAAAGATTAAGAGCTGCTGCAATAGGTTTCAGCCAGTATTTCATCCAAAACGAACAGTACCCAAGTGTGAAATGAAAACAGCTCAGGTAAGGCTCACATGAATAAACAGAAATATTTTGAACCTTCCAGAGAATTCCTGATGGCTTCATCCAAATCTTTTTCCGCTGCAAGCCTCCACTTTTCTTACAACGTCCCTTTTGCCTTTTGGATATGCTGAATGGAGCTGGTGAGGGAGACTTACAGGCCATTTCCGCACTAGACTGTTATAGCGTGATGATTCCGCTTGCAACATCCTATGGAATCCTGGGGTTTGCAATTTCGGGAGGGGCCGTTTGGCCCCTCCCGAAACTGCAAACCCCAGGATTCCATAGGATGTTGCAAGCGGAATCATCACGCTATAACAGTCTAGTGCGGAAATGGCCACAGATTTTCTCCTTTTTATCTCTGTTTTGCCAGCCATACACACTCAGCAAGGCTCCCTGGAGGCGGCTGCTGTTTGCCTGTTGCACAGAATCCCGTTCTTTTCTGGCTCAACCTTTTTTTGTGTAGATATCCTGCTGCAACACAAGACCGAAAGGCTGTTTTTCCGTCCCTCCTTTACCACTCTCCCTGCATGCTGATGCTGCTAAAAATCTTCCAGCTAGAGAAAAGGAAAATGGGGCAAGTGGGTGATGGGTAGAATTCTGATTGAAGGAGGCTGGTTCCGGGGGAGGAACAGCCTTTGTAAAAAGAAACTTCTCCATCAGAGGTTTTGTTAAACGAAGTAGGCCTGCAGTTGAAATGTATGTTCAGGTTGGGTGCTAATAAAACCAGAGGCCAAGGTCCTTGATCATGGTGTAAGCCATGGAGGCCCACATGGTGACCTTGGGTGTGTCACACACTCTCAGCCATCAGAAAACCCCATCAGGATACTCTTTTAGGGTTGCCATAGGTCAGAAACAACTTGAAGGCATCCGACAAGGACAGTAAAACCAGCCCTTTACTGGATATGGACTTTATAGAACTGCCTAATTCCAATTCCCGCGATGCAAGTCCACTTAATGAAGATGTAACTTTCCAACAGGATTCTTGCTATTGTTTATGACAACACACTTTCCGTGGAGCTCCTCAAGAGGTGTGTGTTTGCATTCGTCACATAGCACCAGCCTTATTTTTTCAGACCAAGAGATTTGTAGGACATCCTTTGAAGATGGAAGAATGTAAAACCCATCAGAGGTACTTAACTTTATCAGAAAGCTGGGACCTTGTTGTTTCTGTGTATAGGTCTACTATAAATTCTTTCCCCTGTTTTCTCTCTCTATTGGCTTTTTTTGAAAAAATAATTCCATCACACCTGCTGTGAAAATATCTTAAATTCTTCTCCACTCCCATTGTTTCCATACTCATCTCCTGTACCATCTTCTGGAAATTAACCAAAACTCCTTCCACGGCTTCACTCATCCTCTGCCCTTTGTCAGTTTCAACTTTCCAAACTAGCTCTAGTGTTCCCAGGATTTACTCGACGTAGACCAAAAAGAGCCAGATTATCCATGATGTGAGATGAAGTCCAAGTCCGATTTGTTTCCTTGTATAGTAGTTGTGCAACTGTCTTTCATTATGTCGGCCACAGTTTCATCTCAAAGTCCTAAATATTCTGGGAAATACGAAGCATTCCAAGAAAGGTTGCATATCTGCACCTTTCATTGTCATCACACTTGTTGCATTTTAGGAACAGAACAAGAGCCGTGTTGAATCATGATAGGTGACACAACAGCAAAGCTGTTCCTCGTGGTGGCATCTT
Organism: Ctenosaura bakeri; assembly: GCA_948474755.1. Lineage (NCBI taxonomy): Eukaryota > Metazoa > Chordata > Lepidosauria > Squamata > Iguanidae > Ctenosaura > Ctenosaura bakeri. Next base: position 135,554 of record CAOLHI010001769.1, read on the forward strand.
CATCTCTCACCTTTCCAGGTAAAATTTCAGCCCAACCACACCTGCAATTTCCCCATCCTTGTTCTCTGTATTCCTTCCTGCAATTGCATGGAGTTGGTACTGCTGATTGTATTCCAATTTATACCCCATCTCTCTTCGGAGAAGCTCGTGACAGTGCGCAGGTCCCCTTCCATGTTATCCTCACAACAACCCTGCAAGGTAGGCTAAACTGAGTAAAAAAAATGGCTGGCCCAGTGAAGTTGGGGCGGGTTGAATCTAATCTTCTCAAGTCCTCGTCTGGATTTATTTTGCTAAATTTGTCTTTGAATGAAGGCAGATCAAGGGCAGCGCTGCCTCTCACTAGTTCTTGCCGGGTGAAAGCAGTCGTGTCAGAAGAAGAAGCATTGCCAAGCAAGTCTGTTCAGGTTCTGAGAAAACTGCCAAGCAATTAATGATGACTTAATTCCTTAGAATTGGGGATCGATAGCTATTTAATCCTCTGCAGCAAATGCTGTGCAGGAACAAGGTCTCGGGGAGGGATTCAGTACTGCCTGCGCTGGTGGAAACAAGTCTCCGAAGTTGTCATTTGGAAAGAAAGATACCCACGAGCCCGGAGCTCCCAACTGCCCAGAACAAGACAGGCCTGGATCTCACCTGGAATCTCTTGTTAATAAACACAAGGATCTTTCATCTCCTTACACCATTTAGCAGATTGGTAGATTATGCAAGAGGGAGAAAAGAGGAGCAGTTGTCAAGTCAACCTGAGCTGCAAACAGAACTACAATGAGGTAATGCAAGAGAGGTTGGGCAATTTCTTTTTTAAAGAAAGGATGTGGAGTCACCGAGGCCATTTCTGCATTAGACTCTTATAGTGCTACGATTCCACTTTCAACATCCTATGGAATCCTGGGGTTTGCAGTTTAGGGAGGGGTCTTGAGGCCCCTACAATCCCCAGGGTTCCATAGGATGTTGAAAGTGGAATCATGGCACAATATCAGACTAGTGTGGAAATGCCCCAAACATAGGCCATTTCCACACTAGCCTGTTATAGCACTATGATTCCACTTTCAACATCCTCTGGAATCCTGGGGTTTGCAGTTTCAGGAGGGGCCAGGCAGCCCCTCCTGAAACTGCAAACCCCAGGATTCCAGAGGATGTTGAAAGTGGAATTATTGCGCTATAACAGGCTAGTGCGGAAATGGTCATACAAGTGCATGATTTTTAATTTCCGAAGGCTGCTTTTTATGGGATACATTGTTTGATACACTCTCTTTAACTGCTTAAACTGAACTGGCTTGCACACCATCGTGAGCTCCTTCACTATAGGCTGGGAAAGAAATCTAATATTTCGTATATCAATGGCAACAGCTATTCCTTTGATTTTTCCAAAATAATAAATAGAAGGGACTTTTCTCTCCCAACCCCATTTTCTCTCATACACATATAAATCTTCCTTTAAAAAACACCAACAAATCCTTGGGGGACTTAATGATGCGTCACAATGACATTTGTGAGTGGCGTGTTGGTTGAAACCTGTACAATCACGCCAGAGGCTAAGCCTCCCATTTGCAGATCTGTTGCTATTTATTCAAGTGGTAATTATTTTGAACTGCCATCTCCCAGGGACTGAGATTAATTAGGTCCCAGGTAGCTGGAATCGGTTCATACCTGCCTTGGTTAATAATCAGAAGACAGAACGGCCATTCAGTCGCAGGAGAGAAATGCGCCTCCAGCTTCATGCACTGTTCCAGAGAGAGGGAGAGAGAGAATGAGGGTGGACACAGAAGCCCTCGGGGTCCGGAGATCAGGATACAATTAATCTGGTTGTTTGGGAAATGGGACAGGTACTCCCTTTGCCTTGTAGACTGGGCCAGAAAAGAGCGGATTGGAAACGAATTTGGATTCTGTAGTGTAGAGAACACAATGCGTTCCTTGTTCAATGTGGAGAGGAAAGCCAGGGGAAGGAAGGAAGGAAGGAAGGAAGGAAGGAAGGAAGGAAGGAAGGAAGGAAGGAAGGAAGGAAGGAAGGAAGGGAGGGGAAATGAAAGCTCTCCCCTTATTGCTACCCCATGGAAACCATTACATGAGAACATAAGAGCAGCCATATTGCATGCCTCTCTGCACCAGTGTTCTGTTTTGCACAATGGCCTATCCGTTGCCCCACGAATGCATTCGTGTCCTCCATCTCACACAGACATATTGCCTCTGATGCCACAGTGGTGAAATGTAGCCACCCTGATCAGCAACCATTGAACCCCTTGTCCTCCATGATTTGATTAATTTAAAAGCAAGCCAGGTTGGCAGGTAGCACTACATCTTGTGGCAGTGAGTTCCACCGTTCACCTGCATGCCGAGGGAAGAATTTCTGGTTATTGGTCTGGTCCTTTACAACAGAAGAAGGTAAGAGTCATGTTGGATCAGTCCCAAGGTCTGTTGAGCCCAGTGTTCTGTTCCACCAGGTGCCTCTTTGGAGAGTCTACCAGAAGGACACAAATGCAACTTTAACCTCCCATCTCATATTCCCCAGCAACGGAGACATCCTACCTCTGATGCCAGAGGTGCTGTGTAGCCTCCCTGACCACTAGCCATTGGTCCTCCAAATCTCCAGGAAATTACCTAATCCCCTTTTAAAGCCATGTAAGGTAGCACTGCATCTGCATCTTGAATTCCACAGCAGAACTATATATCCTATTAAACAGCTTGTCTGCCTCTCTGTGTATGTTTGTGTTTCCCTATCCCTCTGGGCATGTGTTTGTGCACGTGCGTACTGTATAAGCACCCACTTTGCCTCCGTCTCTGCCTACCGCTGGTTGCAGTGCCTTCTGCCAGCTAGAACGGGCACCAGCCAATACTTCAGGCAAGCAAATCCAACCGGCTCCCAAGTTGGCTCTGGGAAGCTTGCCTGCCCCTCAGTTTGTCCTTGTCTCTGCATCACATCTTCATGTGCTCAGAAAGAAGGGTTTGGGTTGGTTTGTTTTTTTCATACTGCAAAATGTCTGCACCACACTTTCCAAGAGGCAGCGCTGTGGGTCACCAACCCATCACTCCACAGTGCATGGGTCCAGCAACCAGAAATGTCAGGACATCTTTTATTTCAGTCTGAAAAGTTTACATGCCAAATTCTGTCATGCTCCTACTGAAATAACCCCCAGCTGTTCTCTGACTCCCTTTCTAAGAAGCATTGGACTACGACCCTGGAGAGCTGGGTTACATTCCCCGCTCAGCCATGGAAGCCCACCGAGTGACTTTGGGAGTGTCACACAGTCTCAGCCCCAGAAGACTCCATGGCCTTAGGGTCATCATAACTTGGAAATGGCTTGAAGGGACACAACAACAACAATCGTGCCACATCTCAGTCTTCTCTTCTCGCAGAAAAACATGCCCAGCTGCCACAGTCACTCCTCATAAGGTTTGTTTTCCAGAACTTTTACTTTCTTAGTTGCCCTCCTCTGAACATGTTCCACCTTGTCGACATCCTTCCTGAACTGTGATGCCCAAAACTGGCCATAAGATTCCACGTGAACAAAGCAGAATGGAGTGGGGCTATATTCTCCCTCGATCTGGACATTATAGTCTTGTTGTAGAAGCTTAGAACTTCGTTGGCCTTTTTGGCTGCTGCATCACTCTGTTGACCTTTGTTTACCTTGTGGTCTCCTACTAGATGCTTTTCACATGTACAATTACCAAGCCACCATGTGGCCCTTAGAGTGTGGCCCCAGAAGATCTCCAAAGTTTGCAACCCCCCACTTATTTTATTTCGAAAAATCATTCCAGGGGAATCCTTCAGCAGTGGTTTGGGGGCAATTTTTCACCTATAACATAGCCAAATGCACCCCACAAATGCTGTTTAATTCCCTTACACACACCCCAGCGTCTCTACACTCCCTCCCCCCAAAAAAACCTCAAAAAAGCACCAAAACAGTCCAAAATGAGGGCCAGAAAAAACATGAAGGGCACCAGAACACAATTTTGCAGCTCGACAAGATGACAGAGGGGAGGGAAACAGCCCTTCTCCTCTGCACCCCTAATTTAGGTGACCTTCTTTTATTGAAAAAAATCAGATGCCTTTTTGGGCTGATGGGAGTGAACTGAGACCATTACTCTGCAAAAGGTGGAAATCCTGTTTCGTAAACATCCCTGCGATAGCTCCTCCCGTACCTGTGCTCAGAAACGTTTCCGCCCACCGCCGAGCCCACCCAGGCCTGGTGTTGTCATGAGTGGCACGTGCCAATGTTTGTTTTCCTTCAGCCCAGCACCAGCCCCCCTCCCATGGCAGGCGGCCACCAACCCCTCTTTCGTGGTGATGGTGGGGGGGGCTGTGGGGACAGCTGGCCAGTGAGGCAGAAAGAAAGGCTATCTCTTGCCATCTTAAGCAAACATCAGGACCTATCCCAAGAGTTCTGTGGAATGAAAAAATAAATAAACAGGAGGAAAGATCAACACACAGCCCTGGCTGAAGCAGAGGAGAGAGGAGCAAGGTAGGAGTCAGTGGAGGCAGCTTGCAAAGTATGGACTCCCATCAACTGTGGAATAGACAACCTCCTTCCTCTAGAAGTCCTCAAAGCTGGTATGGAAGTGATCACATCAGGTTGCTTTGCCTTCCCTGCCATGATATCCCAATGCTATCCTCATGACATGTAGTGGGTGGATGCTTGCCTTCCTATCATACTCCAGTACATCACCATACTCCATCGTGCCACATCATTTGCTCTTTGCTGCCAGGTAATGCTTGTAGGGGTTTTCTATTTTGACTCTATGCCATGCCATGCTGCTTGATGCCATGGAAAAGGGGAAAGAGGAGATGGTGGAAACGGAACGAGAAATGAGGAGGAAAAACAGTGTTTTGGGAACAAGGGTAGTTGATATGATGGAAGAGATCAAAGACAACACAAGGCTGGGATGCTTCTGGGTGGAAAGCCAGTCTGAGGAAGGGGATTGTTTTAATTAGCTGACAAATAAGGGCCTCAGAGGTGCAAACTTGCAATTTTACTGCAAGCTTGGCAAACTACTGTAGTTTGCAAAGCTTTATTCAAGAAACGGTGGAGTACTGATTTCACACATTGGCAATTCCAATAAGGCCTTTAGTCTTGGCAGTCACTAATGTGTGCCATCAGTGCTCCACTGTTTCTTGAATAAAGCTTTGCAAACTGTGGTTTGTTGGAACTGGAATGATCCTGGGCAAGGTGATAAGTCCTTCCCTGTTTCATCACCAGCCTCTGACGCTCAAAGTAGGGATGGGAACATATTTGTTATTAGGTTGTTGTGGGTTTTCTGGTCTTTGAAGCCGTGTTCTATTAGTATTTTCTCCTGATGTTTCGCTAATACTAATAGAACACGGCCTCAAAGCCCAGAAAACCCACAACAACCTATGGATTCTGGCTGTGAAAGCCTTCAATTTCTACATATTTATTATTATTCATTCCTAGGTTAGAAAAGCAGGATTCCCAGCAGTGGGGAAACCTCATTGGGGAAAATAACAGACCAGCAAAACCCATGTAGAATTTTCTCCTCGTGTTCCAACATCTCAAAGTGTTGCCAATTATTCTTGGGGGGAAAAATCAGCCAAAATCCCTCATCAGACGTGTAGCCACCATGTCGTAGCTAAGTCCCTATCTAGCCACTGAAATTCCACCTTAAAAGCCGGTGAGCCGTTTGGAGTGATGGAGGTCTGTGCCGTCTGGCCATTTCCACACTAGCCTGTTATAGTGCAATGATTCCACTTTCAACATCCTCTGGAATCCTGGGGTTTGCAGTTTCAGGAGGGGCTGGCCGGCCCCTCCCGAAACTGCAAGCCCCAGGATTCCAGAGGATGTTGAAAGTGGAATCATCACGCTATAACAGGCTAGTGCAGAAACAGCCAGAGAGTGGGATGCTGTAGGGTGTTGCAACCAGCCCTATCCTCCAGCCAGCGAGGCTGTGATGGAGAATTGTCCTGATTTCTGTGGTCGTTTCCGCAATACACGGTTCATAGTGCTATCGTGCCACTTTCAAGCTTCTATGGAATGCTGGGGTTTGTAGTTTACTGAAGCTAAAGGGCTCTTTGGCTGAGAATTCCCTCCCTAAACTGCAAACCCCAGGATCCCATAGGAGGTTGAAAGTGGAATAATAGCACTATAACAGTGTAGTGCAGAAATGGCCTGTGCCCCACAACATCACGTCAGGCTCACAGCATCCGAAAGCACTTTGCTGACTGGCTTTTTTTTAAAGTAATTTTTATTAAAATTTTAAATGAAAAAGAATTAAAAAAAACCCTCCCCACTTCCAGACATCAATTTTCTAAGTTTAACATCCCATTCCGTATAAACATTCCATTCCATACATTATCTCTGTTTTACAACAATCGCAAACTATTACTTTTAACTTATATTTAACTATTTACATTTTATCTTTTACCAGCTAATTTTGTCTTTCACCTTGTTTTTTTTTTTTTAAGTAATTTTTATTAAAATTGCTGACTGGCTTTTAAGGTGAGTTTCAGGGTCATTGCAGTCCTGCGACACAATCATGACTGATAATATGGAGCAGTAATGATGTCCTAAGTCTAATTTTGCACACACGCGCACACAAAATGTGTTTTTTCACTGCAAAATGATTCCTCCGCAGCACTCTGGGACTTGGGCAGAATATTTCAGAAGGATGTTTGTTTTTTCCTTTGCACCATGAAGGAAACTACCCTAATTATTGGGAAAAATAGTTCAGGGTTTGCATTCCTGAAAGATACCCTGCCACTCATCAGGGAGGTTCTATTATTTAGGGATTGTGATTAATAGTCATTGAGAGAAATGTTCTTCTTCAGTTGGTTTAATCATTAAACTGGAATACTCTTTGAAAGCCATCCAAAGCAGTGGCTCCCGTCACACCTGTTCAGGTTTGTCCTCCAGGACCTGCACAACGGTTCTCTCTTATTCATACATTTCCCAATTTTCTTTGTCTTTTCTTCAGGGAGCAGAGATGAATGTCACCCGGTGACGTTCTCATGGTGAATCAGGGGAGTCAAATTGATTGCAAGTCAACACAATGGCAATCTTGCCCATTGTTAATTAGGCATGTGACCCAATCTTGATATATGATGTCCAAGAGCCTATAACGCAGACACATCGTCCAACTCTCCATATGAAAACCAGGAGATGTGCAGCCAAGCAACCTCAGAATGTGGTTAAGATGGCAAGCGTTCTCGATGAAGAAGAAGCTAGGAGAGACTGCAGCAGTTTGCTTTTGCCTGAGCCTACAGGGAAGGGCAAGACTCGACTCCCTTTTCTTCTCTTTCCCCCTGCAGAGTTACTGGAGTGCAAACCACTATTTGCATTTTAAATTCAGCTTTGTAGCCATTGAAATAAGCTGAGAAAAAAAGGGGGGAAAGTGGGGGTGGGAGGAGAGAGAAACCGGGACATTTTTAAAAGCCACTGAAAAAGTGGGATGTCAGAGAATTAAGTCAGACTGTCCCTTGCCAAATCGGAACAATTGCAGGGTCGGTAACATTGGCACTATTCAGAAACGTGGTGATATTTTTCTTCCTCCCCGCCAAAAAAAGCCTGTTTTAAAAATACACGGGTCCTTCGGAGAGACATCTGGCCAGAAGACAGTTCCTCTCCATAAATAAAGTGCTGAACAGATGCTGAGGAAGATATATGAGGCCTCCTCTGTCTCATAACCCCAGTGCAACGGAAAAAGGGCACGCTTTGCCTTCTGTTGGATTTAACAACCCCCAGAGCTTTGTGCCAACAGCATCCCTCCTGCTCCCTGGAAAGCCACTGCCAGTCCTGCTATTTCCTCCTGTTATTCTCATCTTTCCCTACTTTCTCTTAGAAAAAAAGAAGAGGACCAAGACATAGAGGAACTTTCACTTTCTGCCTTTTTTTCCCATTCCATTTATGCAAAGCCTGGTGGATATGGAAGGTATTTTTTTTCATAAGCCAGCGCAAGAGATCGGCACATTGCAACAGGTCTCTTTCCCTGACTGTTGCAGGGTAGATAAATTGTAAAGAATGCCCCCAAATGGCTTGAATTCCACTTCTGGTTTTGCAAAACTGGGGGGGGTATGTTTTTCATACTCTGCTTTTTTGGCAGAGTCTTTCCAGAGTCTCTGCACTGCCCTTTTTCTGCCTTCCCCCGGGGTGCTGCTTTCTTTGGGGCCCCTCCAAACTACACAATTGCAGCATTGTGATTTAAGTGCCAAAGGATACCCTCCAACATTTCACAAATGAAAACCAGGACATGTGTTGTTAAAGCGTATGCCATAGCTCTATCTTAGGGAATAGTGGGGTTTGGAGTTAATAGAGGGGTGCTTAGAATTGTCTTCCAGAGAGCTCTAGTGCCTCCCCAAAGTAAAAAGGGCTGTGTGTAATTCTCCAGTTCATCTAGTGGAGCAGCAGTTTGCAAAGCTTTGTTGGTTTGTTGCTGAAACTTGCAAAGACCCTCCTTCTTAGGTGAGAAGGGCTCACCTTCTGCTCTGCTCTGCATCCACCTTCTGCCTCAAAACAGGCAGGCTAAGCTAAAAGCTGCATGTCCCATCTCCAAAGTAACACCATTTCTACACTACACTGCTCTAGTGCTCTTATTCCACTTTCAACATCCTGTGCAATTCTGGGGTTTGTAGTTTCCTGAGGTCCAAGAGCTCCCTGGCTGTGAATGCTAAATGTCCCTCCCTAAACTGCAAACCCCAGGATTCCATAGGAGGTTGAAAGTGGAACTATAATAGTGTAGTGTGGAAATGGCCTCAGTGAGAAGGGATAAGCCCCTTATCTGGGAACAGCTACTTGAAGCAAGAGTTCTGTCTTAATTTTCAAACAGGAAAAGATGTTCTGTGCGCGTGTATGTGTTTGAATGAGAAGCTTTGAACAACTGCAGTTGGTAATTAATGCCTAAGATTTCATGACTCCACCAGGGTTTGTCCATAGATCTCAGGTTGTGGAAACTCAGACTGATCCCAGCCTGCTAGCTGCCAGGGCAACATCCTACGGAATCCTGGGATTTGCAGTTTCAGGAGGAGTACCTAGAATCCTTGGCCAGGGAGCTCTAGCGCCTCCACAAACTACAAACCTCCCAATTCCATGGCTTGCAGCCAAGGCAGTTAAAGCGGAACCATAGTGTTATAACTATGCAGTGTAGAAAGGACTCAGGAAGCCACCATTTGCCTTCTCAATAGGTTGCATGTGTATCACTATCTAGCTCGGGAGAGGAAGGGAATGCAACTTTTTGAAAACAAGAAATGGAATGTGGGCACTTTGGGTAGTTTTTATTTCCAGGCATTTTTCACATCGAGGGCCTCAGGGCAGAAAACTCAGTTAACTTGCTGCCTCCTGCTCGAGATGGAGCATCTTCTCTGATCCGGCCAGGCGGGCCACGTGTTTGCAGCCACGCTGTTAAAACCAGCGTCTGATGGGACCATGGCATCAAGAGATCCAAGATGGTTCTGCCTCGTGCCTAAATGCATCACTGATGCATTTATCGTTCCTGTGATATTGCTCCTGTTTCCTGGTGTCCTTTTCCTAACGTTTTTATTGGGCCCTTTAAAAAGGTGGTTTTATTTTCTTGTTATGTTTCAAGAAAGGTTATGAGCCCCACCTGGAGATTTTCACCTTTGGGGAATGGAATATAAATGTTTTACTGCCTCCATCAACCTGCTTTGCTGGGAGAAAGTAATGTTCCACTTTGAGGAACGTTTGTATGACTTTTTTAAAAAAATTATGCAGGTAAGGGGCATTTCCATCACATTTTTGCCCTTGAGGGCCATTTTAAGCCTGGGAGAGGCCTTTTTCTTTTTAAAAAGGAAGACTTCCTCTTATGAAAAACATCCTCTTGGGGGAGGCCCAGGAAAAAACAAACCACTGCAGCCTCTCCTAGTTTTTCTCTTCTTCTTCCTTAATAGCCTTTGCCATCTCGACCACACTCCAATTTTGCTTGGTGGCACAGGTCTCTATTTGTTGTTGTTGCCAAGCACTTTGAAGTTGTTTCCAACTTATGGTGATCCATAGGCGGAGCTATCCCTGGGTTTTCTGGAGCTGAGAGTGTGTGACTTGCCCAAGGTCAGCCAGTGGGTTTCCATGGCCAAGCAGGGAATTGGGCTCCCAGGGTCTATAGTCCAATGCTCAAACCACTGTACAATGTTGGCTCTGGTTTTAAGTTGCAAGAGAGTAAATTTCAGCTGAACATTGGAATATCTTGACAGTAAGAGTTCAAGACTGGAGCCAATGACCTGGAGAGGTGTTGGGGTCTCTTTCCATGGATGGCTTCCAAAAGAGGCTGGAAAGCCACCAGCCAAGGATGCTCTAGCTCAGCAATGCCCAGTCTCTATTCCCCGCAGGTTCTTAGACTTCAGCTCCCAGGAGTCCTATCTGCCTTGGCCAATGATCAGGGATTCTGGGAGCTGAAGTACCAAACACCTCCAAGATCTGCTTTCTGCCTTCCAATGATTTTATGCCATAAAGGGAAAACATACCCTTGCTCATCTCGGAAAAGGAAAATCCTTCTGCCCTTCAGTCTCTGTTGATCCTGGCTGGTAAAGCTTTGGCAGGCAGTGTGCCATGCTGTTCTGCCTCTCCAGGGGGGCAGATTTTTGGAGACATACAAGCCTCATGGTGACTGCCCTGTCAGTGGGGCACTGAATCCACTCCAGGATTTGTGCTAAGTTGAAAGGTGCCATCCAAGGTCTTCAGCACTTTGAGTATCTCCTTTAAAGTTCAAAATAAAACCCAAAGCAGATCTTCTGTCCTCCTGATACAGAAGACATAAGCCGCCACTAGCCACATACACTTCACCTATCTTGATGGCAGAGCTCAGAAAAGTTACTTTTGAGCAAACATCTCCCACAATTCCACAGGAATTCCAGTTCATAAATGTAACATTAGGTAGAATCTCCCATTAGAGGAGACCCATTGCATCAGTGACTGTATGGTGAGTCAAAAGTAAACTTCATTAACTTTATAGGTCTACTCTAGTGAGGATTAACAGGACTTTAGGTCATTTTCAAGCTCTGGAACACAGCAAGGGGTTTACTGGTAAAACAATAACATAAAATGTCTTTTTTTCCCTACCAATCTGAGAAGATATTCCCCTTTTCTGCAGCCCTCTTTTGCAGATGGTTTTTGTTTACCTGCTCCCAGCGTTTTTCGGTCCCTTCCAATCAGTGTAGTTCTTAGCTGGCCCTCCCTGAACCTCAAATGTGTTTGGTTTTCCATCTAAACCAAGAGCTACCTGGAAATGTCCACCCTTTCCTGCCCTCTGCTTGACAGGCCGTGCAGAGAGAAGCCCCATCTCTCTCCAGCACAGCAAACAGACCAGACCACGTGGGAAAACAAAGGCAAGTTGCTCCAGCCTCACAGGCAGGGAGGAGAAGAGAAAGGAAAATAAGCTCAACTGGATGGAAAGATCGCTCCGTTGGAGTTAGGAGGAGAAACTGGGTCCAAATTCCTCTCCGCTGTATGCCACAATAGCATTTGTAATCTGATGGCACAAACACGGTGCTAAATCATAGAACCATAGAAACACAGGGCTGGAAAAGACCACAAGGTCCATGGAGTACAACCCCATTCTACCATGCAGAAATACACCATCAAAGCAATCCTGACAGATGGTGAAAAGTCTCCAAAGAAGGAAACTCCACCAAACTCCCAGGTCCACTGTCAAGCTGCTCTTACTGTTATGAAGTTCTTCCTAATATTTTGCTGGGATCTCTTTCCCTCTAGTTTGAAGCCATTGCTCCATGGCCTAGTCTCCAGAGCAGCAGAAAACAAGCTTGCTCCATCTTCCATATGACATCCCTTCGAGTATTTAAACATGGCTATCATGTCACCTCTTAACCTTCTCTTCTCCAGGCTGAACATATTCAGCCCCCAAAGCCACTCCTCTTAGGGCTTCATGGAAACCCTTGGTCAATCTCCTCTGGACACCATATCCTTCTTGAATTGTGGTGCCCAGAACCGGTCACAGTATTCGAGGTAGGGTCGGACCAAAGCAGAATAGTGTGGAACTATGACTTCCTTCAACCTAGACACTATACTCCGACCGATGCAGCCTAGAATTGGATTGGGGTCCTTTTTTATTTGCTGCATCAAGTGGTAATGTCAGAATTTACCTTGAAGGCCTGAATACTTTGACCAAGATTCTACACTAGGGTTGCATGCAGAAGAATACTGGAAGACACATGGGCAAGTAATGTCAGAATGTGGTCAAGATGGCACAAGACTTAATAAGGAAGAACTAGTTTGTTTTCTCCAGTCCTCAAGGTGAAGGGGAGGAATGTCGGAGGGAGAGCAACACTTGAACATGATCCTTCTATCTACAAACCCTCCAACATTTCACAGACAAGAACAGGAGCACATGTGGCCAAGCAAGATCATAGTGCAGTCAAGAAGGCAAAAGTTATTAATGAGAAAGAACAGATAAGCTAGGAGACAGCGCAGCAGTTGGCTTTTGCCTGAGCCTACTGGGAACACGCTGGCAACTCTCCGCCCCTCCTCTCCGCTTCTCATGCTGAGTCCATTGAGTGCAAACTATATTGGTAAAAATAGCACAACTGACTATTGACTTTCTTCAAAGGCCTGGGTAAACAGAATGATCTTTGCAGCAGAAAGAGAACAGAGAGGGGGCTTATCTATCTTCTTGTGGGAGGGAGTTCCATAGCCTTGGAACAGCCATGGAGAAGGTCCTGTGCTCTGTGTCCTCACCAAAGGTGCCTATGATGATAGTGGGACTGAAAGACAAAAGCTCCTCCTCAAGGATCTTAAAACTTGGGCATATTGGGAGAAAACGGTCTGTCAGATAACCTGGACTCAAGGAGTATATGGATTTATAAGTCACAACCAGCGCCTTGAATTGTGCCCAAGAGGAAGCGATTGAATCATGACCTTCTTGGTAGTGGCCCCTCATACTCTGAGAGGAACACCAGTTGTGAAGGAGGATCCAACCATCCTTGGGACTGAGCCTGCAGAGAAATCCCAAACATGTCAGACAGTTGGCTAAGAGGAGACCCTGGAGTGGAGCTAAGTAGTCCAAAGAGGCCAAAAGGGCATGGAAGAACAGCTGCCCCCCTGCAGGCTTGGCCCTTAACAGCTGGGCCAGCTTTCCTCCTTTCGGCCACCCATGGCCTATATTTCACAGTAAAGTGCGCAGAGGTTCAGGCTGTCTCTGGTTACCGCTGACATTTTCCGTCTAATCCCGCTTTTAAAGTCAGCAGAAGGTGTTAGAATGGTGCCGTCTCTCTGGGTACAGCTCCGGGACATGTTAATGCTTTCCTCCCCATCGGCAGACACACACCAGGTCTCCCTCCCTCTCTCCCCCTGCCCAGCCCCAGCCGTCGCTCCCCATCTCAAAACACATCGGGGTCCTATTTCTAAACACGATGTTCCAAGAGATCGGGCGTCCCAGCCGGCTAAGTAGGTGGCGAGAATTTGAACCGAGGATGAGCTCAGAACATTCAGTGCATCTCTTCGGTAACCGGGGAAAGAAAGCGGCCGAAGCACCATGAACGACCCTGGAGTTACAAAACAAAGCCAAAGGGTGGGTATACGCGCGCACACACCCCCAAGCGGGATCCATGTGCCACGGGGACCACAGGGCCGACACCCAATCGGGGCTTTGATACCATCTCGTGCCTCCACGTGCCAGCAGGCGAGCTCCACCCAGGACTGTGTTCCAAAAACACCCACAAGGCTGAATGTCTATTTAGTCTGGTTCCCTCCCACCTTTGCCATTTGGAAATAGGTGAAGACCCATGGAGTTGGTGCCTGGGGCTCACAGTGGTGGGTTTAGACCAGGGCCATTTCCGCACTAGACTGTTATAGCGCTATCATTCCACTTTTAACATCCTATGGAATCCTGGGGTTTGCCGTTCAGAGAGGGGCCGGCAATAAGTAATCTAATGAAGCAATAATCTGCTGTTATGTATACTAGCAATTCTAGCAGATCTATAAGGGTAGAATTTTTTTTTTCTTTTTCTTTCATTACAGTTTGGTTTGGGGGAATGGAATCAGAGCCCTTTTGTGTTTCAAAAGAGTTTAGCGTTTTAGTTAGTGTTCAGTGTTTTAGTTTCGTGTGTTAGTACGGTGTCTTAATTTCAATTCCATTTTAATTTTGTTTGTGTGAATCGATTGCTTGTACTTGTGTTAAAATTAATAAATATTTTTTTAAAAAGAATATATTCTAGGATGCTCAAAAGGTGCATGGATCTCCAAAATAAAATTGGAAAGAGCAGGGGAAAAAATCTGAGAGTTCCTGGTCTTTTTAATCTGTCTGGGTGCACCAACAGTCGTTTTGCCCCAGTTGGTATTGCATCATATGCTCCACCACCTGTGAAAGGATGGTTATGCCAGCTGACAAGATCACAACCTACCAGTTTGCATCCCTACATCTCTTGGCACACAAAATGTTGACATACAATATTCAAACCACTACACAACACTGGCTGTCTTTTGTGCTTTCAAGTCAATCATTGATCATTGGTCCGTCCTTCCTTCCTTCCTTCCTTCCTTCCTTCCTTCCTTCCTTCCTTCCTTCCTTCTTTCCCTCCTTCCCTCTTTCCATCTGTTTTGCCTTTCTTCTGTTCATGAGTCTATCCTCTCTTCCCTTCCCTTCCCCTTTCCTTTCCCTTCCCTTCACTCATTCCACCTTCCTTCTGATCACTGATCCCTCTTTCCTTCCTTCCTTCCTTCCTTCCTTCCTTCCTTCCTTCCTTCCTTCCTTCCTTCCTTCCTTCCTTCTTTCCTTCCTTCCCTCCCTCCCTCTTTCCTTCCTTCCTTCCTTCCTTCCTTCCTTCCTTCCTTCCTTCCTTCCTTCCTTCCTTCCTTCCTTCTCCATGCCCTCAACTGGCAAATGTTGCCAGGTGTTCAGAACTCATATCTTACCATGTACCAGCTCACCAAAGCCGAGTAGTGAAAATAGACTCTGCCACTAAAGCCCCACTGACCTCACCTATAAACACCATGTACTTCTCTCAAGGCTGAAGCCGTGATGCAGCATCTCTCCCCCTCCGAAGAAGAGGAGCCACAGGTATTGGAAATGTCATGCTCTCCCTTTCCCGAGTGCCATCTCTGGAAGTCCAGGAAGGAAGCCAAAGAGGCAAGCATGCGTCCCTGTCCTTTTTGGCCACCGGGCGGGGGATGACGCCATCAGGGCGTGTCACTCTAAGTAGGGGGAGAGGATTACGTGTGCCGCTGAACAGAACCGAACGTTAAAGCCTTTTGACATGGCTGCTTTCCCACGAGGTGCCCTGCCCACGGAGTTCTCCCAGGCTTTCCCGCAAGGCCTTGGCTTTGGGTTCCTCTCACAGGTCAAAAACAATGAGTCACTCTCCAAATACACACATACATGTGTGGGTAGCTGATGGACGTTTCATCACCATTAGAACTGGAGTGGAGAGCCATCTGAAATTTCACAGCTGAAAACTGGGACACATGTGGCCAAACAGCATCAGGATGTGCTGAAGATGGCAGAAGTTATTCCTGAGGAACAACACACAAGTGAAGAGAGGCTGTGGCAGTCTGCTATTGCCTCTATCCTTTCTTTCTTCTCCCTAATTGAGTACAAACAACATTTGCCATTTGAATTCAGTTTGCAGCAATGGAAATAAGCTGAGGACAAGGCGGAAAGGTGGAAGGAGAAGAAAGAAACCAGGACATTTCGAAAGCAGATGAAAAATTGGGATGGCAGAGGATTAATGTGGACTGTTCCTTCCAAACTGGGCAAAACGAAAGAACTGGAAAGAATTTGAAAATACAATAACCCAATCAGTCTCCTGAATAGATCACTTTTATTCCCTCTGTCTATAGGTCAAACTCCTGAGCTTTATTCCTCAGAGCTGCCCCTGCTTCACATGCCAAACAAGCCCGGCTACTTAAAGAGGGGCCCTGGAACGATTTCTGCCCTTGCAAATTCACGACCGGACACGTGGGACCCTCCCGTGCAGCAGAGGCATTAATGGGGATGGGAAGACTTAACTGTATGCTTACATGCCTTGTTAAGGGAATTTTATTTTTAATGAAAGCCTGAGGCTATTAATTGCATGTCCATGTGACATTCCCAAACTTTGCTTTTCAGGGCTGACCAGGTGTGGTTTTAAAGTGTTTGCTCATGGTAAAAGAACTAATAAAATTTCACAAGGTGATTAAAAACAAGAATGAAAGGAAAAAACAGAGGGAAGATGAGCAGGTATTTCCAGGTGACAGGATAGTACGATCCATTCCTAGACCATTTGTCCAGCTCAGTTTAAGCTGCACTCCTCTTTCTGGGATTTTTTTAAAAAATCCATCAGCAGTGATGTAGTGAATCCTGGGTTTGCCAGGTCAAAGTGCTGCTACTTGCTGTTGTGTGCCTTCAAGTCAGTTCTGACTTATGACAACCCTAAGGTGGACCTATCATGGGTTTCTCTGGGTCTGTGACATGCTCAAGGTCACCCAGTGGGTTTCCATGGCCAAACAGGGAATTGAACTCTGGTCTCCAGGTTCACACTCCAACACTCAAATCACTAAATTATGCTGGCTCTCAAGTTTTGAAGGGATGCCATGTAGAGGAAGGAGAGGGCTTGTTTTCTGCTGCTCCAGAGACCAGGACAAGGAGCAATGGATTCAAGCTTCAGGAAAAGAGATTCCACCTGAACCTCAGGAAGAACTTCCTGGCGGTCAGGGCTGTCTGGCAGTGGAATATGCTGCCTGGAGTGTAGTGGAGTCTCCTTCTTTGGAGGTTTTTAAGCAGAGGCTGGATGGCCATCTGTCGGGAATGCTTTGAGGGTGTTCCTGCATGGCAGGGGGTTGGACTGGATGGCCCCTGGGGTCTCTTCCAACTCTACATTTCTATGATTCTATGATTCTAAACCTTAGGAGAAGAATTTCAGCATTTGAGAATGAGAGATAACCTGGCACAAGGATTCTAGGAAATTACCAAATGAAATTGTCATGGGCGTGGGCCTCTGGAGAATGCAAGAGGGCCAGGTTAGAATTTGAGTGTCCCTTCTTGGCCGTCTTGCGTGAGTCCTTCCCAATCTGATTCAGGGCCCAATTTCAGCTCCGTGATTCTACCTGGGAAGCGAGGGTGGACTGATTTCAGCCACGCTCTAACAGCAGAAGGGTCAGATTCAGCGACAGAACCTCAGTTTCCTCAGTCCTGCTTTGAACAAACCCCTTCCACAGTACAACCAGCTCCAGGGAAATAGCTGGAGGCATCTTTACAGATCCCCCTGCTCTCCACCATCACAGAAATGGCCATATTTGGAGAGCTTTCTTGCCTAGAAGGTGAGTTTTTGAAGGGCACCATTGAGAGATGTGATATACAGTTGGCCTTCCATATCCACGGATTCTGTATCCACGGCTTCAATTAACCACGGCTGGAAAATATTAAAAAAAAATAATCCAGAAAACAAACTTTCATTTTGCTGTTTTGTATAAGAAATACCATTTTACTACACCTTTGTACATAACTGGACTCGAGCATCCACGAATTTTGGTATCCACAGGGGGTCCTGGAAGGAAACCCTAGCGGATACCAAGGGCCCACTGTATTTGCATTTCCCAATGCAGAATCTCAGCAGACTGTTTTCTGAACATTAAGAAAAAGAAGTTCCACATGGAGCAACAACAGAGCTAGGGTTGTTCTCTTAAGGCCATTTCTTCTGCAACATCTCCCTTTCAAAAGAGCCCTAAATGGGTGCCATTGTGCCCACTCTTACCTTCCCATCTGCTCTGCCTTGGTACCCATCTGTCATTTTCCCCCTCCCTCCAAGAATCTCTATAACAACACCTCTCCCTGCTGAGACAGGGGAAGAATGGAGGAGGAGGGAACTAGTTGTAAATATTCCTTCTCTGCACACAGATGCACACAAGGGCCCTGCTCTGCTGACGTTAGTCGGCATCCGGTTGCTATGAGCTGATGGTTCCTCAGAGCCTTCTCAAGAACGGGCTATTCTATCCGTGGACGGAAGCCACAAGTGGCAGCTTATTCTGAGAAA
Organism: Ctenosaura bakeri; assembly: GCA_948474755.1. Lineage (NCBI taxonomy): Eukaryota > Metazoa > Chordata > Lepidosauria > Squamata > Iguanidae > Ctenosaura > Ctenosaura bakeri. Next base: position 153,468 of record CAOLHI010001769.1, read on the forward strand.
GGTGCAGAAGACTCAAGGCATCCTTGGAGCTTTGGCATGACATCGCCTTCCTGACAGATGCCACCAAAGCAGCAGAGCGTCTTAGAATCATAGAGTTGGAAGAGATCTCCAAGGGTCATCCAGCCCAACCCCATTCCGCCATGCAGGGAGACACATCAAAGCCCTCCCTTTGACAGATGTCCATCCAGCCTCTGTTGGAAAACCTCCAGAGAAGGAGACTCCGCCACACTCCCAAGCAGCATATTCCCCTGCCAAACGGCTCTTACCATCAGGAAGTTCTTCGTAATGTTTAGATGGAATCTCTTTTCCTTTAGCTGGTGGTCTGCAGCAAGGAAAGATATTTAAAGTGGGGGGCCTGTGGTTAAAAAAAAAAGGTTAGGAATCACTGTTCTAGATAATTTCTTACCAATGATACATCACTTTATAAAAATTCTCTCTGAGATCAAAACATACAGTTAATTCCAACACTTGTTTTCCCATTGATCCATCTTTGACCATTTCCGCACTAGCCTGTTATAGCGCTATTATTCCTCTTTCAACATCCTATGGAATCCTGGGGTTTGCAGTTTAGGGAAGGGCCTTTGAGAAAGAGCCTTTGAGGCCCCTCCCTAAACTGCAAACCCCAGGATTCCATAGGACGTTGAAAGCGGAATAATAGCGCTATAACAGGCTTGTGCGGAAACGGCCTGTATATTACAGTACGATAACTGCAAAAGACTTATCTCTTCCAGCAGGCCTACCCAGCCTATCTTTAACTATGATGTATTTTTAATTATGATTTTAATTATGGTGTTTGAATGGTTTTATGCTTTTAGTGTATTTGAATGTCTTTCAAGTTTAATGTGTTTTTGATTGGTATGCTGGTTTTAATAGTATTTTAACCTTTGTAGTACCCCGCCTCGAGCTTTGAGCAGAGGCAGGTAACAAATAAAATGTCATCATCGTTATTATTATTATTATTATTATTATTATTATTATTACTACTACGACTACTACATAGGCTAAGAACTTTGGTTGCAATAAATAGATAGATCAACAGGTTGTGCCATTGTAACTGCCATAGAGGATCCTGGTTAATATCAATAACAATAATACACAATGATGATGATGCACCAAAATTCTGCAAAACTTGTTACCTGTCCATGGATAACATTATGACAAAGCTAAAAGGATGTGTGCAGCACAGAAGACAACATCCTATTGTGAAATCAATGGGACCTTACCTACCTCTTGGCTCAACCTTCAGCATTGGATTCCATAGGTCTACTCTAATCAGGACTAAAGACATTAGTCTTTAATGTCTTTAGTCCTTAGGCTGTCGCATAATCTCGCTTTCCGAGGCCCACATTAAGCCAAAGGACCCCAGTGCATCCATTTGCAGTGAATTAAGATCCCGTTTTGGGCAGGAGATGGAAGGCGGCATCCCAGACTGGATGGATCCAAATGGAAGCAGTAATAAACTGAAGCAGGAAGCCTCTGTCTCTTTAATTTGTGGTCTTGGGCTCTTCTTTAAAAGGCCGTTTGGAGCAAAAAGGAGGAGGCAGCAAATATATCCGAGCCAGATGGAGAGATTGGCTCAAGAATTTATCAGACGGCCAAAGAATCTATCAGATCGGCCTCTTTCGTCTTTGGAGATCATAAACCTATCTCAGAATGATTATTAACTCACGACCGCTGATCTTTAAGTGTGTCAGCAAGGGAGCACACAGACAGAAGCCATAATCTAATATTATATGATGTATTATTGATCTGTACTCGAGTCAGTCCCCTACGGACAAGCTGACTGGAACTGTTTGCCTGTTCCCAATATAAACCCACATTTTCAGTTGCTTTGGACGTGATCCAGAGGAGCTGGAAATAGTAGCACACCCAGTGATTCAGAGATCAAACCTTTTCCCGTTGCTTTTGGGTGGGTGAGAGTGGGAGGCATCCATAAGATGCCCATAAAAGCTCAGCTGTTGAGACTCACAGCCTTTTGGTCCAGCCAAATATCAGTGAACATAAATTCAAGGAACACAAATTATCGAACAGGAAGTCCATAAAGGCCCTTCTTATTGGGAACAACCTCTCCCACTCTCTCTCTGAGCACTTCACAGAGCTCAAAAACAGTAATAAAAATAATAATTTCTTGACTGTAACTCCTAAAATCCCGAACATTGGCTCTGCTGGCTGGAGTTTCTGGGCATTTTGTCCCAAAAGGCAACTTTTTCCAAGCTCTATTCAAAGAGCTGATCTCCCAACACTCACTAAAGGCACAAACAAAACTTGGAAAAGTTTCTTTACGGAACAACTCTCAAAATCTTCCAGTCATGAGCCCTTCTGGCTAAAAGATTGTGGGAGTTGTGAAAAGTAACTTCCCAAGCTTTATCTTTTACCAAACCAGGCTACAGAGAACTAACTGAACTGCTTCAAAGTTAGTTAAGTTTCCCAAAAGCCAGCAGAGTGCAGCAGCTGGAGTGTTAGACTAGGACTCTGAGAGACCAGCGTTCGAATCTTCACTTGGAGATCTCCCTTGGGCAAGCCCACACTCTCTCAGCTTCAGAGGAAGGCAATGGTGAACCTCCTCCGAAGAAATCTTGCCAAGAAAACAGCAACATCAAGAAGATGGGTAAAGCGGATAGACTAAAGTGCCCACTCCTCAATGGAGTATTGTCTACGGAGATGGTTTTCAGTGTTCCCTACAGAGAAAACCCTGGTTTTTATGTCTGTCCTGAACTTCCATGGGTCCTACCACCAAGAAAAGGCAAATGGCCCAAAGTGACCCTGAGGGAGGGAGGTCAGGGATTCCACAGACAACCTGATGTTGAAGCAGGTTCAAGACCCTGGACCGGGACCAAATGTGCTGATTTGGGGAGAGCAGTAGAGTTCAGAACCATGGACAGTAGTCCAACAGTGGTGACAAATGGAGCTTGTTGGTGCAAAGCAACTTCTGAAGGTTTGCTGTCTAGTTTCTAAACTGGCCTCCCTCAAGCAGGTGCCCTCCATCTGTGTTAGATTACAGCTTCCATCATCCCCTGACAACATGGGCCCAGGGTGGAGTGGAGGAGTTACGTTCCAGTTGTTTCTGGAGGAAATCTGATTTAAGGAACCCAGTTTGAAGAATCAACACCCAAGCCAACTGGTCTATGACCAGCTGGAGGACCACAGAATCACAGAATTGTAGAATCTCAGTGCTGGAATAGATTCCAAGGGCCATCTAGTCCAGCCCTCTGCCATGCAGAAATACAGAACTGAAGCTCTCCTGAAAGATGGCTACCCTATCCCTGTTTAAAGACCTCCAAAAATGGAGAGCCCATCAGGCTCCAAGTTGGTCCATTCCAACAGCTCTTAGAGTGTAAGAGGTCTTCTTAAGGTTTAGGTGGCTTCTCCTTTCTTACTATGTGAATCCACTGGTTTGTGTTCTAGCTTCCAGAGCAGCAGAAGACAAGCTTGTTCCAACTTCTTTGGACATCCTTTCAGATATTTAAAGATGGCTGTTGTGTCACCTCTCAGCCTTCTCTTCTCTTAGCCAAACATACCCAGCTCCCTAAGTCATTCCTTCCAGGACTCTTTAGATGCAAGTACTGGTTTCTCTTTGTATCCAAGGTTTTGAATTTTGAGTCCAAGATCCTTCCACTGAAGCTTAACTGCAAGCATACTATCTCTGGGTTCAGGAGACAAGGTACAAAATCTCCTACAGAGGAAACAGCCCAGAAACAGCCCAGATGTGGAAGCTGACGGATCTCATGCTCGTAGGGCAATGAATCTGTTCTGGGGTTTAGTCAGAAGTTTAAGGGCACCGCCTAACCCCCATATGTTCAGCACCTAGGACAGCTGCTTTCAACTTCATACTAAAAGATGAATTAGATCCACTGCCCCATTGACATGGAAAGCCACACAGTGCCTCTGGAAAAGGATCCATCTCCTTTTCAGAACAACTACTGCCTGAGCCATCTTCCTCCAAAGATCCCTTGAGAGCTTGGAAAAGTTACTTTTTAAAACTATAACCCAGCCAAGCATATTCCATGCTGGCTGAGAGCTGTAATCCAGAAAAAAAAAATAACTTGACAATCTCTGCTAACAGTCTAAAGATTTAGCAATATTAGACACCAAAGATATCCCGAAACCCCTGAGTTTTGCCCATTTCAAATTTTGGATATTTCCAGGTAGAATTTTTAGGCCCTTGGACAGAGGATTACTCTAACTCCTTCCAGAATTTTCTATTTTTATTTCCAACTGATTAATGCTTATTCAGTGTTCTTAAACTACCCCCAAATAGGATACACTTGATTCAGCTATCAACCGATGAGTCTCACTAAAGAGAAGAAATGTTTTTTCCATTCTTGGATACTAGCTAAGCATGGAGGAACTGGCTATTTTTAACAAGCATACACACACACACACACATTCTGAGCTATTAATAGTCCAGGCCATTAACTACCGCCTGCCTAATCAATACCCAATTTGTCTTTCCCCAAAGGAACAGCCATTCCCTATGACTTCTGTTGCCAGCTAACCGTGTGAGTGATGTTTATGGATAAGGAGCTGAGAGAGGGGGGATGTGCTGGGCTTTTATAATGAGCTGATCAACCTCCCGCCACTGCCAAACAGGAAAACGCATCCTGATGCTGGTGATTAGATTTTGTTTGCTTACTCTAAAGCACCAACCAGAGAGAGATCTTCCTGCTGGTTTCCAGCCCAAAGTGCCAAATGTTTGTTATTTTTAATTTTGCAAAAAATGGCATTAAGCAAGGCTTGAGCAAGACTGTACAACTAACCCTCTCCAGCTGATACATTGCCATGGGATGCAAAAAGAAGTACCTTGAAAATCTCATTTTTTATTCTAATTGTTGTACCTCTCTCTGGGATAGCAGCACAACAAAGAGTGCTTGCAGAGGGGCTCAGCACACCTGCAGCTCAAGTGGTTCAGTGGACCATTCTCGCTGAACCATCAGCTTTCCTCGACAAGACAGGCAGCAAATGCTCTTCGGATGCTGGAGGCAATGGTGGTCATGCTCTCAGTGCAACCCCCAAGCCAGCTCGGAGACTCTGACCTGCTTTTGGGAGCCTTGCTGATGATCCCTGATTCCTCTTTTGTGCATCCCTCTGCTTATCTTGTGTAGTGTTTTGAGTGCTGGACTAAGACTCTGGGAGTCCAGAGTTCAAATCGCTGCTTGGCCATGGAAACCCACTGGGCAAGTATACTCTCTCAGCCTTGGAGGATGGCAAAGGCAAACTTCCTTTGAACAAATTGTGCCAAGAAAACCTTGCAAAGGACCCTTAGGGTCACCATAAGTCAGAAATGACTTGAAGGCACACAACAACAGTAATAACAACTGACTATCTTGGTTTTCCCGGCTACTGGCTTGCTTCCCCTCTGGACGGCTTAAATACCATGTGGCTTCTCTCTCCCCCATTCTATTACAACAACAGTGTGCGTTTAAAAAGCAATGCCAGTGTTCTGTATTGCAGTTACAGATTTGTAACCTAGGGCTACAGATCTACGACTTCTCCACGTTCACTAACGGTACATAGAGACAAACGTAAATAGCCTCGCAAACTTATGATCAGCCCTCCGCATCTGCACGTTTAACATTCCGTGGATTTGATTATCTGTGGATTATTTGCCACCGCCTCCACTGCTGCCCTATGCCATATTGAAAAGGGACATATAAGTCTTGCCTCATGTTTGCAGTCTCTCTGCAAGCCTCACAAGACTGAGAGAGACTGTGAACACCAGGCGAGGCTGGCAAGTCCCTGTTAAAAATGGCATAGGCACCAGTTGCCTGTTTCTGCCTTGCAAAGGAACCCCTCCGCCTTGAAGGCAGAACCGGGAAGCTGGCGTGCTCCCTGCCAAGAATTCAAATACATCATGTGCTGTACATTTAAATTTGCATTAAATATGGTTTGGGGAGTCCATAGATATTCACAGCTTTTCCACTTTCACAGCAGTCCCGCATCCCCGACCCCTGCAAATATGGAGGGATAACTGTAGTTCCTGCTCTTTGAAATGAAAGATCTTGGGATTAGAGCCATGTGCCGACTCACGCCACCCTTCTGCCATGTTCCCCACCATCATGTCCACTTGTGCCTGTGAGTTTCACTTGCTTTTAAGTAAAAGGCCTCTCCATTACTGTCCATTACTGTGCATTATTGATTCCCCATGATAACAGCAATTCCAACTTCCTTCTAGTTTCAGCTATGGATTTTTTCCTCTCTTCCTTTGTTCCTCTTGCTAACATTTCCTTTGTACCTCTTGCCTTTTCCGGTTGCGGTTTTGCTTATTTTATTCTTCCTCTATTTCAATATACACACAGACAAACAAAACACACATTTTAAAATCCTTTTATAAACAGAGCATAGAAAAACACTCAGTAAAGGTATAGGGAAGCGGTCAAGAACCACACTTTCTAGTGCCCCACAGCGGAGGAAATCACACATTGCAATACGTTTCCTTGATCCAATTAACATCTGAATTGTCCCTTTCTTCTCTAGCTGCCTTTTATTTATCCCCAGCGCTGTCATTATCTCTTCTTAGCACACACCAGATGCGGATCCCAAATGGTGGGCATAAATTTCTCACCCCGTCCCGATATATATATATTTTCCCCACCGCCTTGTATTGTTTTCTTTCAGCTGTCAGAGAAACCGGTGGGATCAGCAGCGCTCTGGCACATTCTTATTGTTCTCCTATACTGCTGTTGTACAAATGTACAAAGCGGCCTCAAGTTGGAATACTGTGTACAGTTCTGGTTGCCTTGTTGGAAAAAACAAACAAACCAGAAATCTGGTACAGCTGAGGATGTTGAAGGAAAAGGACAACCCAAATGATCATGGAGCTGGTATGACTCTGCTTGATGGGCTTTGCAGTTCTTGTTCTGTGCCTTCAAGTCAGCTCCAATTTATGGTGGGCCTCTGCCACAGATTCCATTGCAAGATTTATCCAGGGGAAGGGTGCCTTTGCTTCCCTCTTAGGCTGAGAGATTATGAACTTGTCAGTTTTAAGATCTACAGGGAAAGGCTTTCTCTCAGACGCGCTACCATCCTAGGCTCACTTGGTGAGGACATGGGAGACAGGGCCTTCTCCGTGGCTACTCCCACCCTCTGGAACTCCCTCCCATGGGAGATTCAACTGGCCCCTTCCCTGCTTTCTTTTCACCAGCAGGCAAACATTTTTTTTTTGTTTAAGCAGGCTGTTAAAGCATGAGGAGGAAAGCTTTTACTGGGAATGTTTTATTTACCTTTTTTACCTTTTGTATGTCTTTCAAATGATTTTCTTTTGTGTGGGGATTTTAATTGGTTTTTAAAATTTCATTGTTCAGTGGGTTTTTTTTAAATTGAATCTTTCCAGAAGCCATCTTGGGTCCCCCCTCTGGCAGCATATAAATGAAATAAATAATAAATAAACATAATTCACCCAAGGCTTAACAGGGATTTGAACTCTCCTGTCCCAGAGTCCACATCTAGCAATCCAAACACTACATCATCCTGGCTCCTTATTATAAGTAATAATATTCTGTTATCACCGTCTCCTCCTCCTCCTCTCAGGCCCTTTCTGCATTCTACTGTTATAGCACTATTATTCCAATTTCAACATCCTGTGGGTTTCTGGGGTTTGTAGTTTCCTGAGGTCAAAGAACTCTCTGGCTGAGATTCCTAAAGGCCCTTCCCTAAACTGCAAACCCCACAATTCCACAGGAGGTTGAAAGTGGAATAATAACACAGTTCCCAGATCCTGAACTCCAAACAAGAGTTATCCATTCTGTCGCCTAAGCTCTGATGCAATCACACTGAACTGGATTCTGTCAAAGATTCCTTTTTTCTGGCCTTGGGTTCAAGGTTCCCATTTTCTTCCCACATTGCAATTTCCTCAGAGAAGCAAAGGCAGTAAAAAAGAGAGAGAAGACAAAGGAAATGTGATTTGTTATGTTGCCCCGAGGAAGGTGGGGCCAGCCAACTGCAGAAAAATGGGTCACGGAGGGAGCAAAAGTAGCAAAAACAGAAGAAATAAATATAATGTCCTGGCGCAGACTGGGCTAAGATTATGCTCTGGGATCCAGGGCATCATTCTAGCACTGCTTGGTTAACAGAAAGAAGGCTTCTGTGTGTCCTGTGTGTCCTTTTAAAAGGAACAATTCCCCCATCTGCAAAGAAGATGCCCTCTTAGAATTTCCCATCACACAAAAGCCTCTTTCAACAACTTTAACTGCATGTCATTTATTTCCACAGTAACTAGCAGGATCCAAACACAAAAAGAACATAAAACTACCTCAAGCGTGCTGGTGGATGCAGAAATAAAGTCAACCTTTTGCTCATGTTATAAGAAAGAACGAATTGCTCACCTCTCCCAGAAACTGCATTTCTGGAATGGAGAACTCAGGGGTCCCCAGAGATTGTTCAACTGCAACCCCCATCATCCTCAGTGTTGGATGGGGGGCTGATAGGAGCTGTAGTCCAGCTGCATTCAGAGGACCACACACATTCTCCATCCCTGCTGCATTTCCTCCCTTGCAGATATCACCACGGCTACCCTGTATAAATTGGTATGACTAATGTGTTTGGGACAAAATGCAAATATTATAAAAGATTTTTCTTTTGGGTAAACACAGCTCAGATCACTCTCTGCAGCTCCCCCACACTTTCCCCTTAGTGCTCCCTTGCTTTCTTCCAGGTGTGTGATGCCCCCTCATTTTAGACTGTACGCTCCTGGGAGCAAAAATGCTTTCGTGGACAGGTGTGGATGCCACGCAAACCCAGCAAACTGTGAGTTATCCAATGAGCTTTGTTTGGATCCCGTTCGGTTTGAGTCCTGGCTAAAGCAGACCCATTCAATCCTCCCTTGACTGGTCAACCTACATTTCTGCAAATCTCATTCATTTAATGGGTCTACTCTAAAAACTGCTGCATTTTTACTGCTAAGAAGGGAACACGGGGGGGGGCTTGAGGGTTTCTTATTTATTTCATCAACCATCTTTTTTAACCCGATGGGGTTGGAGTACACTGTATGTAGCTTGAGTGGGAAAGGAGAGGAGGGATCCTCAGGAGGCCAAATAACTCGAGAGGCTGCATTGAGCGCTGTGTATTTACCTAAATTAGAGAGGAGTGGGACCCATTGGCTCCTCCACTTCAGGCAGCAAAATGTCCTGGGACGGCCCTGCTGGGAACTAGCGTGTTGACCAGAACAGGGCGGGTATCCTTGGCTGTTCTGCCTCGGGCGGAAAAATACATCGAGAAGCCTCTACTGGGCAGTCCATGAATTGCTATGAGAGTGGAGAGGGAGCACCATGAATTGCCCTGCTTCAGGCGGCAAAATGTAGGGCGACGGCCCTGCCTAGAGGAGGGCTGGGGGAACAGGCGCCCCTTTGCTTAAAACAGATGCCAAAAGGACCCTCAGTCCGGGCGAGGGGCGCTTTCGCTCTCTTGGCGGCGGCGCGCCCGACCCTCTCCGCCGCCGTGCGCTTTTACGCACCGAGCGGCCGGCCGAGAAAACGCAGCCTCCCCCGGCCCCCTGAGCCTCGAACCTCCCCCGAAGGGGCGGATCCGGGGCGGGTCAGGGTCTATATAAACCCAGGCGGCGGTTCTGTCTCCCAGCTCAAGCGATCGGAGCGTCAGCGGACTCGCCAGCCGACCTCTCCAAGCGCCGCTTCCCTCTCTCGCGCGCGGGGTCTCTCTCCCTCTCCTCCGGCTCCCTTCGCGCCCTCGACGCCGACGCCGCGGCTCCGCTCTCCGTGCCGATCCCGTCCGTCCTTCCTCGCCCTCGTTCCAATGCGCCTGGCGGAGATGATCAAGAAAATGGGTCCCACCGAGTCGGAGTTCAACATCCCGGCCAAAAACTGCTACCGGATGGTCATCCTGGGCTCGTCCAAGGTGGGCAAGACGGCCATCGTCTCCCGCTTCCTCACCGGGCGCTTCGAGGACCAGTACACGCCCACCATCGAGGACTTCCACCGCAAGTTCTACAGCATCCGCGGCGAGGTCTACCGGCTGGACATCCTGGATACCTCGGGCAACCACCCCTTCCCGGCCATGAGGCGCCTCTCCATCCTCACCGGTAAGAGTCAGACGGGTCCTCGCTTAAAAACTTCACAACCTTAAAAGCCAAGTTGAAAACCAGCTTAAAAACCAAGTTAACCAAACTTGCCCCAAACCCCAGACTTCCTTGTTCAAAAGGAACGCTTAAAATTCTTATCCTTAGTCATGGGTTAGCTATAATCCTATTCTTCAAACAGGCAAAGTTTGCCTTCCACAGGTGTAACCTTCCCCCAAAGTGACTGCCGTGTTGTTGATAGGGCTGTTATGAATAGAGAACTTGGGAAAGGTACTCTTGTGGACTACAAGTTCCAGAATCCCCCAGGCTGTGGCTGTGACAGAGGAGAGACATTCAGGGAGTTGTGGTCCAAACGAAGTTACTTTCCGGTACTATGACTCATGGCTTGTTAACACTGGTATTGCTCATAATATGGGCACTAGTGTCAATAAAGACTCAACCCTTGTCAGAAAAGTAGCCTGTTGTCTGGTTGGCAACCAAAGGAAGTCTTGGGGCTTGTAGGATGGTGTTGTGGGAGGCTTTTAGGATTGCTCTGAGTAGTTTTTATCCCCCCCTTTCTTTTCCTCCCTCTAAACTGTGCTGAATCTAAAGGTATTATTCCCTCTGCTACCCCACCCTCACTATAAGAATTGGCAACAGAGATTGCCTTGGCTTTGGTGTGGTTTGAAAAGTCTATGGGGTCAGAGGCTGGCGGCAGTAGGAGAAATAAGAGCAGTCTGCCTGTGCAAATCCCATTTTTCTTCTTGTCTTTCCAAGTTTTTTCTAAGTCTTTAGCCCCATGCTGGCAATGCGCTGAACCACTGCGGTGTCACTGCATCCTTGCGCTTCATTCCCTCCCTTTCAAACTCACCCAGCCCATAACCCAAGCATTATGGATGTACCCTGGGCACTAGAGTCGCTCTGTGTCATGCAGGGTTTATTCCTGGGTGAAGATCTTTCAGATAGCAGCCACTAAAGTGCCCTGCAGTAGTTTATTTTACTGCTGCCACAGCCACCGACTCCAAATTCCTTTGGCAAACAGTGCTTTCACTTTCCTTGCAAACAGAGCCATATACCTTGGAACTCTAAATCTTTTCAGATTTTTATGACCCTTTTTTAACAGAGGGCATTGACACTAATTACACATTGCCAGCTTCTCTCCGGCTATTAAATGAAATGGTTCCGAAGTTGTAAAAAAGAGAAGGGAAACAAGGTTGCGGTGATTGAGAAGGTGGGCAGAAAAAGAGGGGAAAGTTCACCTGCAGTGCAGAGAAGGGAATGCTGCTAAAGGAAAGCTTTCCTAAATGTCTTCGCACTCCTCCTGCATACTAGCTAATAAAAATTGTGCTTTATCACCACTCCGCTTGCTGCTTGTAGCACAGAGTAGCCGCCACATTTCTAGTTTACCAAAATAAATACATACAGATGGAGAAAAACCAAGAACATGGAGTTCTCTTGCAGGCAAGCTTAAGCAGGGGGGTTTGGTCTGAAATGTCCCACCGTTCGGGGCATGAGTTGAATTGTTTTGGCTTCTGTAGGCATGAATGTATGAGAAAAGAAGTAATCTAACACCGAATAAAATCTAACCTGGTTTTCCCTTCTCTCTCTCCTTCCTCTCCTGCAGGCGATGTCTTCATTCTTGTGTTTAGCTTAGATAACCGGGACTCCTTCGAGGAAGTCCAGCGCCTGAAGCAGCAGATTCTGGAGACCAAGTCTTGCTTGAAAAACAAGACTAAGGAGAACATCGATGTCCCCTTGGTCATCTGCGGGAACAAAGGCGACCGTGACTTTTACCGGGAGGTCGACCCGAGAGAAATTGAGCAGCTGGTGGGGCCGGATCCCAAGAAGTGCGCTTACTTCGAGATCTCTGCCAAAAAGAACAGTAGCTTGGACCAGATGTTCCAAGCCCTCTTTGCCATGGCTAAGCTGCCCAGCGAAATGAGCCCTGACCTCCACCGGAAAGTTTCCATCCAGTACTGTGACCTCTTGCACAAAAAGGCGCTCAAGAACAAGAAGTTCTTGAAGGAAGGTTCTGGAGACGGCAGCGGGGAGGCTTATGGCATCGTGGCCCCCTTTGCCCGCCGGCCCAGCGTCCACAGCGACCTCATGTACATCCGGGAGAAGGCCATCCGGGGCGGGCAGGCCAAAGACAAAGAGCGCTGTGTGATCAGCTAAGACGCTCCATTGGCTTTCAAACTTTCCCAGCCAAAAAAGATGGGAAGAGGCCATTTTCCTACCAAAACTCTGCCAGCCCTACGGGGTGGCATTGCACCTTCTCGCCAAGGGTGGCATCACTCATGCCTGCAGGGCACGCTGCCTCCTAGCAATCTGAGGGGACTTTTTTCCACCAAACTCCCCTTGTTTTTTTTTATATTTGGAGGAGTGGAGGACAAGACTGACATTGGAGGCCCTTGGAGAAGAGCTGATGAAGGAGAGACTTTCAAGCGGAGGAGAGACATTTTTAGAAAACAAATGGTGTGAAGGAGAGGCATCTCCAACTAGGCTTTTTGTATTGTGTGTTGTCTTAAAATACTTGTGTTAGTGGGGGAGTGTTGGACAGGGGCTGGGGGTGAAAGGAAACAGCCTACAGTGAACTTTTCAGATGCAGGCTTGGCTGTGCCTGCCTGCGACATTTGTGCGTGCTGTGATGTCTCACACCAAGAAGAGAAATTGACATCAGCTGCTGCTGAAGATATTTGAAGAAAAAACTCTTCTTCCCCATTTGTCCCACTTCAGGGAATGCAAGGGACTGGGGTGTGTGTGTGTGTGCACATGGTGTGTGTGTTTTCTTTTTGGAAAAGAAAAAGGTTTTCCTGTTTACATTTTGTCGTTCTTTGTCTTGATCTTTTTTTTCTTGCAAAAAAAATGTTGGGGAAAAAATTGCATTCAAGCAAACAGGCACTTTATATGTCAAAAATACTTGGTCCAGACGGACGAGACGAACAAAACCTTAACTCATTGTTTTACAATGTGTGACACACTGGTTCTGTCTTTTTGTTATATTTTTTTTCTACAAAAATAAAACATTTGAAAAGAATGTGGAAGTTTCCAGGTCTGCTGTTGATGTGTTTCTCGACAACATCGGGAAGGTGGGGGAGGGGAGGCGGTGGGTGGGGTTAAAAAGGGCGGGGTTACCGGAAGAGGGTGGGGTCAAAATGCCCAGTGGTTTTGCCTTTTTCTCATTCACGGAGTGTGTTTATGAAAAAAGATGGAAAAACAACAACATGAAAATGTAGGAGCATTACCAATATAAGTCCCTATCTGGCCAAACCCTCACCAAATCAAAGGTTGGAGAAAAATTAAATGTTTGGACTCTAACTCCCAGCATCCCCCAGCCAGCACCCTCCAACACAACCACGTCTTGCACTCTCCTTTTTCTCTAAAAAAAAATGTTAAGAGTCCCCTTGAAGCGCGGGGTTCGATAAGCAAGGATGATTCAAATTAGGGCTTTATGAATTAAAATTTGGGGAGGTCATTCCACATCTTCTCAATATAAAGGGACCATCGACCCAGGGAGTGCTGGAAGCCATCTCAGGAGGGTCCCATGCTGATGCTCACCAAGACAAAACACTGTAAAGATGTTTTGGCATTCGACTCCCAGCCCAAACTTTCCTTGGGAGTTATGTAACTCTGTTTTCTCTTCTCGGGCACCATGCCCGTGTTTGCTTGGCGAGAGCAGATCTTGAAAGGTGAAGCTGAATCTCTTAAATCCAGACAGAGTCCCCCACCTCCTTGGCAAACAAGGCTCCCTTCTTCCCACCCATTGGGCACTTTGGAAAAGTAGTTGTTGGCCCAACGGAGATGTTGTTGAGACTACAACTCCCACCAGCCTTAGCCAGTAGGGAGGGGAGCTGCAGTCCCCCTTAAGAGCGAAGCTCACCACATTTATTAATCATATCATTCTGCAGCTCGGAATATCTTCTTTGCCACTAAATATGAAAACATTATGAGTAATTGCCTGGGTCTCAGCCAGAGAAATTCTAGTTTCTTCTGTTGCCAACTGTGGCTGGCTAGAAAACATTGGGAAGACTGATGGTCTAAGCTCCTTAAATACATTCTAAGCATCCAGCACTAGACAAACACACTGTCCCAAAGCAGAACACAAGCGGAGATGATTTCTTGAATCCCACCCAGCAGGGGATTCTGGCAGCTGCAGTTCCAATAACCTTTTCCAAGCTTTACTCTGACTGTGAAGGCAGGAAAGCAACAATAAGGGATATTTTAAAAAGAAATGCTGATCAATAAATAACAGGAATTGTACAAATTCAAGCCATAAACCAGAGCAACTGAACATGCATATACATTCATACATACATATGACTTCTGGCCCATCTCCCCGAAGTTCACTTGACTTCTATTAATACACAAGATGGATTAAAAAAAAACAAACTTCTAAGTTTACAACAGCTTCAAACAAATTGCCGCAGACGCCGAGGTTCCGTGCAGCCCAAATTAACAAAGGGGGCATACAGACATTGCTGTCTTGGGGATGAATTATGACAGATCCAGATGTTTTGCACAAGCCAAACGGATTTGGACATGTGGTTCTCTTTAGCAGTGGCTGAGAGATAGGAGCAATGCATCTTTTGTAAGTGGTAGAATAGAGAAGTCTTTAATACCCCAGGGGTCCTTTCGTGCTACCCGATTATAGAGCACTATAATTTATTTTAATCATGTGGTTGCCCCCTTTTAATCTGACTCTGCTTGTAGATCAGATCGTGAGAAGGGCATCTCTGAGCATCCACGGATAGCTGCACAACCCATCTCAGTCAGCTTGAAAACCAAGAAAACTCACTACAAGCACCTTAGAGTTGCCGTAAATCAGAAAAGACTTGAAGGCACACAAAACACCAGTGAAATGGGAGGAATTTGTTTCCTACAAATTACGACCCTATGGCAAATCTCTCATTCATTTTTCCTTAATGCTCAACTATAACCTTGCTTTTGTACTTCCTCCTTTGACTTTCTTCAGTAGCTCTTCCCCATCTTTGCTATTTTCTACTAAATACTACCAGCATATCTCCAAATTACTGCTGTTCCTTTCCCCAATTTTTACCTGCTTCCTGATAAGCCTAATCCAGATCTTCTATATGATATTTTCAGCATATAAACTAAACAGATAGGATGATAAAATGCATCCCTTGTTTGACTCCCTCACCAATGGAAACTGTTTCCCCCCCCAACAATATTTTAATGACTTTTTTTAAAGCCCCCCCAATGGAGCTACTGATTGTAGTGATATGCATTTTAAAGAAGCATATGTATTTTAAAGATGGATATGTTTTAATGATTGTTCATCTAATGGCCATGCTTTTAATATTTTTAATGACTATGCTTTTACTCCTCTGTTATATTGGGTCTGTGACTATACAATAAAAGTATGGTGATGATAATGGCTTTTTCATCTGGTTTAATGTCTTTAACAAAGCTGCCCATTTAATTTTTTAAACTTTTGCATCAAATATGTTTTGGCTGTACTTTAATATGCTCACAGCTCAGGTCTCATACCAGAAGAAAGGTGGGTATAAATTCAATTAAAACATAAATTAAGGGAACAATTCAAGGCCGTCTTATTTCTCCTCCGCTCAGCTACTCACTCTCTGCTGCAATAGGCCAGGTGTCTTTCATCTGCCTCTCCTGAATTACCTGTTTGCTACCTGTGGAAAATTTGCAGGTACCAAAAAGTAAACACTCGTGTGCTTTGGCAGCCTGACAACTTGCATTAAATGTACCAAGGTTGAACTGCGGGAAGCCAGGCCTCAGTGACCCTTCCCTTACCTGTCTCTCCCGGGGAACATACCAATTCACAGCATTGTATTCTCCGGCTTTGAGTACAAAACAACAATGGGCCCTTCCCTTGTGACTTTGGGATGGGGCCAAGCCACTGTACTTGGGCACCTGAAACCGTACAGCGAGCGCATGATCCAAGAATGCCCTTTGCATCACCAAGGGGAGGGGGCCAAGAATCCAAGTCCCCCCTTTGTTCCTCAGTGCCACCTCCTCTTGCAACAGCTTCCATCACTTCCCGGACCACCGGTAAGATGCTTGGTTGCACCCGAATACAACTGGCCCATGCCTTTCATCTCTCTCCAATGAACCCAAACGGCCCAGGCTGGTACACAGATGGGTGGGGCACCCCGTTCTGAGGAAACCGGCAGGGTTTTAACAAGATCATGCTGCCCCGTGAATTACTACTGCTTTACAATCCCCCTTGACATGACCGCTGAGGGTCAAGATCCAACTGTAAATAAGCCTACCGATGTGTCATCAGGACACAGTGTACTCTCTCCACCCTGCTGAACCCTGGTGCCGTTGCCTTTTCTAGTTATTGTGCCCCTTATATGTCAAGGGTGGAGGAAACAAGACCCACATGTGGCCCTTGGGACCCCAAAATGCAGCCCCTGGACTGCCCCCCTAAGCCCCCCAGACTGCAAAAACAAGAGAAAGTTTTTTAAAATGTGCAAGTTGAATGTAGATCTATTGCAGAATAAGATGTGGGGTATTCATCCTTTTCATCACAGTTGGTATAGGGGTTCAGGGTTCTTGTGTACGTTCGTGTAGGAAGGATGCGTTTAAATGAGTCTTTTAGTAATGCTCTGGCCTTGGTTTAGTTCAATTCAGTTTAGCTTTCACTCTAGATATACGTGTAGATTGTTTATGTATAGTTTCTTTTTCTTCTTCCTTTTTTTGTAGCTGTGGATTAGTTTGTTTGGATCCCCTGCTAAAATTAGTAAATATTTGAATCT
Source organism: Ctenosaura bakeri (assembly GCA_948474755.1). Classification (NCBI taxonomy): domain Eukaryota; kingdom Metazoa; phylum Chordata; class Lepidosauria; order Squamata; family Iguanidae; genus Ctenosaura; species Ctenosaura bakeri. The sequence continues at coordinate 170,220 of CAOLHI010001769.1, forward strand.
GAAAAAAAAAAGGTATGTGCAATTTGGAGTATTTTTTAACTCAAAGACCTGAATCGACCCCAAAACAGGCGTAAAGGTGGGATTTTATTTCCCTCACCCCTCGAGGCCCCCAACTCTGCAAAATAGGCTCCAAAAAAGTTTTTTAAAAAAAACTTTAGCCAAAAGTTGGCCAGAATTGTGGCTGGAAATGACATCACTTCCAGGGTGCTGAAATGGGAGAGGGAGGCTGAAACTTTACAGCGTAGCTCTCCAAAGAGGGAAGGGTTGTGGGTCATTCAGAAGTTGCCAATTCTTGCCTTGTGCCAAGGGTATGGAGTCCTTTATTTATTATTTATGGAAGCTTTGGGGGCCTACCTGATTTTACAAAAACCCTCCCATGCACATGGTTTTGATTCATTTTAAACCATTTCAGACAAATTTTAACCCTTTCCATCTGACTTTTCATCCATTAATTATTTACTGTGGTCAGAGACTTTTAAAATGATTTCCATTGTTTCTACCATCTTAAGCTTGTTAGCCTGGTTTTACTGTACACTGCCCTGAGATATTCAGAAGACGGGTGGGATATAAATATTTTTAGTAAATAAAATAACAAAATAATTTGGTGGGGACACCAATACCAGGCTGAAAAAATTTGGGGAGTTTTGGGGGGCAGGTATCATGAGACATAACTACGACAATGGAGCTCTGATGTAGTTACTGATGATGTTGGATCTTGGCAAGAAAGAAAGAAAGGAAGGAAGGAAGGAAGGAAGGAAGGAAGGAAGGAAGGAAGGAAGGAAGAAGAAAGAAAGAAAGAAAGAAAGAAAGAAAGAAAGAAAGAAAGAAAGAAAGAAAGACGGACGGAAGGAAGGAAAGAAGGAAGGAAGGAAAGTCAACATTCCACATTGACTTGGCTGAACAGCAACGAACATATTTTACAATCCTAGAATTTTTAGATTTCCCTCCCCTGGAACTAGACATTTAAAGAAGGAATTAAAGAAAGAAGTATTTATTCAAAACAAACAACACAAAAATAATCTAGCCAACAGATACACACACAGACACAAGTATGTATGCTCAGTGCTTTGCTAAGCACTCCGACTCCTTCCCCAGAAATCGGGACAGAAAGTTTACCCAATCCCAATAATCCCATAAGATTCAATGAGTCACACCATGTTCTAGTTCTGCTTCTGCAGATTTCAAATAAACATAAACTTGGCTTCCCTGCTGCTTCCTCCCGCTGGCGTCCTTTGCAGAAGGAACAGAATAATTGCTTTCTAATGGAGCTGGGAGAAGGATTGAAAAAAAATGCCCCCCCCTTCTCCCTTTTGCTTCTCAATTTATACAGGAAAAATTGGTGCCACAATCACCTCTCAAGTGTTAACACTTCATACTACAAATAGGGGATTGCATATCTGACCACACAAACACATATCCTGCTGGGGGGGGGAACCCCCCACTCCTTGAAGCTAGAAACATAACCCCCCCCCAAAAAAAAAGAAAGATCAGGCTCCCTGACACTCTAGATTTCTATGTGCAATTTTTTTAAAAAAATACAGCACAGTGTCCAAGTATAGAACTCTATCAACATGTAGCCTGATATTAAATACATATACACCGTTTCCGCACTACAGTGTTAAAAGTGCTGCTATTCCACTATCAACCTCCTATGGAATTCTGGGGTTTGTAGTTTAGGGAAGGGCACTTTGAATTCTCAACCAAAGAGCTCTTTGGTCTCAATAAACTACAAACCCCAGAATTCCACAGGGTGTTGAAAGTGGAATAGCAGCAGTTTAACACTGTAGTGCGGAAATGGCCATCGTGTCAGAAAATGAGACTGGGGTACTTGTTTAAACGAAACAAGACCACCGTGCCCCACTGTAGAAGTAGAAGTACCACCTCCTTCTAAAACTGGCCCTGAAGAAGATTGCAAAATGCAAAATAAACAGCACCTCAGTGCATTCCGCCCAAGAGAAGGCAGCAAAGCAAACAAGTCCCAGGAATAAGCCTTGGACTAGGCAGTTCTGCTTTGGCGATGGCTCACTCCGTGTCTGCTTGATCGCTTTGGAAAAGGGTGCAGGGCCGCTTCGGCGTCCAAGGTCGCTTCCTCCCCTATTCCTTGGGGATTTCAAACATGCAGAGACTCTTGTACTTCTGCAGCAATTCGCTCTTAGTCTTCACTTGCTCCCGGAGGCTTTGGAGCTGGAGCTGCTGCTGCTCGGGGCTCACGCCGATGCCCTGCATGGATTTGACCAGCTTGCGCATCTCGACGAACTTGGTCCTCAGCTCGTTCAGCACTTGGTGGACCTCTTGGCTATCCTTGTCCATACTGAAACACAAGCGGGGAGGGTGTTGGGGAAGGAGGGGGTGGAAGTCAGCCATTATTCCACTCGCGGGCCACGTGCAAGAGAGAACAAGAGGGCACAAGTGCTGGCAGAGAGCCTAGAAGTTCCTCAATGGGAACCGAACTGGGATTTGGGAGGAAGCCATGCTTCCAGCGAACGCATTACGTACGACAGTTTCCCTGGGAAAGCACAAAACTTTGGAGGCTCTGAAATTCTTTCGTGGCGTTTATTGCTAAAACTGCTGCCTTTTCTTTTTTTTATTGCTTTTGAAGTTCCTTGTTGTTCCTCGTTTCTGTTTTTTCACTCAACTCTCTGGCAGCCCCGATGCTTTCTTAAAAACCCTCCTTCGGCACTGATATACTTAGCAGAAGAGCCAGCGGGGTGCAGTGGTTAGAGCATTGCATTATAGACCCCGAAGACCAGGGTTCAATCCCCCCGCTTGGCCACGGAAACCCACCGGGTGACCTTGGGTGTGTCACACTCTCTCAGCCCCAGAAAACCCCATGATAGGCTCACTTTAGGGTCACCATAAGTTGGACATGACTTGAAGGCACACAACAAAAGAAATTCTGAATATAAGAGGGGTTGACAAACCCTCTGATAAGATTTTTTTCCCCCCAAAGGCTTTTAAAACCCACCCAGCTCCACCTTTCCTCCTTCAGCCATTGTCTGTACTTTGCGTGGCGGCTTTAAAGTTCAGACTAAAACATGGAACAGAAGCACAGAAGCCCTTCTAGCTGCCACTGCAAGTGACCACCCGGGCCATTTCCGCACTAGCTTGTTATAGTGCGATTATTCCGCTTTCAACATCCGATGGAATCTTGGGGTTTGCAGTTTAGGGAGGGGCCTCAAAGGCTGCAAACCCCAGGATTCCACAGGATGTTGAAAGCGGAATAATTGCACTATAACAGTCTTGTGCGGAAAGGGCCCTGGACTCATTGACTGAGTTGCATTCCCCTAAAATGAACTTTGCCAAATTCTGCTAAAAAGCCTGAAACTTGCATATATAGGGGTCTCCATAGGGGTCTCATTTCTGCCACGTCCATACTTGCTTTGCAGGACCCGTTTTAAGAAACCAGCACATAGCGGGCTACAAATTACCCACCGTCCTTGGAGCTGACATTTGGGACGGGTTACGGACGGGTGTCCCCCATCAAGAAACTGCAAAGGCTGGGCACAGCAACTGACGACAGTGCAAACGCGGGGTTACAGCTGAACACCAGGAAAACAAAAAATAACAGCCGCAGAGGATTTACGTAGCTGGTACAAAGACGACACCGAAATGTGCAAAGGTTTTCCAACCCTCGGCTCAGACATTCATTAAAAGGGAGACTGTAGTCAAGCAATTGAGTGTCAGTTTGGTGCACGGTTGGTGTTGGACGAGACACGGGAGAGAAGAGTTCGAGTCTCCGCTCGGCCATGGAGACCGATTGGGTGACCCTGGGCAAGTCACACTCTCTCGGCCTCAGAGGAAAGCAACGGCAAACCCCCTCTGAGCAAAGCTGGCCAAGAAAACTCTGTAACGGGGAGCCTTTGGATAGGCGTGTGTCAGAAATGATGTGCTTTGGTCCCTTCCCGAGCCCCGCAACGAAGCTCCGATAGGGCGAGGACACCCACCAAAATGCTCTGGGGATTCTGGGCTCTGTCGTCCAAAGGAGGAGCATCCACCTCTGCCTCCAATCACTGATTGCGTGTGTATAGGCCATGTCCACACTATTGCTATTATTCCGCTTTCAACCTCCTGTGGAATTCTGGGGTTTGTAGTTTCCAGAGGCCAAAGAGCTGTCTGGCTGAGAAGCCCCTCCCTAAACTGCAAACCCCAGGGTTCCACAGGAGGTTGAAAGTGGAATCAAAGCGCTATAACAGTCTAGTGCGGACATGATGGCCTTACTTATATTGCTGAGCAGCGTCTCCCAGCCCGAGCCCCCATCCTGATTTCCCCAAACCCCAGGGTTCCATAGGAGGCTGCAAGTGGAATCAAAGCGCTATAACAGTCTCGTGCAGACATGATGGCCTTAGTTATATTGCTGAGCAGCGTCTCCTAGCTCGAGCCCCCGTCCTGATTTCCTGAAACCCCAGGGTTCCATAGGAGGCTGCAAGTGGAATCAAAGCGCTATAACAGTCTCGTGCGGACATGATGGCCTTAGTTATACGGCTGAGCAGCGTCTCCCAGCCGGAGCCCCCGCCCTGATTTCCCCAAACCCCAGGGTTCCATAGGAGGCTGCAAGAGGAATCAAAGCGCTATAACAGTCTCGTGCGGACATGGCCTTAGTTATATTGCTGAGCAGAGTCTCCCAGCCGGAGCCCCCGCCCTGATTTCCCCAAACCCCAGGGTTCCATAGGAGGCTGCAAGAGGAATCATAGCGCTATAACAGTCTCGTGCGGACATGATGGCCTTAGTTATACGGCTGAGCAGCGTCTCCCAGCCGGAGCCCCCGCCCTGATTTCCCCAAACCCCAGGGTTCCATAGGAGGCTGCAAGAGGAATCAAAGCGCTATAACAGTCTCGTGCGGACATGATGGCCTTAGTTATACGGCTGAGCAGCGTCTCCCAGCCGGAGCCCCCGCCCTGATTTCCCCAAACCCCAGGGTTCCATAGGAGGCTGCAAGTGGAATCATAGCGCTATAACAGTCTCGTGCGGACAGGCTCTCCTCTGGGCGTGCCTTTCAGCCCCCTTCCTTCCCCGCAGGGGGGGACCCCGGGGGGTCTCCCGGCTCGCCCGCCCGCCCGCCGCCCCCCTCCGGGCCGATTACCATTTGATGACGTCGTGGACGAGGGGGAGGAAGGAGCAGTCCTCGTGGGCCGGCGGGGGCGCGGCGGCCGGGGCCTGGGGGGCGGCGGCGGGCGGAGGGGGCTGGGCCGGGGCCCCCTGCCCGGGCGGCGCCTGGAACTTGGCCTCGGGCGGCGGGGGCGGCGGGGGCGGCGCCTGGGAAGGAGGCGGCTGTTGCTGCTGCTGCTGCGGCTGCTGCTGCTGGGGGGGCGGCGGCTGCTGCTGGGGCGGGGCGGGCGGGGGCGGGAGCGAGGGCCCCCCCGGCTGCTCCCCCAGCGCCGACGCCGCTCCCGCGTGCCCGCTCCCCGGAGGAGGAGGAGGCGGCGGCGGCGGCGGCGGCGGCGGCGGGGGCGCCGGCGGAGGAGGAGCCTCCTGGGAGCCCCCGGCGCCTCCCGGGGCTGCGGCCCCCGGGGCGGCCATGCGCGCCCTCCTTGCGCCCCCGCTTAATTCCAGAGCCTCCCTTGGAGCTCCCCCTAAGACGCTTCGCTCCCGGGGCCTAGCGCCCCGCCTTTGCCACTGCAAGGCCCGCTGTCGCCCGCTCGCCCCCTCCCCTCCCCTCCCCTCCCGGCGCAGGCCAAGCGCGTCACTCGCCTCCCGGGGAAAACGCTGTCGCGGGACTTGGGCGTCACGAAGGCGCGCGCGCCCCGCCCGCCTTGGCGCAACTGCGGCTGCGAGGGGAAGATGTGGGGATCGGGTCGCGTGGGTTGAGCATCCCTTGTCCGAAAGGCCGGGGAGCAGAAGGGAGGTGTTGGAATATTTGCATATATGTAAATCAGATCTCTTGGAGATGGGACCCCAGTCTGGGTTATTGGGGTTTTTAGAATATTTGCATATATGAAATTAGATCTCTTGGAATGGGACCAGTCTGGGTTATTGGGGGTTTGGGGATATTTGCATATTGAAATCAGATCTCTTGGAATGGGACCTCAGTCTGGGTTATTGGGGTTTTTAGAATATTTGCATATATGTAAATTAGATCTCTTGGAGATGGGACCCCAGTCTGGGTTATTTGGGGGTTTGGGGATATTTGCATATGTGTAAATCAGATCTCTTGGAGATGGGACCCCAGTCTGGGTTATTGGGGTTTTTAGGAAAATTTGCATATATGCAAATCAGATCTCTTGGACATGGGATCTCAGTCTGGATTATTGGGGGTTTGGATATTTGCATATATGCAAATCAGATCTCTTGGACATGGGACCAGTCTGGTTATTGGGGTTTTGGATATTTGCATATATGAAATCAGATCTCTTGGACATGGGATCTCAGTCTGGATTATTGGGGGTTTTGGGATATTTGCATATATGCAAATCAGATCTCTTGGACATGGGATCTCAGTCTGGATTATTGGGGGTTTTGGGATATTTGCATATATGCAAATCAGATCTCTTGGACATGGGATCTCAGTCTGGATTATTGGGGGTTTGGGATATTTGCATATATGCAAATCAGATCTCTTGGACATGGGATCTCAGTCTGGATTATTGGGGGTTTTGGGATATTTGCATATATGTAAATCAGATCTCTTGGACATGGGATCTCAGTCTGGGTTATTGGGGTTTTTGGAATATTTGCATATATGTAAATTAGATCTCTTGGAGATGGGACCCCAGTCTGGGTTATTGGGGTTTTTGGAACATTTGCATATAAATCAGGTCTCTTGGAGAGGGGACCCAAGTCTAAGCATGAAATTATTTTTTGTGTGTGTGTTATATACCTCTTATGCACATAGCCTGAAGGTAATTTTGTACAATTTTGTTTTAATAATTTTGTGCCACGAAGCAAAAGTTTGTGTACGTTCAGCCATAAGGAAGCAAAGGCATCCCTCTCTCAGCCACCCATTTTGGAGCTTTTCACATTTTCGCATTAGGGGTGCTCAGCATGTATAAGTAATAGAGGGCCATTGTAGTGTAGTGGTCAGAGCATTGGGGTAGCATTCTGGGAGACCTGGGTTCGAATTCCTGCTCAGCCACAGTAACCCACGGGGTGAGCTCAGGCAAGTCACGCTCAGAAATGGTGCCAAGAAAATCCATATTATTCAGAGTTGGAGAGTTGGACTAGAACTCTGGGGGACCTGGGTTCGAATCCTGGCTCAACCACTGGGTGGCTTTGGACAAATCATACTTTCCCATCCAGGGCAATGGCAAACCTCTGGCAAGAAAACCCAAATTTTTAGAGCCAGTGTGCTGTAGTGGTAGGACTAGGACTCAGAGAGAGCTGGGTTCGAATCTCCACTCAGCCATGGAAACCTACTGGGTGGCCTTGACCAAGTCACACTCTCTCAGCCTTCGAGGAGGGCAGGAACAAACCTCCACTTAATAAATCTTGCCAAGCAATCCCTAGAACTTACAGCCAACATAGTGTGGCAGGCAGGGAGTCGGACTAGGGGACCATGGTTCAAATCCCCACTCAGTCAAGGAAAACCATTGGGTGGCCTTGCACAGGTCACACTCTCTCAGCCTCAGAAGGAGGCAAAGGCAACCCCCCTCTGAACAAACGTTGCCCAAAAAACCCCATGGTAGGCTTGCCTTAGGGTCAGCCTAAATGAGGAAACAAAGGCACAGCAAATATATTATAACCTTTAATTACAGGAATTTGCCTTACAACGTGAAGAGATTCATACTGCAGATCCCAAGCATGTTTATGCCCAATCCAAGTACATATTTACCAAGAAAGAAGGGGCCCCAGGGTCTTGGTTGAACCACGACACCATGCTGGCTTTCTAAAAATTGCACAGAATTCTTCCTCGTCTCACCCGATAGGATTTCTCATCTCCCAGGAAGCTCATTGTTTGACCTGGGAACGAATAATTATGACTATCGTTTTTCCATTCCTGGTGCTAAGCTTGGGAAGGTGGTAAAAGGTTTGGACGACACTTCCCACAGTGCTTCAAGCGCTATGGAGCATGTCCAGAGGAGGGCGACCAAAATGGTGGAGGGTTTGGAAGCCATGGAGCCCTATGAGGAACAGCTTAGGGAGCTGGGGATGTTTAGTCTGCAGAAGAGGAGGTTAAGAGGGGACAAGAGAGCCAGGTTTAAATATTTGAAGGGAAGTCATGTTGAAAATGGAGCAAGCTTGTTTTCTGCTGCTCCAGAGACCAGGACAAGGAGCAATGGATTCAAGCTGCAGGAGAGGAGATTCCACTTGAACCTCAGGAAGAACTTCCTGACGGTCAGGGCTGTCCGGCAGTGGAAGATGCTGCCTCCATGGAGTGTAATGGAGTCTCCTTCTTTGGAGGTTTTTAAGCAGAGGCTGGAGGGCCACCTGTTGGGAATGCTTCGATGGGTGTTCCTGCATAGCAGGGGGTTGGACTGGGTGGCCCCTGGGGTCTCTTCCAACTCTAGGATTCTATGAGAGGAGATTCCACTTGAACCTCAGGAAGAACTTCCTGACGGTCAAAACCGGCCAGCAGTGGAATCGGCTGCTGCCCCATGGAGTGTGGTGGGGTCTCCTCCTTCTCTGGAGGTTTTTAAGCAGAGGCTGGATGGCCATCTGTTGGGAATGCTTCGATGGGTGTCCTGCATGGCAGAAGGGGGTTGGACTGGATGGCCCCTGGGGTCTCTTCCAACTCTAGGATTCTATGATTCTATGAAAGGAGATTCCACTTGAACCTCAGGAAGAACTTCCTGACGGTCAGAGCCGGCCAGCAGTGGAAGACGCTGCTGCCTCAACAGAGTGTGGTGGGGTCCTCCTTCTTTGGAGGTTTTTAAGCAGAGGCTGGATGGCCACCTGTTGGGAATGCTTCGATGGGTGTCCTGCATAGCAGGGGGTTGGACTGGATGGCCCCTGGGGTCCCTTCCAACTCTTGGATTCTATCAAAGCATCATAGCTGTATTGTGTGGATGTCTGCCATTTTTCAAACGCTAGGAGTTATTTGTGGAATGGAAATTGGCAGTGATGTTCTGGGCTAAACTGAAACTCACTTTGCCCTAGAGCAGACCATTGAAAGGAATGGGGCCTGTTCGTCACTGATCTCAATGGGTTTCCTGAACCTGGACCTGAAATTGGAGCCGGCCAGTTGTTCCCTTGGCCTCTTTGCTTCTGCAAAGCACTGCGTGTACCCTGTGATCGGCACCGTGTGACTAATAGTTGCTGTTAACACCATTATGACTCTCACGACATCGCCGCCACCAGCGAGATGGAATGAGCAAAGGGAAATAACTTCACTTTGAGGAGGAATGACTGTGGCTGATGCAGTCACAGAAGCATCTGTCAGTGCAGACTCATGTTTAATGAAACGGAGAGCAAATTGGATTTATTTTCAGCCGTGAGAGGCAGGGGAAATGCGTGCACAATCGAGCACCGATGCATTTCCTTCCATTCTGTTTTCTTGTCTTGAGTAAGGTCTGAGCCTTGAAGGTGTGAGTTAGTCCTAAATAGGGTGGGCCATTCTGGATTGACCGAGCCCCTGGGGTTTCGAGGCCAAAACCAGACACCCAGGGATGATCTCGTTGTGCATGAAATGCCAACCACGGTTGCGCACGGCTTGTCATCCAAACATGCACACGCAGAGAGCATACGTTGCTGTTTGGAACTTAAGACAGAAATCTTCCCGGATCAAGGCGAAGTGATGGGATTTTCCCTTCTCACTCCCTTGGGGGAGATAGGATAAGAAACATTCAATCTAACCTACTTGCTTCCAGGCCAAACGTGGAGGGGAGTGTGAGCCCTGGCACCACAATGACTGTGGCCGTTTCTGCACTACACCATTATAGCGCTATTATTCTACTTTCAACCTCCTGTTGAATTCTGCGGTTTATAGTGTCCCGAGGCCCAAGAGCTCTGTGGCTGAGAATCCTATAAATGCCTCTCCCTAAACTGCAAGTCCCAGGATCCCATCGGATGCTGAAAGTGGAATAACAGCACTATAAGAGTGTAGTGAGGAAATGGCCTACGAGAAAAGAGAAAACTGACTGAGCAGATACATGGAGACCTACATGGAGAACACGCTCTGCTTAGGGCTGCCTTTGAAGGGTGTTTGGAAACTTCTGCTGGTTCAAAGAGATGTAGCCGGACCGTATAATAGGGGCTGGTTATAAAGGCCACACCACGCCCCTGTTGAAACAACTCCGCAGACTGCTGGTTTGGCTACAGGCACAATTCAAAGTGCTGGTTACGACCCATAAAGCCCTATATGGCCGAGGTCCAGGCTATCTGGCAGGCTGTATCTCCCTGTAGGAGCCGGCCCGGACCCTGAGATCATCAGGAGGGGCCCTTCTCTCAGTTGCCCTACCATCACAAGCACAGTTGGTGGGGACCCAAGAGAGGGCCTTCTCGGTGGTTGCCCCTGGACTCTGAAACTCCCTTCTCCAGGACAGCGGAACAGCCCCCTCCCTGTAGCCTTCCAGCGGCAGGCAAAGACCTTTTTATTCAGGCAGGCATTTTAACACAGTTTATTAAAAAAAAAATAGGCTAGGCTGTACAGGCTGTACAGTTTTAATTTTAATTGCTTCTTTTAATCTCTTTTTAGCTGTCTGAATTCTTTTATAGTTTAATTCTGTTGTAATATGTACCATGTATGTGGTTATAAACGGTATTGTTTTAATATGGAAACTGCTTTGAGGCCCAATCTTGGGCAAAAAGCGGGATGGAAAGAGAATGACAAGGACAACGAGGACGACGACAATGCCACTTTGGAAACTGGAGCAAGCTGCTTTTCTTCTATGTGTCCAGTTCTGGGCACCCCAATTCAAGAAGGATATTGACAAGCTGGAGCAAGTCCAGAAGAGGGCGTCCAAAATGGTGAGAGGCCTGGAAGCCATGACTTAGAGAGCTGGGTATGTTTAGTCTGCAGAAGAGGAGGTTAAGAGGGGACATGATAGCCATGGTTAAATATTTGAAGGGATGCCATGTAGAGGAGGGAGAGGGCTTGTTTTCTGCTGCTCCAGAGACCAGGACGAGGAGCAATGGATTCAAGCTGCAGGAAAGGAGATTCCACCTGAACCTCAGGAAGAACTTCCTGACAGTCAGGGCTGTCCGGCAGTGGAAGATGCTGCCTCGGAGTGTAGTGGAGGCTCCTTCCTTGGAGGTTTTTAAGCAGAGACTGGATGGCCATCTGTCGGGATTGATTTGAGGGTGTTCCTGCATGGCAGGGGGTTGGACTGGTGGGCCTGTGTGGTCTCTTCCAACTCTGAATTTCTATGATTCTATGTGAGCTGGAAATTTGCACCCAGGGCTTTCCACCTGCCCAGACCTAAGCTCGCCAAAACCGGAAAATGTACATCTTTTATCTCCCATTTGGAGACGACCCACGAAAACTGGAGACTCAAAGCAAGACCCTGAAGTTTGGCAACCTTAATCCTAAACTACTGACAACTATAGAAAAAAAAAAATTTTCTTCCTCCCTTGCATTCTTTTGTGTGTGTCTTAAATAAACTTTAACAAGCGCTGGGCACTATTTATACCCCAGACTGAAAACGGTGTTACGTGGAATGCCTGTGTTTAATATATCAGCTGGCTAAAAATAGCAATAGGTAATCAGAGACTGATTTCCTATTGGGGAGGAAAAGATGCCGACCGAGGCCGAGATTAACAAACTTATTAAAGCAGGGAACTGGGGTACGAAACCAGAGGTACAAAACCCTGCAGATCCAAATGCAACCAGTGATATTTGATAGAAAACATCAGCCATGTTTTTAAAAAAACAGCAACAGAGGTAATAATGCATAATATGAAGAGGATTGCCAGAATTAAAACTGGGGAGGGTCCCTCAAAATTTAAGTGTTGTGCCGAAGGGGGAATTTCGACATGCAACCAGGTAACCGGCAACGCAGGCTAGTTTCCTCTTCTGCACAATTATCAAACTTATCAAACGTCCAGGAGCCCTTTCAGTTCTTCGCTCTGGTCGCCATAAATTATGCAAGCATTGTCCAAATTTTAGAGAATTTGAATCCACTGAATCCTGCTGGCTGGGGAGGGAGCAAGAAAGAGGACAGTCGCCGTCCTGTTGTGTTCCACTTGCACCGTTCCCAGCGGTATAGATGAGTAATCACTGTGGGAAACAGGATGCTGCAGATTTGAAGAGCCCTTTGCTCTGTTTCGGATGGACTCCTTTCAGTTTTCTTCCCTTCGGCAAATCCAGCTCCTCTTGATCATTCAGGGGGAAAAAAATGCTTGCACAATAAATCTGTGAGTCTTATAAAGTGCCCCAAATTTTGCTGTGTTTATTCTGCAAGACCTAGTCCCTACCTCTTGGAATCTGGCATGGTATTGGCGATCCTTAACCCACATGAGTCCTCTTTGGAAGGTGATTAGAAATCACATCCAATTTTGGCAGGGCCAGTACTGCCATTGGGCAGAATGAAGCTCTGCCTCAGGCGGCAGGTGATGGGAGACAGCAGCAGGAGGTTTTCTGGCCATTCCCCCCAGGCCCTCGGTCATTGCCTCTTTGGGTCCCATAGTGGGAGAAAGGCAGGATATAAATTACCACTCTATTCTGCTTTGGTCAGACCCCACCTGGAGTCCTGTGTCCAGTTCTGGGCACCACAGTTCAGGAGGGATATGGACAAGCTAGAATGTGTCCAGAGGAGGGCAACCAAAATGGTAGAAGGCCTGGAAACCATGAAGCCCTAGAAGGACCAGCTTAGGGAACTGGGGATGTTTAGCCTGGAGAAGAGAAGGTCAAGAGGTGACATGGTGGCTATGTTTAAATATTTGAAGGGATGTCATATGGAGGACGGAGCAAACCTGTTTTCTGCTGCTCCAGAGACTGGGACATGGAGCAATGGCTTCAAACTTCAGAAAATGAGATTCCATCTAAACATTAGGAAGAACTTCCTGAGGGTATGAGCAATTCAGCAGTGGAACATGCTGCCTGGGAGTGTGGTGGAGTCTCCTTCTTTGGAGGTTTTTAAACAGAGATTGGATGGCCATCTATCAAGAGTGCTTTGATGGTATATTCCCACATGGCAGAATGGGGTTGAAGACAAAAGGGGACGAGGAGAGAGATGCTTGGACACTTGAAAACAGTTGAAAAAGTGGAATGATAGAGGATTAATTGGGACTGTCCCTACCAAATTGGGACAGTTGGAAGAGGCAACCTGTCTCTTAATAGATCAAAGTGTCCTTTGCACATTCCAAAGCTTTGCACATTCTATGGCTTGCCGTGTTCATTCCAGACACGGCAAGCCATGTTTCTGCAGAGAATCCTTGACACCTCTTGCCCCAGACATCACTATCTTCAGATAACCTTTTGAGATCTTCCTGCAAACCTTGAGATCATGGTGTTCCAGCTTCTCCGTTGCAATCTGGCAATGCTTTTGCACATCTGAACTGTGGAGGAATGTCTGTCATCTCAATCTAAGGAGTGAGTGAGAACCCCTTAAGGAACAGCAGGCACAGAAAGGGGGTGATGATGGGGAACGAGAAGGGCTGAGGCTGGGCTGAAATGGGAAAAGTCAACAACCCTGACTGGGAACACGGTCTTTCCTGTTATTTATGGCTCTCCCTGGTTCCCGAAAACAAATAGCTTTGTAATGTAGCCTCTAGCCTGAATATATCACTCAGAGGCACAGACTGTCCCGCTATCTAAAGTGCTTTTTCCACGGGCTTGCTTTGTCTGAGACAAAAGGGGGGAGTTGGCCTTTTTCTCTTGCAAAGTTCTCTTCCACAGGTGTGCAAAATGGACCTCAAAAGCAATGAACTATCAAATTGGGAGAAAAGTATGGAAAGCCAGTATTTTACATGGCTGCGGCCGCAAGGATTATCCGAACCCCAAAATGGAAAGAAAATTCTGTACCCGCAATAAACAAACGGGTGCTAAAACTAAGAGATATGGCCCAGATGGACAAATTGACTTGTTTAATTAAAATAGGTAGACCGGAAACTTATGCGACTGAAGGGGACAACGTATTTGAGTATATCTGAGATATTTTGGAAGATGTGACAATAGCTGGTTTCAAGGTTGGAAGACAAAGGACATATAATTTTATTTCTTGTTAATTTGATGCATACCTGTATGCATATATGTGTCCTTGTCTGGATTAGAATGTAATCAGGCTAAGTTTATTATAATATCTTCATGTTGGTTAAGTAAGACTTTAACACTAATAGATGGTAGAAGAGATGTGATGATTGAAAGGAAGTTATGCCAGGAATTAATCGGAGGAAGTCAAGGATATGCTAGAGGAAGAATGTTTGTATGAGAATTGGATAAATTCGTTGACTTTATTTGTTTGTTTTTATGATGTGTGCAAAAGTTTAAAAATAATAAAAAAGTAACGAACTATGTTTCATTATGCCATAGAAAGGAAAGTAGTGGGGAGTCATAGAATCTTAGTCCGTGTCCGCACCAGACTGTTATGGTGCTATTATTCCACTTTCAACATCCTATGGAATCCTGGGGTTTGCAGTTTCGGGAGGGGTCCCAAAGGCCGTCCCCAAAAGCCCCTCCCTAAACTGCAAACCCCGGGATTCCATCGGATGTTGAAAGTAGAATAATAGCACTATAACAGTCTAGTGCAGAAACGGCTCTCCGTGCCATTATCGGGTGCTGACTTTGCTTGGGTGGCGATAGCTTATGATTCACAAGGACATGTAACAAGAGGCATCTTGACCTAGTAAAATTCTATGCAACCAGCCTCAAAGTAAAGGTGGCTTTCTAATTATGTCCTTTTCTTCCCCAAAGTGCAAATGTTAAAAAGCCCTGCTTCTGTTGATCCACCGTGTTTGGAAGCGGCGCGATCCGTGAAGCGAGGAGTCGTGTTATTATTTGTGTTCAAGAGACCTGTTTAAAGCTCTGTTTGTATGTTTTAAAAGTGGGTCAGAAAGATAGGGATGAGAGCGTGAGTACGCATGCACAAGCTTGATTTTTTTTCTTTGCAAGCCGTCCCAGGCAAATAACCTGGGAACACACTAAAACGGATGGAAAACTTTGAATTCAAACAAAGGGAGAGCTGAGGGTCAAGGATTCTGTTCTGGTTGTTTGCTCGCTGTAGCAAAAATCGAGGCAATGTGGCATCCCACCCCCCAAATGTCCCAGTTTGCGGGGAAAGTCCCAGTTAGTCCTCTGTTGTCCCACTTTTCCAACTGCTTTTAAAATGACCCAGTTTCTCTTTGTTTTCCCTATTTCTCCCTTCGTCCTCAGCCTTTTGCTGAAAACGGAGTGCCTTTCCACATTATGTTGTTATAGTGCTATTATTCCACTTTCAACATCCTATGGAATCCTGGGGTTTGCAGTTTAGGGAGGCAACGCTTTGGCCTCAGCGGACTACAAATCCCAGAATTCCACAGGAGGTTGAAAATGGGATAATAGCACCGTAACCGTATAGTGCGGAAATGGCTTGAGTTCAAAGGGTGGAAGTCGTTTGCTCATCTATATAAGCTGTGTGCTCCACGTCTGCTTTAGTCTCAGCGACTTGGAAAATGGGTGCTGTGTTGCCTCCATTTTCTGCAAATAAGAACAACTGTGAAGTTTGTGGCTTTCAGGTTATCCAAGACATGACATATTGCCTGCTGGGAGTATTTAGGCTTGATCTGTTAAACCACCGTTTTGGCCATCCATGATATCTGTAGAGTTCTCCTAGAGTCGATTCCCTTCCTATTCGCTTCCTTCCCTGTCTGGCTTTTACAACGGCACATAAAAATAGGAAATATGGTGGCACGGACAATCCTGGCTTTAGTGTTCACAGTGATGAATTACCCATAATTTTGTTTCCTTCTCTTCCTTGTGTGCTTTTTATGTGCAAACTGTTCCACATCTCTAATTGATCCAATTAAGGGAAATTGTCAACAGGTATCTCTGGTTGGCAGAACCCAGCAGGCCTCTCGGGACAAAGGGCATGTCGGTAAATGAGACGCCTGGAAGACATCTACTCCAGCAGGAAACCAGCAGGCGCGAGAGATGAAGTTCTTTGCTAATTTGCTTCTCAAAAGAAGCAACGAGTAATTTTAGCCATTTTCTTCCCGCTGTGAGGAAGTCTTTGCAAACTCTGTAGTTAGGGAAGACTGTTTGCAGTTTGGGTTTTGCTCCGCACAAAATTTGCACGCGTCGCTTTTGCACAGAAGGGTGGCGTTTTCTGCACAGAACGCAGCCCTTTGTGGCCAGCAAATGATATTGAAATATTATTTTGAAACAGAAATATTGGCCACATTTCTAGATCAGCTACCTACTCATGCAACTACCTTAGGGCCTTTTCGCACTACATTGTTATAGGTCGGTTTGGGCAAGGCACCAGTGTTGGCAGCATAAATGTCAATGTCCTGTGGAATTCTGGGGCTTGTAGTTTACTGAGAACCAAGAGCTCTCTGGATGAGAATTCTAACGGCCCCTCCCCAAACTGAAAACCCCAGGATTCCATAGGATGTTGAAAGTGGAATAATGGCACTATAACAGTGTAGTGTGGAAATGGCCTTAGTTATGTTGCTAAGTAGCACCCCCGAGCCTGACTCCCTCCATCCGAAGCAGCCCTTTCAAGTAACAGGAGTCTGTTCTCCTGTCAATTGGGGTGCAGAAAACTGGCATCCCCCCGTGAGCAATCGCCGGTGCAACAGTCAGAAACAGGGCCCCTGTTGCAATTCCTCTTTTCACCAGAGATTGCTGGTAGAAAGGGGGTGGAAATGTCAGTCTGTTGTGGCCCAATGGAGAAGAAAACAGACCCTTGTTACTTGCAGCAGCTGCTGCCTGCTAAGTCAGGACTAAGGGAATTGTACGATCCCTATGTATTTCCTGCACTATTGAATCCATAGGGATCACAAGTATCAACCCGTCACAAATGCATAATTTTATATTACGCTTTCATCGCTGCGATTGCAAATTCCAGACAGTATTCTTTGTGCCCCGAACGCTGTTTGCAGAAAAAGCGATGGAGGGAACGTGAACACAACAAACAGAAGACTTAGGGAACTTCTTTTCTTTGCAGGTCTTGTTTCAGTTTTTGGTAAGCTTTTTTAATTTTATTTTGTCGACATTGCTGTTGAATGAAAAAGCCTCTCATAACAGCTTTAGAGGCATCCCAGGGGGTGTTCGTGTTGGTTTCTTCGTTTATATTTTCTTGGGAGAAGTTTTTCACAGTTTCTTTCGCTCTTTTAATGGCTTGCTTTCTATGGTGAAGGAAAATTTCATGGGAGGAGGGCTTAATTCTCACAATCAGCAGCCCTCTCATTTCCCCCACTTTTTAAAAAGCCAGAGAACACTCTGCTTGCTTTCTTCCTTGCTTAGACCTTGTTATCAGTTTGTCCACAGAAAATTGTAGTTTTTATTTACAGTACAGCAGTGATGCCCTTATCAATTGATCTAAGTTCGTTAACTGCAAAGAAAACTCGGTGCCTCACGTGCTGATGTAAATCCCAACTCGGTGACCTTTATACCGGCGTAAAGCTCATTCCTGCTGTCTCATCAAATTTACGCTGCCAAAACTGTTGCCTTTCCAAAACTGTTGTTGTTAACTCCGCTTAAGACCTTCCACTTAAATTGCTGAGTTGTATTTAAGGTGCTTAGATGGGTAGCAACCGGTGGGGTGTTGGAGATTTCATTCCATGTGTTGCTATAGTATTATCTTTATTTACTTTTTGTCCCTGACTGTGCACGTTGAAAGGGCATTATAAATAAATGCATTTTATTTATTCGGGAGGGCTGGCCCCTCCCGAAACTGCAAACCCCAGGATTCCAGAGGAGGTTGAAAGTGGAATCATCGCACTATAACAGGCTAGTGCAGAAATGGCCTGGATTAGAAGAGGTAGAACTTTTGCCTAACTTTTGCAACTTCTTT
Source organism: Ctenosaura bakeri (assembly GCA_948474755.1). Lineage (NCBI taxonomy): Eukaryota > Metazoa > Chordata > Lepidosauria > Squamata > Iguanidae > Ctenosaura > Ctenosaura bakeri. Next base: position 188,024 of record CAOLHI010001769.1, read on the forward strand.
CCTCCTGAATTTGCCAACTCCTGGATAGCACTGGCAAGTCAAGCAGGGCTGAGCCATTTAAAAACCATGATGTCTCCACAGCCCACATGCCACAGAGTTCTTTTTTTCAAGGGGGATTAATAATTAGCTGCTAATAAGAAAAAACACAACAACATGTTTTGGAGAGGAGAAACTCAGCCACGCTTCGATCCCTGGGGCTGATTTGCAATGTATTCTTGAGCAAGGTTTTCTTGGAATTCAGCTCTCGGAGTGGCTTATTTGAAGTCTCCAGGTGCTTTCCAATGATTTCTTTCCCTCCAGCATTGGGTGAGATTGCTATGGATTAAAAGGCTTCTCAGTCACAGCCTGCACATTTCCACAATTGTCCTCAGTTGGCAGGAACAGTCTTGATTAATCCTCTGTCATCCCACTTATTTGGCTGCTTTTAAAACGTCCCCGTTTCTCTTTCCTCCTCTCTCTTTTGTCCTCAGATTTCTTCAGATGTTGCAAACCATTTCTGCACTACACCGTTATAGCACTATTATTCCACTTTCAACATCCTGTGGGATTCTGGGGTTTGTAGTTTTAGGTTCTTTGCTAATTTCCTTCGCAAAAGAAGCAACGAGTAATGTTAGCAATTTTCTTCCCACCGAGAGGAAATCTTTGCAAACTCTGTTGTTATTGAGGACTGTTTGCAGCTTGGGTTTCACTCCGCACAAATTTCACATGTGTTGTTTTTACACATTTTCGGCACAGAAAGCAGCCCTTTCTGGGCAGAAAATAATACTGAAATATTGTTTTGAAACAGAAATATTGGCCACGTTTCTAGATCAGCTACCCACCAGCCGGCCCCTCCTGAAAGTGCAAACCTCAGGATCCCATAGGATGTTGAAAGCGGAATAATCGCGCTATAAGAGTGTAGTGCGGAAATGGCTGGTGTCTTCTTGCATGGCTGAATGGGATTGGACTCAATGGCCTTTCTGGTCTCTTCCAACTCTGTGATTCTATCCACGCAAAATGTGAGGTCTGTGCATTCCATGAAGCCTTCAGGTTGACCCACAGGGTAATCTGAAAGACCATCTCTTCCCTGCCCCAAATTTTAAGACCCTACCCAGTGACCCCATTGCATGTCTCCACACCCTAGGAGGCTGGGTTGATATGTATATGTAACAGGGCCTTATTTGTGGCAGCACCCTGACCGTGAAACTCTTGCCAAGGAAAGTTAAGCTGGTTTCATCTCTTCCCAATTTTTCCAAAATCCAAACCATGCTGGCTCTTGAAGACAGGGTTGTCTGGGCAAGATTGATTCAAAGGAGTTTTGTCATTGCCTTCCTCTGAGGCTGAGAGTGTGTGACTTGCCCAAGTCTTCCGGGGTCCTCATCTGACAATCAAAACATGATACCATGCTGACATAATATTATATGATCCTAATATGCCACTTAAATTAATACATGCAGTCCTAATACTATATAATATATAAACGATGCCCAAGCCCAGTTCTAAACCACCTTGGGTTGCAAGTCCAGGTGGAAAGTAATTAGTTAATTAACTAATTAACTGGAGGAAAGGGAGGAGGGAGATGTGGAAGGAAGGAGCAGTACCAAGCGAGGCTGGCTCCCTCTCCCCCTACCCCTTCCCAAATTCAGCATCGTGGGGAGAAAAGGGCTCAACGTGGTCTAATGGTAGCTTTCTCATGGTAAACACAGCTCATAGCAAAGCTGGGAACATTTGCTGTTCTGTGCTCAGCTGGATTATACAAGGGCACTGGCTGGTCCGTTCCGGTGTCTCTCTGAAGCTGCCAAGGTAATTGGCGATGTCTAATTGTTCCTTCTGGATAATGAGCATTTGGCTTGCTCAGAACCAGTTGACGGAAGCATCGCTGTACGTTGCTATTTTAGGGCCTCCGGCTCCAGGTTAAGCAAAGGTGGCCAGAATTGGCCCTCGTTAAGGAAAATGTACTTATGAAAAAAGCGGTCTTGCAAGAGCGCTTGCAAACTTTGCACAGCCAGCTTCTCCAACTGAGGAAAATATACCCAAATAAACATAACATACCCAAAAATAACATACCCAAATAAAAAGCCAACTGGACCGATCAAGAGCCAAATTATCTGGACCTAGAACATACTTTTTTTCCCTCTGGGATTTAGTATGAACTTTAAATATATCCCCTTCCAATATTTTCCTGAGATGCTACACTGACGAACAACAATAACAAAATACTCTCACAACAGTTGCTTCCCTACTACCTGTTATCCTGGATTGGCCACCATTCTTTGACTTTCTTTTTATGAAAAAAAAAAAGGGGGCTTAACATTGCCGGCCTGTTGCATTTAGTGCTTTCATATTTTTGCACATTTCATTTGTTGGGAATTTCCCATATTCTCTGCAAAAAATAAAACCCTGTGGTAATATCCTGTTTAATGTGGATTGCCAGAATATAACTGCAACTTTACAGGGCCACTGCGCCTTTAATTAAAACTTTCCCCCATCCCGGTTCTGCCCCATTCAATGCTTTCCAATCAGCATGACAACTGAAGCATCATCGACAGTCTTAAGTGTACTTGAATTATTCAACTGCTGTTCCCGAGAAGGAAGTGACTCTCTCATATTGCTCTGATGCAACATAAGGCAAGAGAACAAATAGACAAATGAGCCCAGATTAGATTTGTTTGCCTATATATATATATATATGTATGCACACATACACATTGTTTATTTACTTATTTTTCTCAGGGTGGGAATTGTGTGATGCTCCAAATGTCATCAGAGTGCAAATCCCAGCAACCTTCACCGTTGGCTAGTTGGGAATTTCAATCCAATATGATTATGATGATCGCACGAGTCTTTCCCTGCACAATTGATATGTGTTTGAACAGCTTGCGAAGTAAGTTAGACTGAGAAATAGGACTGGACCAAAGGTGTTCAAAACTTCATGAGTTCAAGGGCTAGAACAAGGATGTTCTTGGCATCTCAATTCAAGGAGGATATGGACAAACTGGAGCGTATCCAGAGGAGGGGGACCAAAATGGTGAAGGGTCTGGAAGCCATGAAGTCCTCTGAGAATAGATTTGGATAGCTGGGGATGTTTAGTCTGCAGAAGAGAAGATTAAGAGGGGACATGAGAGCCATGTTTAAATATTTGAAGGGATGCCATGTCGAGGAGGGAGAGGGCTTGTTTTCTGCTGCTCCAGAGACCAGGACAAGGAGCAATGGATTCAAGCTGCAGGAAAGGAGATTCCACCTGAACCTCAGGAAGAACTTCCTGATGGCCGGAGCTGTCCAGCAGTGGAATACACTGCCTCGGAGTGCGGTTGAGTCTCCTTCTTTGGAGTTTTTTAAGCAGAGGCTGGCAAAACCACCTCTGAGGATTCCTTGCCTAAAAAACCCGTATGGGATTCACGGGGTTGCCATATGTAAGTTCACAGGCAAAAATATTTTCCAGGGCCTTTATTTGGTGGATGCAACTTCTCTCCCTTTCCTCGTGGCATCTACTCTCTCCTGTTGATGCCATTGTCCCGTTTGTCCCAGCACGCAATGTATATTTTGTGTTTCCTCACCTTGATTTGCTGCTTTGACGATTCCAGAATTCGGGCTATATATCCAGCTGTGGTTTATTTGTTGCTGTTTGCTTTTTGCTTTTTTCTTTGCAGGAAAGGAAAGCTAGAGAAAAATGGGCTATATAAGGAGCTGGAGGCGATGGCTTAGCCAAGAGGCCAGTTTGGAGAGGAGGCTTCTTTCGTCTTCTTAACTCTCCCAGGGCAGAGGAATGTGAACAGCAAGACATTGTGGTGCGTCAGGTCGGTTTGAGCATCTCTGACCAAAGCGCCGGGATGACGTCTTTTATGTCTGTGGGTTCTTTTATTCCTTTTAAACCCAAAGCAGGGGCCTCTGTGAGTTCACAGAACTGGGCAGTATTTTTCTACTGCCAGCTCATGGCAGGAACAAACGTATCTGCAGAAACCGGATGAAAACCGAGCCAAGGGGTGGTGTGTTTGTGTTGATTTATTTACGCATTCAATTTATTGGGAAGCTGGGCTCGGGGCGGCTGACATAAAGGCAGAAAAATGCACACACCCACACACACTGCCCAATCAAATAAAAACCAGCATCAGGACCAACAATCCATTTAAAACCCAGCAGATGTTATGCGGGGTCCTTAGTTCCAGGTGATCCTTTTTTAAATGGCAGGCTGGTTGGTGGCTTCTATGTCATCGGGGCAGTGAATCCACTCCAGGTCTTCCTCTGAGCTTTCAAGCAGCTATCCAAGATGCTGAACTCCAGCAGTGGGTAGCTTCTTTCAAATTCGCACTAGAACCCAGAACAGATGTACCATCCCAGTGGAGGCTGCTGTGAAACTCACATTCTTAGAAGCTGCTTTAATTTTGCAAATACCTTGCCTCCTGTGCAGAACTCTCAAAATTTCCGCACGACACTCTTGTAGCGCAGTGATTCCACTTTCAACCTCCTAGGGAATCCTGGGGTTTGCAGTTCCGGGAGGGGCCGGCCAGTCCCTCCTGGAACTGCAAACCCCAGGATTCCAGAGGAGGTTGAAAGTGGAATCATTGCGCTATAAGAGTGTTGTGCGGAAATGGCCTCTGTGTGTGTGTGTGTGTGTGTGAGAGAGAGAGAGAGAGAGAGAGAGAGTTTCAGCTCTTGATCTTTTGTGGCTTCCTGCTGTTTGTTCCATCTTTTTTATCTTGCTCTTTCCATTCAAAATCTCTTAAGGGAAACAAGTAGCTGTCCAATTTCTTTTTTTGGAAGTTCCTAGATGAAGTTGCTTTTTTTGTATTCTGTATTCCAAAACAAAACAAAACAAAAATCCAAAATCGGAACACTTCTGGTCCCAGCATTTTGGATAAGGGAAGCGCAACCTGCAGCACTACGAATCCATTTTAACTGCCATGCTTCTGCCCTCTGGAATCCTGGGATTTGCAGTTTAGCGAAGGATATTTAGAATTCTCAGGCAGAGACTGCCTCACCACACTGCAAATCCCAGGATTCCACAGGATGCAACCGTGGCAGTTAAATCAGGATGCTACAACTCTGTAGTGTGGAAGGGTCTACAGTGCAAAACTTCCATTTCACTGTGTAACTCTTTTTAAAAAAAATTTAAAATGAGGCCAAGCGAAGGGAACGTATTGTACTAATATACTTTGGAATTAAAACACAATTTTTTTGGGTAGGAATAAACCGTGCTGGGTAATATGTCAGAAAATAGTTCGGGACAATGGAAACGTCATTTGGATATATTGTTTTAGTTTGTTTTGGGGGGGAAATCCACAAAGTACAGCAAAAAATATTCCAGCATCCTGATGCATTTGTCCCATTTAGGGGAGTCCTTAGACTCAAAATATCTTTTCAGCCTCCCTTTTTCTGCGCTCAGAAGGGAATAAATAGTTCAGGACAAGAGAAACGTCACTTGGATACTTTTTTTAAAGAGAAGAACTACAGCAATAAATACAACAACCTGCCGGCACATTTGCCCGTAAGAAGCATCATTTCATTTTAAAAAAAAATTCTGCCTGATGAAGAAATGCTGGTTTTGTCTGTTTATGGATTATTTGAGCAGTAAGGAATCTAATGATGCAACAAAATTGTGGTTGTGGTTAAGAACTTAAGTCAGGTAATGGTAAAACAAGATGCTTCCTGTTAATTGGTTTTTCTTTTTTGTTACAGTTTGTGGGAGCTGTCAGAGTTCTTTTGTGTTTGGTTAACCTTGGCTGTTTCCGCACCAGATTGTTATGGTGCTATTATTCCACTTTCAACATCCTATGGAATCCTGGGCTTTGCAGTTTAGGGGGGGGCCCAAAGGCCATCCCCAAAAGCCCCTCCCTAAACTGCAAACCCCAGGGTTCCATCAGGTGTTGAAAGTGGAATAATAGCGCTATAACAGTCTGGTGCAGACACCTGTTTATGGCAACTAGTGTTTTAGTATGGGGTTTTAGTTTAGTGCAGTTTACCTTCAGCTTAGTTTTACGTTAGTTGGGTTGGCACAGTGGGCCTGAAGTAGGATCATGGCCATAGCAGTGGCATCATCTCAAGCCCGGTGCATGTCTGAGCGAAACCTCTGGGCTCACGTGCTAGAGAGAGTGATGCGCTCATGCAATGCATGTGCACGGCTCGTCTTAATCAGTGTTCGGAGATTTTGAGCATGCATCCTGTAAAGCTGGGGCAGTTGGACGCTGGGATGGAGGGCAGAGAGGAACCAGGCAGAACTGTATGGAGAACACCTCAAATCCCATTGAAGACTTTGTGATTCTTTTTTCTGCATGCTGGCATGTATGTCTCTGTGTACAAAGAGAAGGGCGAGTGCTCGTTTAGCCCTATTAAAGTGCCATTAGCCAATGTTCTCTTGGCGACGGTGATTAAAGCTCTTCAGGGAATTTGCATATTTTTTTTTGCCATTAACATCAGCTCATCTAGTACTTGCAGGGAAGGAGGAACTCTTTAGCCTGGAGACTCTGATTGGGGAAGAGTTTGGGGGTGGACCGAAGGGGTGGAGGAGAAGGGTCTAATCCCCCCCTGCGGGTGCTTGGGATTTCATTTGGGTCTATTGCGCCATAATTGCGGTTCTTGATGTTCCCTCAAAACAAGAGACTCTGTAATGAGCCTGTACGGAAGAAAAGCATGGATCTGGGACTGGTGCCACAAGGATGGGTTTGGACTGTGGAGTGACAGGAAGCAAAGGCTTGGAAACAGTCGATATTCTTCTGCTCAAGAGTACTTGTTTTTCTTCCATTTATGTACCCTCTGACATTTCAGAGAGGAAAACCAGGGCAGGTGTGGCCAAGCAACCTCAGAGTGTGGTCAAGGCAGCAAAAGTTGTGAATAAAGAAGAACGCACCAGCTAGGAGAGGCTGCAGAAGTTTGCTTTTGCCCAAGCTGACTGGGAAGGGAGAGGTTCTGCCATCTTCTTTTGCATTTTGAACTCGGCTTGCAGCAATGGAAGTCAGCTAGCGGAGTGCAAAGGGGGAAAATGGGAGAAGGAAAGAGAACCTGGAACATTTTAAAAGCAGCGAAAAAGTGGGATGACAGAGAATTAATCAGAACTGTCCCTGCCAAACTGGGACAAGTGGAGGGTTTGAATTTGGCTTTTCTGGAACAGGTATGGCTGGACTATAGCTCCCAGCATCCATTGCCATTGTTCTCGCTGGCTAAAGCGAATGGGAGTTGCAACCAAAGAGTTGGAGGGGCTACATTTTTTTCCAGTGAACTCCAAAACAGAAGCAGTTTTAGGATCACAAACCCCAGGGAAGATCCTAAAAACTTAGTCGGAGAGGGGTTCTTCGGCATGTCATGCAGGGTGAAAACAGGTCTTTTGGTTCTGAGGCTGTGAGTTTGGGAGATGCTAGTGGTCACCAAATTTAATGATTTCCCCCCCACTTCCTCTTCCACACACAAACAGATCTGGAAGGGATGGATCCCAGAATCTTAACAAGATTTTCACTCTGCTACGCAAGTCACACAGCTTTATATCTTACTGGATGCCGCTTTGGTTTGGTTGTTCTACCCGCTGTCAGACACAATAATTCTTTCAAAATTACAAGTTGGAAAATATAATACCCAGTGCTGTCCTAAATCACAGCTTATTTACTTCTCGTTATACAAATAAATGTTATTTCCAATTCTTTTTCTCTCTTCTTCTCCTGCCTCAGGGTCTGCTCTACCTTTCCACGGGCAGGACAAGCGGACAATATTTCTTCCTTTGCGTCATGCACACTTTCGGGACATGAACTCACCAAAAACACATGTCCTTTTTTCAAAAAAGTCCTTCTATAAGAGCTGTGTTTGCATATAATGTATATACAGTGTGTAACCTACTCCAGGCTAACACAGAGCCAGGTTTCAGTACAAAGCCTCCCTTGTTTTTTCCCTAAAGGTCAAATGCGCCTTTCAGCTGTTATGCCATTAACGTGATTTGGTGGGGAAAGAAAAACCTTCTCTGCAAATGCTTGGGGTACATAGGATTCCAGGCAGCGATAATGCAGGACGATATATGTTCCCGAGCCAGAGAGAAACCCACGTACACACTGGAAAGGTACACGAAGTACATGGGAACCAGAGCCAAACCGAGCGTGGTGGAACAGAATTCATTTCACGGAGAAAGGGGGTGGCGGAGGGGGCATGGAAAGACCTTGGAGATATGACTGGATGTACATTCAGAACTAATCCAAAACCTATACATGTACAAATGCAGAGCGGTTCGAGTACCTTATGAACACAGGTTTTTGCAGTGGGTGCAATTTAGCATCCCAAAAGTGTCTTTCTTTCCTTGCTTCCTTTCTTTTTCATTCCCTAAAACAAGTTTGTCAAACCGTATACGGTCCTCCCTCCACATTGGCTAGGGTTATGGGGCACAGGACCCCCGTGAAAGTGGAAAAACCATGAATCATTCCAGGCCAGAGCTTTCCAAACTTTTTGTGTTGGCGACACACTTTTTAGACATGCATAATTTTGTGTGCAGTTTTTGCCAAGTCAAATCACTAAAGTGACTCCGAGTCAATCGACTCAAATCTACATCACTGGAAACATTACAGAATTACAGTAGTTCCCCCACTGAGACCACGGCTTCAGTTGCTAGTAAGGTTGGCGGAAGTGAAATGCTCCAATTGGAGACACCAGACTAAGATGTCAAACTTTTCCCCTCTGGGGTGGGATGGGGAGACCCCAAGATATGCCCCTGGGTCTGATCCAGTAGGGCTCATCTTATGTACTTACCAGTCAGTGACTGTTCTTCACTGAAATTCCATATTCAGAGGTAGGTTACCCCTTTTAATGACAGTTGGTGAGGATATGCTGTGAGAAGAATAGCATTGGTTTCATGCGCCACTTTGGAAATTTCTGAAGGCATCTGGGGCCATTTCCGCACTAGACTGTTATAGTGCCATTATTCCATTTTCAACATCCTACGGAATCCTGCGGTTTGCAGACCACCTCCTCCCTAAACTGCAAACCCCAGGATTCCATAGGATGTTGAAAGTGGAACAATAGCACTATAACAGTCCAGTGTGGAAATGGCCTGGGAAACAAGATGCTGGATTAAACTGATACCTACCCACTGCCTCCCCAACCTGATTCAACAGGACTTGGGTTCCATTTTTCAGATTCTTCTACTTGGTAGCTGTCTCTGGTTCCTGACTCATATCAATCTCAGCTCCTGTGCTTTGTGGCTGCCTGGAGGACATTTCCAGGCACTGGGCAAAATTAGCAGAATCCCAAAATCGAGATATAGAATCAGGAGACTTTTCCTTCTAAAGGTAAACATGGCCATTCCCATCTGCCTCTCCATCTTCCGTTCTGTAAGGTATCTTGCTCTTTGGGGAAGGGGAGAGTTGAACTAAACTGATCCTCCGAGCCGTGTAATCACTTTCTGTGATATTCTGACTTGCTTCCCAGATGCTGGGGAAGTTGCCAGTTTGCAGTCCTCATCTCGCCTCCAGACAGGCTGTAGTTCTAACCTGGGTGCCAGGAATGGAAATGCAAGTGTGCCCTAGGGAGGCTTGTCATCAGATCACCATCTGTCTACCAGAAGAGACCTGGAAGCTGGGTTCAACCATTGCCAAAGGTGTCCTTACGTGCACCACGGGTAGGTAGAAAGAAGAGGAGGGCGGCAGCTCAAATGCATCCTCTGTCAACTTACTCCTGTTAGGCCAATCAAGGAGTGCAGATTCGGAAGGTACCCCTGAGATGCCCTTGCTTTGATAGCATCCCAGCTTGGGGAAGACTTCTGCTTGAGACCATAGGTGGCTCCAGCCATCCAAGACAACAGTGGTCCAACTCAGTAAACATACTGTCCCTTCGGGCAGGACTTTCTCAGTGGAAACACCTTGATTTTGGAACTCCTTTCTGCAATTCCTTTCTGGTGGGAATTGTACAGCCCCTTGGCCATATCTGGCCCCTTGGGGAGGAATTGGATGCCTCCTAGTTCCCACCCAAAGCCTCCAAAATCCATACTCTCCTAACATTTCACAGATAGAAACCAGGACACATGCAGCCAAGCAATATCAGAGTATGATCAAGATGGGAAAGGTTATTAATGGGGAAGAACAGACAAGCTAGGAGAGGTAGCAGCAGTTTGGCTTTTCCTGAGTCCGCTGGGAAGGGCAAGATTTGCCCTCTCTTCTGCCCACTGCTGAGTTCATTGAATCCAAATTATTTTGGCAGTCTGAACAATTGAGGTGAGCTGAAGAGGAAGAGGAAAGTGGAGGGCAGAGGGAGAAACCAGGACATTTTAAAAGCAGCTGAAAAAGTGGGATGGCAGAGGCAGAGGATCTGTAGCATATTTGATCTTGTTTTGCCCAAGCCTATATACCAGTGGCTCCCCCTCCCCACTCCCTGCCTCCTGCCTCTTTTCCACTTGGCAGCTTTTAATTGAAGCGTAACTACTGTGAAATAGCAGAGGCAAGGAAGCAGGGCTGCTAATTGCTTCAGAAGCATTCGGGAGAGAGGAAATGGATGTGGGGGCTTGCTTTCCATAAATAGGGACAAAGAGGGCCTGGTGCAGGCAGGAGAGAGGCTTTGCTCTTTTCTTTTGTGCTCTGATGCTCTCCCCAATCTGACTGATCATAAATGAGACTGCCAAATGTTTAGAACTGGATTGGGGGTGGGCGGTGGGAGGAAGGCTATCTCGGCGATTGTTCCTGGGTGATAAAGCAGTGCACAAATCATTTACTTCAGCCCAGCAGCATGGTTTTCAAAGACGGAAAAGGAGGTTGTAGAGAAGGTGTCTGTATTTTATGGGGGGGGGGTCCCACATCCTCTAGCATTTCACAGATGAAAATTAGGACACCTGTGGCCATGCAACACCCGACTGGGATGCTGATGACCTAAGTGATTAATGAGGAAAAACAGATAAGCTAGGAAAGGCTGCAGGAGTGGGAAAGGCAATTCTGCCTTCTGCTCCCTGCTGAGTTAACCAAATGCAAACTACTTTTGTACTTTGAATTTAGTGTGCCACAACTAAAGAGAAAGGGCAAAAGTGGGAGACGCAGTTTGCTTTTGCGTTAGCATACTGGAAAGTGCAAGATTAATACAATAGATTGACTGATGGCCATTTTATCTCACATAGATGCCTCTTACAAACCCCTTAAACTGCCCTGATTTAGCAGGGACAGTCCTGATTAATCTTCTGCCATCCCCCTTTTTCAGCTGCTTTTAAAATGTCCCGGTTTCTCTCTCTTCCTCTTTTCCCCTTAGCCTAAGCTTACTTTGGTTGCTGTAAAAAAGTTCAAAGTGAAAAGGAAATTTGCACTCAGAGTGGTGGTGGTGGTGGTGGGGGAATTTATCTTCCCAATAGGCTCAGGCAAAAGCAAACTGATGCCTCTCTCAAGCTTCTTTTTTGCCATCTTGACAATATTTTGCTGCTGCTTGGTCGTGCATGTCTTGGTTTCCATCTGTGAAATGCTGAAGTTTGATAACTTTTTCTACTTGATAACTAAACTACCCCAGGGTGAGAGAGCTCATCCAGAACACCTTGGTGAGTAGACATCAAAGATGATCTTTCTGTCCATCTCTCTCTCTCTCTTTCTGTCTCTTTTTCTCTCCTTGCTTTCTCTGCCTGCAGAGATCCCTTCATGTACTGTCCCACCTCCACCCACTTTCATTTTACCTCTCCTAGGCCTCAGCAAAGCAATGGCTGCAGCTAATCCGGGCTTCATGGTCCGTCTCTTTTTGTTACCATTACCATTAAAACTCTCTCTTGGGTCCAGGCTGTCCACTCAGATGGGTGGAACCTCCCTTTCCTCCACCTTAACTGTAAAGGAAGCTTGGCAGGAGCTAGAGTGAGGCAATAAACCTGAGTTGGAATAGACCCATTTTATGCCACAGAATCATATTTCTGGAAAAGACTGCAAGGACCCTGCAGCCCAACCCCCTCCTGCCATGCAGGAACACACAATCAAAGCACTCCCAACAGATGACTATCCAACTTCTGTTTAAAAAGTTCCAAAGAAGGAAACTCTGCCACACTCCCAGGCAATGTAGTCCACTGTTGAACTGCTCTCACCATCAGGAAGTGCCTCCTAATGTTTAGGTGGAATCTCTTTTCTTGTAGTTTGAAGCCATTGCTCCATGTCCTGGTCCCTGGAGCAGCAGAAAACAGTCTTGCTCCATCCTCCATATGGCATCCCTCCAAATATTTAAACATGGCTATCATGTCTCCTCTTAACCTTCTCTTCTCCAGGCTAAACCTACCCAACTCTCTAAGTCACTCCTCAGAGGGCTTCATGGTTTTCAGGCCTTTGACCATTTTGGTCGCCCTCCTCTGGACACCTTCCAGCTTCTCAATACCCTTCTTGAATTCTGGTGGCCACAACTGGACACATACTCATTCCTTTGGATGCTGAAGTGAGAATGTGGATGGAATCGTTGTGGGTCTCATGGAACAAGCTATCAAGTACCTCCTTCCGCAAGTGATTCAGTTCCCCATTTTCTCACAATGCAACAGGCCAGTCCAGCACACAGGCACAGCTCTGCTCCCCAACCCAGCAAGATGGCCAGAAAGTTGCCTGGAACAACCCCACTGCATACGTATACCCGTATTTCACAAGCACTGCACAAAAATTTCAGCCTAGGTGTTTAAAGACCAGCCATTAAATCTGCGGTGGGCAACTTTTGAAGGTTAAAGGTCTGTGATAGTCTTTTCCCCCAAAAGACCTTGGAGGGCTTCACATTACCACTGGCTCCAAATGACTCCCAAATGCCATCTAGGAATCATGGGAACATTTTCAACATGATTTGGGGCCTCTGGTGCCACTTTGTGCCCAGGGGAGGCCTTTTTAAAAAAACAGGAAAAGAGCAGAAGTTGCCTCTCGTTTCCAAAAAAGTCCAATTTAGATCCAGGAGAGACCTTTTTGGAAACAGAAAGTGAATTCTGGTGGATTGGAGAGGAGCCCCTCCACAAGATATTGGTTGCAATATGACCCCCAAAACTTCCACAGTGGGGTATCAACGGCCATCTCTTAAAAACTGCAGAGAGGATGTCTCCATTCAAGATGACCGCAAGACCTGGTCAGGGAAGTTGTTTTCCTGGGGCAATAAGGCAAAACATGGTCCACAGAAGTTTCCTAGGCTAGGTCTTTCTTATGCAAAGCGTTTCCAAGAGTGGGGAAATCTGATGATATAACTTACTGTAAGTCTTTAAAGGGAAAATAAACACTGCCAATTGGGGGGCAAGATCAACGCTAAACCTTTCTCCCTGTATTCTTAATGCCTTGACACGCATGCTATTTTCCAACCTGGCAGCCAAATGGATACCACAGACCAAGGAGTTGGCACCCTTTGAAGGACGGCTTTGCTGAAAAGAGGGCATCACCGCAGCCATTAGCAAAATGCTTCCGACAGGGAAGTCAGTTGGACACTGGGGCAGATTTCCTAATGAGAGGGATTCTGGCTGGCTCTTTTGAAAGAGGGGGTTGCATAAGAGCCTAGGAAGAGCGTGGTTTAAGCTCCCTCTTCTCCCTTAAAATAGCACTGGGTCATTCCAGGGGGCAGTTCCAAATTTGGCCCTTGCAATCCCATGATACGAAGGGGTGCCTTGAATTAAGGCGCTTGACCGTTTCTGCCAAGGAGGGATTTAACCCACTGAGCCAAAAATGGAACGACAGCTATAGCTGGAACACACCAGGTCTTCATGAGATTCAAATGACCGGGAAAGAGATCCCACCTAGCCATTGCAAAGAACTTCTTGACCTTAAGAGAGGTTTAAGAGTGGAACAGACCATCTTTAATGCTGGGGGTCTCTCTTATCTTTGAGGGTCTCTGAACAGAGGTTGGATAGACATCTTTGAAGAGGACTGGCAAAAGTTTGGACTAGATGGCCCTTGCGTCCTTTTCCAACTCTATGATTCTATGAAGGAAGAACAATTAAAGAGAAGAGTGTCTCTGAGAACAAAAGAACCCAAGCTTAGCTCTGCTGGATCAGGCCCAAAAGGTCTAGGTAGTCCTAAAGTCTGTTCCTGTACCGAACAGATGCCAATGGGAAACCTAGAAACAGGACCTGAGAACTATATCGCCTTCCAGTTGATGTTCCTCAGCATCTGAAATTTGCTGTGTCTGTGAACCAATGGGTTCCATTTGGACATCACACTTAATACCCATTGAGGGCTATCTCCCCCAGGGAATCTTCTAAAATGGCAGCCGTCACTACCCACTTGGTTTCCATGGTTGGATCATGTACTGCATGAAGAGCTCCATCCTTTGGAGCGTGGATGAACAACTGTGGTGGATCTTGGGGGCCAGAAATGAGAATAACCATTCCCTCTCCCCAAGACTTTGGACTTCTCGGTTAATATTTGCAAAATGCTTCAAAATCTTTCACTGAAACAACCCAGCAAGGTGCCAGAGTGGACATTCTCTGCGAGTTATTCTTTTACCTGCTCCCAGAACGTTTTGTCAGGGCATTGAGAAGCAATTGTTCTGTTCAGGGGGGACAGAAAAGAACAAAGGTATTTGGCAATTCCCCACCTATGCCAAGCTGCCCAGGTGAAATCATTGCAGGTGGATGAGGTTGGCAAATACCTGCCTGGACTGGCACCGAAAAGGCTACCGCCTTGACCCACTGTCAGGCCAAAAACAGAATGGGAACAAGGTGAGCTGGTGTTTCCAGCTCCGTGGCCAAAGCCGAGCAAATGGGAGGCTTTTCTTCCACCGCTTCGAGAAAGTTTGGCCCACGAAGGTGTCTTTATCTTCCACTTTTGACCTGTTCTCTGCCGTCTATTGTCATTTTTGTCTCAAGATTTCAAGACTCCATATGCCACCTTTGAGAGATTTTGATTGGAAAAAAGAGACCAGGAGTATGCCTATACCAGTTATATCAGTTTGATACCACCTTAAACTGTCATGCCTTCATCCAACGGAATTCTGAAAGTGGTATTTCAGACAAGACAATGGCAAACCACCTCTGAGTATTCCTTGCCTAAGGAAATCCCATGAAATTTATGGGGTTACCCTAAGTCAACAAATGACCTGAAGGCACAGAGAAAGAGAGAGAATGAGACTGACTGGTGCGAGGTACTTAGAATTCATTGCTATAATCCAAGGTAGTGAACTAGAGCTCTTTCTAGCACAGATTTCCAAGTACCTGACCAAACTACACATCCTAGACCTCCGTAGAATGGAGCCATGGTAGTGGATGTGGTATCTGGCTGACATACCTGTGCGCTGAAAATGCCCTCTGAGCATTGTGGCATCATCACATACCTCGTTTAAATTAAATGTTACCGGCGAGTGAAATTCAGGGAGAAGTCCAGACCCTGCATAGACTCCAACTGTCCCATTTTGGCAGGGACAATCCTAGAATCGTAGAATCCTAGAGTTGGAAGAGACCCCAGGGGCCATCCAGTCCAACCCCCTGCTATGCAGGACACCCATCAAAGCATTCCCAACAGATGGCCATCCAGCCTCTGCTTAAAAGCCCCCAAAGAAGGAGGAGACTCCACCACACTCCCCAGAGGCAGCAGCAGATTCCACTGCTGGACAGCCCTGACCATCAGGAAGTTCTTCCTGAGGTTCAGGTGGAATCTCCTTTCCTGCAGCTTGAATCCATTGCTCCTTGTCCTGGTCTCTGGAGCGGTGAAGAACAAGCCTGCTCCCTCCTCAACATGACATCCCTTCCACTATTTAAACATGGCTATCATGTCCCCTCTTCACCTTTTCCTCTGCAGACTAAACATCCCCAGCTCCCTAAGCCGTTCCTCATAGGGTTTCATGGCTTCTAGACCCTCCACCATTTTGGTCGCCCTCCTCTGGACACACTCCAGCTTGTCCATATCCTCCTTGATCTGAGGTGCCCAGAACTGGACACAGGATTATTCCAGATGAGGCCTAACCAATGCAGAATAGAGGGGTACCGTTACCTCCCTCGACCTAGATCCTCATTAATTCTATGCTGTCCCACTTTTTCAGCTGCTTTTAAAATGTCCCAGTTTCCCTCCTCTCCCCTGTTTCTCTTCACCTTACTCCAGGGGTGGCACACTAAGGTGCAAAAGTAGTTTGCATTTGGAGGAAAGGAGAGAATTGCCCGTCCCTGTGGACTCAGGCACAATCTAATTGCTGAAACCTTTCCTTGCTTGCTTGTCCATCCTCACGAATAACTTTGGTCATCTTGACCACACTCTGGAGTTGCTTGGCCACAGTTTTCACCTGTGAAATGTTGGATGGTATGGAGCTAGTGGGGAACCAGCATGGCATGGTGGTTTGAGCTTTGGAGTCTGACTTTAGAGACCAGGATTTGGTTCCTTGCTTGGCCATGGAAACCCATTAGCTGACCTTGGGCACGTCACACTCTCTCAACCCCCCCCAAAATGCACAATACATTTGCTTTGGGGTTGCCATAAGACAAAAATGACTTGAAGGCACACAGCAACAACATGCATGTGATGCTCACAGTAACTGCTCCCACCACTCTGTTCCCAAAACATGAAATCTGAGTTTAATGCTTAAACATTGATTTATTAGCATAGTTAAATGACTGTTGACTGTAAAGAGGGGTGAATGGGTTCGTTGCACAGCCATGTGACCAGAATAGGTTTAGAAGTAGATAGGGTGACCCAAGGCACAGTTGGGGTGGACTGCCAAAACCTGTGCAAAGGGCAAAGGGAGAAGTGGATCTTAGCATTGCAAAGAGCTCAGAATATTCTTGAAGATGGCTCTTGGCACTTGCCTTCATTCAACTCAAGGAACTCTGGAATCCAAGAACTACTCACTCAGCATGTGAGGGACTGGCTAACTCAGGCCTGATCTAACCATCATTTGTCCAAAAGAGGGTGGGTTGGGTTTTTTTAATTCTCAATTATTTATTTATGGTTAATACCAGTGTGATAAAAGCTTATGAACAGAGGAAAAGACTTTCTCTCCTACTGACAGCGTTGATTGCAAGTTGTTGTTAACTGCTGTCAGGTTGACCATCTATCCTCACCTGCCCTGCTCCAGTCTTGCAGATTCAAGACTGTGTCTTCCTTGATTGAATCTATCCATCTGGAATGCAACCTTTCTCTTTTAGTACTGCCCTCCTCCTTACCAAGCATTATTTTCCGGGACGTGTGCAGAGGAGGGTGATCAAAACAATGAGGAACCTGGAAACCATAAAGCCTTCTGGCTTTAGGGAGCTGGGGAATGTTTAGCCTAGAGGAGAAAAGGTTGGGAAGTGACATGATAGCCATGTTAAAATATTTGAAGGGATGTCATGTTGAAGATGGAGCAAGCTTGTTTTCTGCTGCTCCAGAGACTAGGACATGGAGCAACGGATTCAAACTACAGGAAAAGAGATTCCACTTAAACATCAGCCATTCAACAGTGGAATATGCTGCCTGCAAGTGTGGTAGATTCACGTTCTTTGGAGGTTTTTAAACAAAGGTTGGATAGTCATTTGCTGGGGGTGCTGTGGGTGTGTGTTCTTGCATGGCAGGGGATTGGACTGGATGGCTGTTGTGGTGTCTTCTAATTCCATGATTCTCCTGAATCAGGAGTGAGAATCATGCAGTTTTCCAGATGCCATTGCACTGCAAGTCCTATCAGCCCCAACCAGCAATGAGCTGGGAGCTGCCATCCAGCTACAACTGGAGGATCACACAATTCCCATCCACAAGCAGATTTGTTTTTCTTCTACTAAAAATGCAGCTTTTTTTTTAAAAAAAACAAAACACTATGAATATTTTCTTTTGTGAAAACAAATACTACAATTTCCCATGTCAAGGATTCAGCTCATCCACGTATTTTCTTTGTAGTCAACACAGAAGACGCCACTGTTTCCCATATTATTATTATTATTTTGAAGAGGTGAAAAGGTTTTGTTCCAGAGCAAGATAAAATGTTCTCTGCCTATCACATGCCAGAAAATAGTCCACAGAGCAACAAGGGGCTTCCAAAAGCTGAACAAAGCCGTGTCCTTTATCAGTGAGCCCTTGGAAGTGTGAGTGTTTACCCACAAATGTCTGGAGGGAAAGCAAGCAAGTGTTGATTTAGGGGCCGGCTTTTTAAAGCGTGACTTTAGTGGGGCTGCTGTTAATTTCTCATCATCGTTACGCTTTGCAATCTCTAATACGGGAACAATCGAGATATTCTCTGTATTTACCAAACGGTCCAAACCGATAAGAAATAAACAGCCTGGGGAAAGAATGGCCACGTGAACAGCCTCCGCGAGGGGTGTGAGCGAGAGAGAGGTGAACTCCTTTCAAGGGAGAGCATTTTTCAAAAGGCACGAGAAATTGTATTGATTTAATTTATTTTTAATAGAAGTCGGTGCGCGGGACCCCTGCTGTGACTGTCTCTAGCTATTCAAGGACTTTGGAAAATCTTCTTAAGGCTTGTTGAGTGTGGGATGGATAGGAAAAGGAAAAGAAAATTAGACCCCCACTGGGGAATGTTAAAATCATAGAAATGTGGTCGCATTGTATAGAGAGACTCCCTAGCTGGTCTGCTCCAGGTCAGAGTTTTGGAGAATTAAAGCCACCTCGAGCTATTTTGGTGGCATAGAAAGAAATTAATTTTGCACTATTTGACTCGCATGGAGGGGACTCACACGTGTGTGGCTCGCTCATGTGAGGGCTCGGCACACACAACCGATGGAGGCACTGAGGATGGCGGTGAACAACTCCAGATGAGGAAAATGCGTTGGGAAATTATTGGCTGCTTTTACTTTCAGGGGTTGTTTGCCCCCCTAAAATATCCAAACAATGGCTAGCATCCTGTTGGTGAACGATGAAGTCGGACGTCTTCCATTGCAACTCACATTTTTGGCTGGGGCAGAGGTCGAGATTTGGTTCCGACTGCACAATGACCCAAATCCCCCTCCCAAAAAACCCCACCTTGTAAGCAGCATCCAAAAGAAATAACTGCAGCCATCAACAACTCAGATCCTCCAAATCCACCTTGTAAGTTCCCAACAGAGCCGTTTCCATGTTGTCGGAGAGAAGGGGGAGCAATGGAGATGCTTCCAGCTCTTTTCCTGGAAATGCTGCAAGAATATCATCTGCAGGGACCCACCAAGGACCCCCGGAGATGCCGGCTACCAGAAAACAGCTGGATGCGTTGCCATTTACCCCCCCCAGCTCTCTGACATCAGGGAAAGGGCTGTGTTTGGAGAAGCTACCCTGCTTACAAAGTGGGTTTGGGGGAATAGCATTGCGATACATAGCTATGGAAAGGTGGCGATGGGGTACAGATACATCTCCTGGTGAGATGTGGGATCTCAGATGACATTTTGGTGGAGCATCTCAGACCCAGTTTGATCTCCAGATGCATAGAATCATAGAATCATAGAGCTGGAAGAGACCCCAGGGGCCATCGAGTCCAACCCCTGCTACGCAGGAACACCCATCAAAGCATGCCATCCTCACTAACCCATGGTGGTTTGAGCACCATGGACAACAATGATGCAACACTGACAGCCCTCACACCGATGATAGAGGGGGTCAACCATGACTCTTCTCTTTGATACAAAATCTGGCCTTCAGAAATATACAAGACAGGGACAATGTTTGTTCCCTGATATAAGTCTCCCCATCCGAATAACTGTGAACACTTTTCAGTATGCTTTTGGAAAGGAGTGCCGGAAATTTACCAGATGTTTCACACTTTGGCAGTTTCCGCACTAGCCTGTTATAGCGCGATGATTCCACTTGCAACATCCTATGGAATCCTGGGGCCAGCTGGCCCCTCCCGAAACTGCAAACCCCAGGATTCCAGAGGATGTTGCAAGTGGAATCATCGCGCTATAACAGGCTAGTGCAGAAATGGCCTTTGTTTCTTCAGGGGCTTTCTGGTAACCAGCGATAAAACTAGACCGGAATTGCTTATTAATGGGTTTGCAAATGCAAAATGTGAGTTAAGCATTAATTACATGACTAAGAAATTACGTCATATACCAGCTGATATTGATTCACAAATATTTAGGTAGCTAAAAGGCTGAGGGAGAGGAAGCATTACATAATCAGAATCAGAACGAAGGAAGGAATAATATCCCATTATTATTATTATTATTATTGGTGGTGGTTAAGCTCCATATAAAAGTAGCCTATCTAGATAAGAATAAATCTCATCTATTTCAGTATTCTCTTTCTAGCAGCACCCGGGCAGATACTTTTTTGGAAGATTCCAAGCAAAGTAAAGAAAAATGATTCTTGCTGTTATTGTTTTATTATTACTCACTGCTTACTGTGTACGACTAGTTTTCCATTCAGGTGTTCCACAGCAGCTAATCACAATCCAATCTGTAGCAGAAAATAACTAATCTACAAAAAAGTAATAACCAGTAAGTAAGTAATATTGCAACAAAGCCACATATAGATCAAACAAGAGCGGATGAAAAATAAGGCAAATGGGGTTGAATTAAGGCCACCATTAAATTAAAAAAAAAATAACAATTGAAATGCAGAGTAGGTCAGAAGAATAAATCAGCCCAGGTGGACAAACTTTCCTTAAAATAAAAAAAAATGTTTCTGCTGCTGGTAGGAAACCATCAACAGGCAAAGTTTTTCTAGTGGTCAGGCTCTAGGAGAATAATAATATTATATTTAATATTTATTTATTTGTATCCCGCCTCTCTACATGGATCAAAGCGGCAAACAACATGAAGTACATTATACATTACAAATAGCATGTGTATTTCTATAATGCTTATTAGCTAAGTGCTCTCTAAGCGGTTTACAATGTGTTTTTAGCTAATTGCCCCCAACAAGCTGGGTACTCATTTTACCGACCTGCAGAAGGATGGAAGGCTGAGTCAACCTGGAGCCCGGCAGGATCGAACTCACAACCTTGTGGCTGCAGTACCAGCATTTAACCACTGCACCACCAGGGCTCCCTGACCACTAGCAATGCTGACTGAGGCTCATGGGAGTTGCAGTCCTGCAACATCTCAAGGGTCGCTCTTTGGCTAAACCCTCCAACATCTCATGGATGAAACCCAGGGCGCATGCAGCCAAGCAACACCAGAGAGTGGTCCTGATGGCAAAAGTTATACATGAGGAAAAAACTGGAAGAGGCCGCCGCAGTTTGCTTTTGCCTGAGCTTACTGGAAATACAAAATTCTGCCGCCGCCTCTCCCCTCTGCTAGTTTGGTTGGAACTGCAACTTTTGCACTTTGAACTCAGTTTGCAGCAGTTGAAGTAAGCTGAGGACCGAAGGGGGAAATTGGGAGGAGGAAAGAGAAAACAAGACATTTTACAACCAGCCGAACATGTGCAGTGGCAGAGGATTAATCAGGATGCTCTTTGACAAATGGGGACAACTTTCCACTGCGAGTGGCTGGTCATCCATTCAAGGGCTCACCAGATTCAAAGCAAACCAAAGATCATTGAGCAGAAAATATGGAGAAGAGGAAGAACGTTCAGCCTGTATCTCTCCACCAACATGCCAGCTTTCTGTGTCTATGAGGATGATAATTTTGATCTTGCAGAGAATTCAGACATTAAATCTTCCCCTCCTGTTACCCAAATCTGAGACCTGGAGCTAGGAATGCCAAGAAGCAGTTCTGATTTCACTGGACCAAAACCAGACCTCAAACAGAGCTGTTCCTAGCGGTGTCCTTATGGTCTTTTTTCTCTGAGCTCTGATGCTCAGACTAGCCTCAAAAGAAGCTGGCACAATATCCTTTCCTGCCACATTCCTAAGACACAATAATCTTCTGTTTACGATGTGCGGATGTGGGTATATGTGGCGCTGGAAGACCGACTTGGGAAATGGCTTTCTGCCTTTGGTCTAGCATAGGATGGGGTTGTTGAGGGATTTAGCTTTCTGGAGGAAGGTCCATTGGTGAGAGGTTTTTTTTTGTGGTCCAGCAGGTGACCGTCTGGTCAGGGCTTATCTGTCCGATGCTGTTTTGACAGACTCGATGTTCTGCAGCTTTCATGGTGAGCTGATACGACGTTATGTGTGGGTTGAAGTGACTTTGAGGAGATTAAGCCCTGTTGCAAAACCAGCCCAGGGCCGGTCGGACGTGATTTTGTAATGCATAGAAGGGCAAACACGGGAAATGAGAACCGGGGTGGACAAACCGGACTAGAGGAGAGGAAAGGATTTGGGCTTTACTTACAGGTACAGGGAGAGCCAGCAGGGTGTGGTGGTTAGACCATGGCCATTTCCGCACTAGACTGTTAGAGCGCTATGATTCCACTTTCAACCTCCTCTGGAATCCTGGGCCGGCTGGCCCCTCCCGAAACTGCAAACCCCAGGATTCCATAGGAGGTTGAAAGTGGAATCATCGCGCTCTAACCGTCTAGTGCTGAAATGGCTTATGAAGACCAATTCCCTGCTCAGCTATGGAAACCCACAGTTTAGGGAGAGACCTTTAGAATTCCCAGCCAGACAGTTCTTGGGTCCCCGCAAACTACAAACCCCAGAAATCCACAGGATGTCGAAAGTGGAATAATAGCACCGTAACAGTGTAGTGAGGAAATGGCCCCACTCTCAACCCCAGAAAACCCCACGATAGCTTTGCCTTAGGGTGCCGTAAATCGAAAACAACTTGACAGCTGACAACAACACACACCTGGTGCCCACAGCAACTGCTGCTGCCCCACTTTTCCCATAACATGAAATCTGAGATTAATGTTCAAATGTGTATTTAGTAGCATAGTCAAATGACTGTTTACTGGTTACTTAGAATCATAGAGTTGGAAGAGACCCCAGAGGCCATCCAGTCCAACCCCCTGCTATGCAGGAACACCCATCAAAGTACTCCCAAGAGATGGCCATCCAGCCTCTGCTTAAAAACCTCCAAGGAAGGAGACTCCACCACACTTCATGGAGGCAGCAGATTCCACTGCCGGACAGCCCTGACCGCCAGGCAGTTCTTCCTGAGGTTCAGGTGGAATCTCCTTTCCTGCAGCTTGAATCCATTGCTCCTTGTCCTGGTCTCTGGAGCAGCAGAAAACAAGCCCGCTCCCTCCTCGACATGACATCCCTTCCAATATTTAATACTTGAAGGCACACAACAACAACAGGCACAAGCATTGCTAAGAGCCAGTGTGGTAAAATGGTTTGAGTTTTGGGCAGGGACTCCAGGAGATCAGGGTCCAAACCAATTAAAAAAAAATTATTATTTTTTATTTGACTGGTCTTAACAGGACGCTTGATGTAAAGTAGGGGAGGTGGGTGATGGTGAGTGAATACCGGCTGGGATGCCCATGGGCAGCATGCCACTCATGCCAATCGCAGCCATAAGATGGCTTTTCAGCCTAAGGTAGCTTTTCAACAGATTGCTAAAGGCCGATGCTTTCGAAATGGAGGAGAAAGGAGCGGGAAACAGTAATTGCAAAATTTATCCATGTGCCTCCTCCTTTTTGCTTTCCGTCTGCTAGTTGTGAAGGCGATGGGAAATCTGCTTCCTGCCTCCCCCACCCCAGCTGTCCTCTTCTTTATCAACGCTGCATTTTGCAACCCTGAAAAGAGACCAAACACTGATTGCCAATGACCCAGCCTTGTGGAGATTGTGGAACCTGCAGCAGGAGGGAAAGTACAGAACGTGAAGTTAGCCGGGGGGGGGGCAGGTTATAGAAATGGGAGATTAAATATTTGGCCAGATAATGGCGGTGTGCAAATTGGCTTAACACTGGAGAGCTGTTCCGGGCATTGTTTAACTATAACTTTTGGTGCAGACTGCCTTTGTGTTCTGAATGGTAGGAGGTGCGGAGAGAGGGAGGGAGAGAAGGTTTTGCTGCTCTGCCTTCTTTTATGAATGGGTTGATCCTACCCTGAGGTCCTGTACGTCCTGCTAAGTCACAAAACAAACTATTTTCAGAACAAGGGAGAAAAAAACTTCACACCTGAGGAACGACGGCTCCGGTTGAGACTGACTTTGAATTGCACCATGCGGGCAACTCTCTGGTTTCTTTTGGGAAATGCCAACTGGGCATAAAATTGTGTCATCAATATCTTATGCGACTGAATCCTTTTTTATTTATTACGATGAGTACATATCCTCTAGGTTTCGTAAAGGAAAACAGAGACAGATTTCTATTGTTGTTGTTGTGTGCCTTCAAGTCATTTCCAACTGATGGAGACCCTAAAGTGAACCTCTCAGGGGATTTTCTGGGGCTGAGGGTGTGTGACATGCTCATGGTCACCCAATAGGTTTTCAAGGCCAGGCAGGGGATCAAACCCTGGTCTCTGGGTCGTAGTCCAGTGCTGATAATCCCACCTGAAACATATCATTCCCAAACTCCAATGTTCATAACACACCAGGGACCTGGACCTGTTTTTATGGGCAAGGAGTCCTCAATGTGGGCAAGCAGGTTGTTACTAAGTTTGCTTCCTTGCAGGTCCTTGCAGGGAGAAGGCAAACTACTTTTCCCAACCATTATCCTTGGAAACTCCTTTAAGAAACATGCCTCTTTCGGGCACAAGGTGTACTTTGCGTTCAGGGGAGCTAACGCCAAAGGAAACGTGCCCGGGATAGATTGCAGGCAGCCTTTCTGATTGCCAAGAGAGCTCAGCAACATTTGCTGACTTTATATTTTTTTGTGCTTGATCATTTCTGATTGATAAGCTGGAACGTGTCCAGAGGAGGGCAACCAAAATGGTGAAGGGTCCGGAAGCCATGGCCTATGAGGATAGACTTAGAGAGCTGGGGATGTTTAGTCTGCAGAAGAGAAGGTTAAGAGGGGACATGAGAGCCATGTTTAAATATTGGAAGGGATGTCATGTTGAAGAGGGAGCAGGCTTGTTCTCTACCGCTCCAGAGACTAGGACAAGGAGCAATGGATTCAAGCTGGAGGAAAGGAGATTCCACCTGAACCTCAGGAAGAACTTCCTGATGCTCAGAGCTGCCCAGCAGTGGAACATGCTGCTGCCTCCATGGAGTGTGGTGGAGTCTCCTCCTTCTTTGGAGGTTTTTAAGCAGAGGCTGGTTGGCCATATTTTGGGAGAGCTTTGCTTGTGTATTCCTTTGTGGCAGAATGGGGTTGGACTGGACAGCCCTTTGGATCTCTTCCAGATCTGTGATTCCATGAATGCTTTGGTGGAAGAGTTACTGCTAAAGCAAGAGCCTCTTACTTGGTGGTCTTGAGGACATTTTGTGGAACACAATTTCTTCTTAATTTTTTCCAAAGAGCGATGGCCGGCTTGCGCTGACTTAAGCCGACGATTTGACCACAAAGCCCATCTAGAAGCAAATTGCATAACCACGAGCCGTTCAGTCTGGGAAAGAGAGAGAACGCAAAACTAGGTTAATTGGCAGGAATGCTAAATCTAACTCGCCCTGGTTTCACCCAGATTGCAGTAAATGCCTTCCTCCAATCCTTCCTTCAGGCTATAGCACAAACCAATTGCCAACTTGTTAATTAACGAGGTGTCTTTGCCCTCGGGAGATTCTTTTTCTTGTTTTTTCCACAGGTGGTGTTAAAAGTTTCGGTTTTATTGGGGAGAGTTTAAAAAAAAAAGGATCCAGATTAAACCAGCCGGTATGGAGAAGCCTGCCAGATCAAGGACAGAGCTGGAAAGTTCTCGTCTCGACTGGCATCATTCGGTTGGCGCTGTTGACAGTTTGCAAGAAACAGACTGGTACCTGCCAAGAAAGGGGTGAAGCCTTCTTAGTTTTATTGTTCATCCTCAATATCATATTTTCTTCAATGTGTCTTTGAAAATTTTCCTGGTGGGCATATAGGAAATGGCTTTCAGCCTTAGCTGGGACTCTGGGGATGTAGAATCCTAGAATTGGAAGAGACCCCCAAGGGCCATTGAGTCCAACCCCATTCTACCATGTAGGAGGACACAATGCACGCATTCCTTTTGATAGACGGCCATCCAGCCTCTCTTTAAAAGCCTCCAAAGAAGGAAACTCCACCACATTCCCAGCCAGAAGTGTATTCCACTGTCAAACCGTTCTTTCATCAGGAAGTTCTTCCTAATGTTTAGGTGGAATCTCTTTTCCCGTAGTTCAAAGCCATTGCTCCATGCCCTAGTCTCTGGAGCAGCAGAAAACAAACTTAGCCAGCTAGAATATGTTACAGAACAGGCGGCATATGAAGTTTTAAAACAGAAATCAAATATATTAAACCTTCTGCAAATACAGCATGTTCTCTACCGCTGAGAGATGGATCTTTCCTTTAAAAAAAATCCTTTGGAACAATGAAACCCAAGGAGTGTTAAACTGGAGGGCTCAAAGACAGAAAGAGGAAGGGGGGGGAAGGATAAACAGGCAAACTGGAAAGCTGCTTAAATTAGTTGAAAAGTTTGACCCAGCCGAGCAGATCTTGCATTTGTAGCCTTGATAGCTAAACTGGGCCTCCGTGCTCAGCTAACGGCTGTGGTTCTATCTTACAGAATACTGGGAATTGCAATATAGGGTCATTTCCACACTGGACTGTTATAGCGCTTTGATTCCACATTCAACATCCTATGGAATCCTGGGGCCGGCTGGCCCCTCCCGGAACTGCAAACCCCAGGATTCCATAGGATGTTGAATGTGGAATCA
Organism: Ctenosaura bakeri; assembly: GCA_948474755.1. Taxonomy (NCBI): domain Eukaryota; kingdom Metazoa; phylum Chordata; class Lepidosauria; order Squamata; family Iguanidae; genus Ctenosaura; species Ctenosaura bakeri. Next base: position 214,413 of record CAOLHI010001769.1, read on the forward strand.
AAGCGCTATAACAGTCCAGTGTGGAAATGGCCTGGGAAAGGGTGTGTAGAATTCTCAACCAGGTTGCTCCAGTGCTTCCCCTGGGATTCGTAGTGCCAAACTATGAATCGCACGATTCTATAGCATTTCCTCCACAGATAAAAACTGGGACATGTGCGGCCAAGCAAAATCAGAGTGTGGTCAAGAGGGCAAAAGTTATGACTGAGGACAAACGCCCAAGCTAGGAGAGGCTGCTCCAGCTGGCTTTTGCCCGAGCCGGCAGGGAAGAGCGAGATGCTGCTCCCTCCTCTCCTTTCTGCCTTGCTGAGTTAACCGAGTGCAAAGTCTGAGTTCAGTTTGCAGCAACCAAAAGCAATCTGAGGAAGAGGGGAGATTCTGGAGGAGGAAGGAGAGAAGCCAGGACTTTTTAAAAACAGCTGGAAAAGTGAGAGCAATTGGGACTGTTCTTGCCAAATCACGACGGAGGATGCTTCTACATGGAATCAAAGTGCTCTCCTTTTGTACTGTAAAAGGGCCCCTGCCTGGTTAGAAACACCGAAAGGTTAAATTATCCCTTTGGAAGGACAGAAGAGGCCCGGTGTGATTGTGGAGATGTTTGACGAAGGTCTCCGTTTGCCCTATATTCACTCTCTGAGTCGCTCCAATTAAGGCCAAGTCTTTTCTCCAACACGGTGCCGCGTCAGGCATTATTTCACACCTTCGCCTAATGACCTAGTTCTACCCGAAGCCTAAGGGTGACACACCGTTCCATTTAGACACTCCCGATCATTACCGTGATGCTCACTCACTCCGGCCGAAAACCACTCAGCATCATCAATGACCGTAACTTCCCATCTTTTCATCGATCGCCGCCAAATATACCAACACCACAGCTTTGTGTTCCTCTTCCTCTGCCTTCCCACTTTCTCCCAAGTCTGAATAAAAGTTGATTTAGTTTTAATTAACGCGAGGGACCAATATTTACCACGAAGAAAAGTGGACCGCGATCAGTTATGAGCAAAAATGTATTGGACATGTTAGCCTTTAGCCACAAAAAGGTTTCTTTCTGAGAGATGGGTTTCACAACAGACCGGACTCCAACTTCACATTAATGCAAAAAAATCTATACACAGCACAACCATCCCTAAACAAAATTGCTACAGGATAGAGAGCTTGCTGTAGTATAAGGTGGGAGAAAACCCACAAAATTTAACAACTCTTTTCTTGGAAGATGGTGAAAAGAGGACACCTGGTTTCACTCGCTCAAGCACTGCTCCAAATTTGAGGAAATAATGGCAAATAGTTACTCATATTCTTCTTTTTTACAAAGACCTCCTACCGTCTCAACCTGTTTGTGTCCAGGGCTCTTTCTATGGCACAATACAATCGTATTAAAAACTTGTCCTAAAGCGCACTTGATGGGAGAAAAAGGACTTGAAGGGGTGAGAGCATAAAAGAGGAATCAGGACTGGATCCCTTTAAAAATAAATTGGTTTTTTAAAAAGTTTTTCCAGTTGGGTTTAAAGGTAAAGAGGGAAAAACAAAGTTATGTTTAGGGAGTAAATTTCTTACAGATTTCCAGTTCTCCCACAGGAAGGGCATTTGGCAAGATCTGCAGAGTGCAGGAAAAAGAGGAAGATTCTCAAGATTTGTGCAAATAAACACCTAGGACATTTTTAAGGGAGGGAGGGAAAGTGTGGTCAGTCCTCCCAGATGTTATGCAGAAGAGGAGAGACTTTTCTTCCTTTTTGGAAGGAGGGACAGAAGGAAGGAAGGAAGGAAGGAAGGAAAGAAGGAAGGAGGAAAGGAAGGAAGGAAGGAAGGAAGGAAGGAAGGAAGGAAGGAAGGAAGGAAGGAAGGAATTATTGCTTCGTCCCAAGATCCATTGCAAATTAAGTACAAAGCATCCAAACAGTCACACTTAACAATTACAAAATTAACTATGCAGTGGCAGAGCTTGGAGTATGTGGAGGGGGAATTCTACGTTTATGAACTAAGTTTGTTTCCATATACATATACATACACATACACACACACACACACACATGCATATTTGTACATATATACACATACTACTCTGATGCATTATAAATTTTGGAAGCATAAGCCCTTTTGTTTGTTTGTTTATTCTTTTTTGTTTCATGTGGCATAAAAGATCATTAAAAAAAACCCCTAAAATAGAGAATAATATTAAATTTCTTTCTTTCTTTTTGTCCTTTTTAACAAAGGATTGTTATTAGAGCTTGATAATGCAAGCAGGTCCCTGAACATTTTGGAAGCCTTTTAACTGTATTGTTTTTATCTGTTCTTTGTATTTGTATTTTGTTGTTGTTATGTAAAGTCTGCGTTTTTGTTTTTAGGTTGCTGTTGCTGTCTTCTGTCTCCGGTTTATATCTGATTTAGATTATTTATATCTATCTATCTATCTATCTATCTTCTGTCTGTCTGTCTATCTATCTATCTATCTATCTATCTATCTATCTATCTATCTATCTATCTATCTATCTATCCATCCATCCATCCATCCATCCATCCATCCATCCATCCATCCATCCAGGTTTATATCTGATTTAGATTATTTATATCTATCTATCTATCTATCTATCTATCTATCTATCTATCTATCTATCTATCTATCTATCTATCTATCTATCCATCCATCCATCCAGGTTTATATCTGATTTAGATTATTTATATCTATCTATCTATCTATCTATCTATCTATCTATCTATCTATCTATCTATCTATCTATCCATCCATCCATCCATCCATCTATCTCTGGCCTAGGTTGGCCCAGGGTCTGACTCCATGAAAAAGCAGATTATTGTGATGTTGTATAACTGCCTGTTCCCCACTGCCCTTTTGAATTGCACCTTTGGTGTCTGAATTGCACCTTTGGTGTTTGGATTTACCTTTTCATGAACCCTTCATGTAGCATCATAAACCTATGCCATAAAGCCAGCTTTACCGGGAAGCCTGGGGCAATCTCTTGCTGGCTCCCTCCCCGGCCAGCCGGACTCTGAGCCCAATAGGAGCTTTCTCTCTCCAAGCCATTGACAGATAGAAGGACTGGCTGGCAATCATGATGAATATATTGTCTTAATGGGTTTGCTGTTCCCAAGCAGCCTGATTGATAACCCCAATCGAGTGGTCAGGACACAGTGTTAACATTCTCTCTTTATCAGGCCTCGGTATGGGTTTCACAAGAGGTAAAGGAGCTGTAGAGATTGTCCTTTTATCGGTTTTTCTGCCAGGGCCGGCGAGGGAGACACAAACCACCACCGTGGCACCTTGCAACAGGCCAAGCACAGCTAAGCTATGGAAACCGAGGCTGTTTCCACACTAGACTGTTATCCTGCTCTTATTCCACTTTCAACATCCTATGGAATCCTGGGGTTTGCAGGTCTGCAAGGGCTGGGAGGGAACTGCAAACCCCAGGATTCCATAGGATGTTGAGAGTGGAATAATAGCACTGTAACAGGCTAGTGCGGAAATGGCCCAAGCTCGTTTTTCTAGCTCTGGTAAATCTGGAACACACCGCACAGTTATTACACTATGATACTTGAGGAGTCCTTCCTAATATTTAGGTGGAATCTCTTTTCTTGTAATGTGAATCCATTGGTTCTCCTTCTAGTCTCTCAGTGTTTTTTCTTTCCTGCTTTGTGAAAGTTGGCTACCAACGTCTACAAAAGGGTGATGTGGGCTGAAATTAAAGCTAGGGCCAAAAAAAATGAGGAAAACGGGATCTCTGTTGCAAGTGACGACAATCAGGGTTTGCCCCGGGTCTGCAAAGGCTGAAGTCCGTCACTCCAGGGCTCCCCTCCGGTCCCGTGCTTTGCTGTCCTTTAAACCCTGGACTAATTTTGTTGTCTTTTCACAAGTCGCACACGTCAAACAGCCCTCGCCTGGCATTGTGAAATCTCGTTCCCAAGAGGTGAGATTTTCAAGATTTCTTCAAATCTTCTTTGACGCCGAAGCAACAGGTCTCTCCACTTGCCATCCTGTTAATTCCCGGTGGCCTCGACATTCTCCGATAAAGGCACCCATGTCCTAGAGGCAGATAAACGTCTGGGTTGATAACCCTTTGCTAAGTTTGGGTTTTCCTCTCTCCTTCTGGACTGAAGCTCAGAGTCTTTTCTAGTATGGCCTTGATCCAAGGTTTGTTGGGGGGATTCCATCTCCAGCCCTCTTGATCCTGGGAGAAATCCCCTGTCTCTGGCAGGTGACTTCCCCACCTGTCGTGATTTTGCATAATATTGTCCTTTCCCCAGAACAACAGATTGCTTTCACCTTTCCTCCTTTTCAAACAAATCGGGTTTCCCTTTGGACTGTAAAAATACCGGTCCCAGGAGTTCGTGTCTGTGCAGAGAGCAACGGCCAGGTCTTATCGTACACTTCCGCTTACTTCTTATCTTTATTTCTGCTGCAAACATCTCATATATAGATGCCATTCCCAGCTTGGAATGTTATGCCAGAGAACGGCAGGATGCTGAAGGAACCGAGTTATGAACTTGGCACCTGAAAAAAACTCCGGCGGCAGTTTGGTTTCCTGACGGAAGGGACAGAACTGTAAAACTGGGTCACTGTTACAGCTGAATTGTTTTTTTTCCTTCTGTGCCCAAAATCTCCCTCAAATCCTCAACCCGCAAATGTGGCTGCTGAGTTCTTGTTGCTGCTGTGTGCCTTCAAGTCAGTTTGGACTTATGGAGACCCTAAGGGCACCCTATCATGAGGTTTGGGGTGGCTGAGAGTGCGTGATGTGCACCCGAGCTCACCCAGTGGACTTCCATGGCCAAGCAGGGAGTCTAACCCTGCTCTTCAGAATTATAGTCCATTTCCGCACTAGCCTGTTATAGCACGATGATTCCACTTTCAACCTCCTCTGGCATCCTGGGGTTTGCAGTTTCGGGAGGGGCCGGCCTCTATAGAGTTGGAAGAGACCTCAAAGGACATCCGGCCGGCCCCTCCCAAAACTGCAAACCCCAGGATGCCAGAGGATGTTGAAAGTGGAATCATCGCGCTATAACAGGCTAGTGCAGAAATGGCCATAGTCCAAGGTTCAAACTATTACAGCATGCCGTCTCCTCCAAATGCTCACCAGATGGTCAAATGCTGGCCGAGGTCAAATTCTCATTGACATCTGAAGACATATGAACTCCCTGTTCATAATTTGAAGGGTCTTATTGTATGCCGTTTGATTGCATATCGTGTCAAGATATTTCAGATATGACAACTTTCACGCGACAGAAATAGGAACCAGGGTGGTGTAGTGATTTGAATAAGAGACTCTAGGAGGGCAAGTTTCATATCACAGTATGCCTTGTGTTCTTTGGCTTAAAAGGGGTGGGATGTAAACTGAAGGGATGTAAAGTATGCATGCAATACAAGCAGCATAGTGCAATGGTTTGAGTGTTTGGCTATGACTCTGGGAGAGCAGGGTGCCATGGGAACTCCCCTTGGGCAAGTCACACTCTCTCAGCCTCAGAAGAAGCCCATGGCAAGCCTCCTCTGTGGACTTCTTGCCAAGAAAACCCTTGCATGAGAATCTGTGAGCAGTTGTGATTGATACTTAATGTACAAAGCTTAATGACATTACTAGAGGATATCCCTGAATTTCAACAGGTACAGCAAGAAATGTAAAGTATACTTGGGCAGAAAAAAAAGAAATGCTCAGATAGGTGACACCTGGCTTCACCACAGTACATTTGAGAAGGATCTAGGCAGCTTAGTAGACCACAAGCTGATCATGAGTCAACAGTGTGATGCAGCAGCAAAGAAAGCCAATGCAATTCTGGGCTGCATCAAGAGGAGTGTAGTGTCTAGGTCAAGAGAAGTAATAGTACCACTCTATTCTGCTTTGGTCAGACCCCACCTGGAACACTGTGTCCAGTTCTGGGCAACACATTTCAAGAAGGATACGGACAAGCTGGAATGTGTCCAGAGGAGGGCAACCAAAATGGTAGATGGCCTGGAAGCCATGAAGCGGCTTAGGGATGTTTAGCCAGAAGAAGATAAGGTTGAGGGGGGCACATATGGCTATGTTTAAGTATTGGAAGGCCTGTCATATGAAGGATCGAGAAAGCACATTTTCTGCTGCTCCAGAGACTAGGACATGGAGCAATGGCTTCAAACTTCAGGAAAAGAGAGTCCATCTAAACATCTAAATTTCTTATGGCAAGAGCAATTTGACAGTGGGAGTGTAGTGGGGGGGGGGGTTAAACAGAGACTAGATATCCATCTGTTGGGAAGGATAGAAGGGGGTTGGACTGGATGGCTCTTGGGGGTCTCTTCCAGCTCTATGATTCTATAATCCCCCCATCTCAGGTTTGGGCCCAGAAACCTGAGGACTGGGAGGGTCTATAATTGGTATCCCTCACGTCCACTCTTCCTCTGGCCTTTATCAGCAAGGATCGCCCGGGGAGAAGGGGAACTTCCCACACCCTGCATTTCCGAGAGCAGAGAACTCATACCTTTTGATTTACCAGCATGCCTGCTGCAGGGGAAGTGGATTAAAAAGAATGTGGAGGGGAAAGATGCACATACTTTTTAACCCCAGTGAGGGAGATCAGGAAGCATATCAGCACTGCTGGCATTAAAAAAAAGAAAAACCAAAACAACTCAGATTTCCCAAGCCTTGATGTATCGCGCTGGGGGAAAGGTGAGCGCAAAGGAGCCAACGGCTTTGTAAATATTCCACTCGAGCGGCAACCCAGGCAGGAAAGAGGCATTTATTGTTCTGGTGGCACCATCAGATCCAGCTTTTGTGCGGTCCAACTGGTTACCAGGGAGCTTTGTCTGGGCATGCTCCACGGTGCAAACAAGTGAATCGGTTTCCAGGTTTTTAAATCTCCAAGTTCAGCTTCCCACCTCCTGGTGCTCTTCGGGTGTGCGAGACCACAGTGCCCTGAATCCCCCCACAGGTAGTGATAGGACCAGTTCCCGGACTTCCCCATTCAGCTGCAGCACAAGAAACTGGGAGAACAGTAGGTTGAAGATGGTCCGGGGTGGGTGGGGGGCATTTTCTCGTCTCCCCAAAAGAACAGAGCCAGGCAGCTGTGAGAGGCTCGGGGTCTGCACATACCTTCCTAAGAGACTGGGGGTCTGCACATACCCCACTGCAAAAAAGGCACCATTTTGCCAACCTCCCCAAAAAACCCACTAGGAGCTGGGGGATCATACTCTTAGCCCCACCACCATTTTAGGTCCCAAAGAGATCTTTTTTTTTTCCAAAATAGGAAATACCAGAAGTTACTTCTGGTTTTTAAAAAGGCCTTTCCTGGGGTCGGGGAGTCCCAGAATGTTGCCAAATTGTCACCGAGAGGGCATTTTGGGGCAAAAAACGCCACCCTTTTTAATTTTGAAAAAAACAAAACAAAGAGTTTTTGATTGCAAGGGGGGCTCAAGGGGCTACAGAGAGAGCCCTGTAGACTGCAAGTGGTCCTTAGGTCCCACTTTGCCCCCTCCCACCTTAGAAGAAAACTTTATGTTACTTATTTCTCTGTGTTGCTGTTATAAATGGAGGGACAAAGGCTGTTTTTAAAGAAGAGGGAGCAACCTTTTGGACTACGACACACAGTATCCCCAGCGGGTAGAGGAATCCGAGAGCTGCAGTACCAAAAAAATAACTTTTGCAGGGGTGTATTGCCCCCGAACACAGTGGTTCAGGGATAACCACAGTTTACTACCACAACTATCCAGAACTAACGTGCTGGATCTCACTTAAAGTTACCTTAACTTGTGGACACAGGAATTTTTGAGTATGTGCAGAACCTTCTTGAGTGGATGATGGAATCAGCCCTATAGTACTTTGTTCTGGGTTTTAAATGGCCATTGTTATGAGCCAGCTGATTCTTGATGCAATGAACAAACAATGTTGGAGAGAGAAGCACCTCCATGCTAATCTACTTGTATTCTCTCAATGCCCTATTTTGGGATCAGGCTCAGAAACAGCTTAACTAACGCCTCACTTTTGCAAAAAATGTCCAAGGGTCTCCTGGGCCATTTCCGCAGTAGACTGTTATAGCGCTATCATTCCACTTTCAGCATCGTGTGGGGTTTGCAGTTTAGGGAGGGGCCGGCCGGCCCAGGATTCCATAGGATGTTGAAAGTGGAATCAGAGCGCTATAACAGCCTACTGCGGAAATGGCCCCAGTTTAACCTGGCTTTGGCTAGCCCGAGCATAACTGAGGTTGAAAAGCTCTTGCAAGGGGATCTCTGTAGGTTTCACACAGCTCAGCTCTTGCAAAGGTTATCTGCCTTATCTTAATTGCCCACAGCAATCACATTGCTTAGGGGAGAAACTTAATGATGAAATAAATGCACTCTGACGAGGATAAAAAGCACCATCAGATAAGATCTTTATTTCATCAATAGGGGTGCATTATTAGTTTACAGCCCAAGGAGGCCACCCTGGCAGCCTGCCCTGAATCTGTGGTTCAGTAGTCTCGAACCCAATGCCCCTGAGATCCCAGAGGTAGCAAAGCAAAAGGTTAATGCTTGGAAGAGGCCATCTTCTTTGTGCTAACGCTGCTGGAAATTTCAATTATTAACTGGAGAAGGCTCCATTCCTTGAGGACGTGAAGGATGACAAGATAAGCCGTTGGCTACGGGATGCAAGTGCCTCTTCCGAGTGCCTTCTTATCAGTTCATCGGTGCAATGGCAATGTTTCCTGCTACCCGCATTTGCATGCCTCATTGAAGGGGCCCCTTACTGGACTGAGACACATTCTAAGGAGGGCTGCTCCTCACCCACTCCAGCTATTCTGATTAATTAGGAGCAGTTCCTGTTTTCCGTTTTCAACCTCAGCTCCTCCGTTACATCCCCAAGTTCGCTCAGCGGTTTTGCTTTGGGAGATAGTATCATAGAATCCTAGAGTTGGAAGAGACCCCAGGGCCCATCCAGTCCAACCGCCTGCCGTGCAAGAAGCCACATCAAAGCACTCTCGACAGATGGCCATCCAGCCTCTGCTTAAAAGCCCCCAAAGGAGACTCCACCGCACTCCAAGGAGGCAACTGCATATTCCACTACCAGGCAGCTCTGACTGTTGGGATATCTTGGCCAAAATGCTAGTTCAAGGAGACAGACACTATGCTCTCAGTTATGTTGCAGTTGTACAACATGGCCTTGTTAGTGCATTGCAGCATTGCAATTTGTGCATGTGTGCATCTGCACTGTGCAATGGACCCAATGAACAGTTCACATTGATGTGCAATGCATCTACATGCTCAATGTGCCAGATAAACAACGTGCATTGTGTATCTATATGAACAATGTGCCGGATGAACAATGTATACTGATGTTCAATGCGTGTCTACACACCCAGTGCACCAGATGAACAGTGAACATTGATGGCCAGTGTGTCACTCCATGCACAATGCGCCGTATCTGCAGTTCTGTCTTTTCAGCCTTGAACTGAATATGACCATTTCGCATGGAGCAATAACATCCAATCACTTCTGTAGCAGAACTTTTGTATGTGTACAACACTGACAGAGGACTGGCCCTTGTTTTGTGTAGGCTTATTCATGTATTATATAACTCTGTTTATTATCAGTGCAGTTTCATTTTATTGTGCATAACTTAAGGTCAACACAGGGTAAAGAGGAAAACAGAGTCAGTATGTTACCAACAAAACAGAAGGGAAAAAAATTAAAACAGCAAAGGAGGATGAATCAATTGGACACTACCAGATTCAGCCTCCAGATTCAACTTCCATGGAAGGAGACATATTCCCCGGCAGACTATTCTGCTGTTGAACTGCTCTTACCATGAGGAGGCTGTTTAGGTGGAATCTCTTTTCCTGTAGCTTGAAGCCATTGCTCCATGTCCTAGTCTCTGGAGCAGCAGAAAATACACTTTCTCCCTTTTCCCTGTGACATCCCTTCAAACGTTTAAACATGGCTATCATGTTCCCTCTTAACCTCCCCTTCTCCAGCTAAACATACCCAGCTCCTTAAGCCTCTCTCCATAAGGCTTCATGGTTTCCAGGCCTTTTAGCATTTTGGTCACCCTCCTCTGGACACGTTCCATCTTGTCCATATCCTTCTTGAATTATGGTGCCCAGAACTGGATGCTGTATTCCAGGTGAGGTCTGGCCAAAGCAGAATGAAGTGGCACTATTACTTTCCTCAATTTAGAATGGCAGAACCATGATCTGGAATGGAATCTTAAGAGCTGGAAGGAACCCCAAGAGCCATCTAGGAAGCATATAACCCCCTGGCTTCTCTTGAACTAGATATTATATTCATACTGATGCACCCTGGAATTGCATTTTTTTAGCTTTAATGAGGCTTCTGTACCATTTATGACACTAGGGTTGCCAGACAGAAAAATGGGGAGGATTTCTCCACCTTTAATGGTAGCGTAAAAGGGGGAATTTCAGCAGGGGTTGCTCTTTATGCAACCAGGTAACATGCAAAAGCTGCTGTCATTCCTTTACACAACCATTAAAAGCACAGCAGCCCCTTCCAGCTTTCAATCTGGCAGCCCTACTAGACTGCTGCTCTGGACACTTTCCCCAGACTATGCTGTGGTGTAAACACTCTTCCACGTCCCCCTTTTGTTACCACTCCCACTTACCCCAATTTTTTTAAAAGCCCCAAAGGCTTGAGACTTCCCTCCTGCCAAAGAGATGACCCTCAGCCTGGCAAGCTCATCACAACCCAGAACTAAGGTCAGGGAGTTTGGGAGTCATGCGTGAACAAGTAGAACTGAACTCCCTGGCTGCCCGTCCCTGTTATTTCTCTTCGCCCCTATTGACGGCGGTGGCTTTCGCTGGAACAGAATTCTGCTGAGACGTAACCAAACTCAATTAAATATCTGCCCAGCTCCCTGGCTCAAAGCAAAGGTCGAAAACAACCAAAAACAACCCTTTCTTCAGTCCTTGCCAGGTTCATTCAACAGCCTCCAAAATTCCAAGGCTCTGGCTGACTTTCCCTCTGCAAAGGAACAGAGCTGACCAAAACTCTCCTTGACGTCAAAGGGCTCAAAAGTTTCCCTACTTGAGATTCAGCTGGCTGCAGGCTGCAAACTGCATAGAGGAAAAAGAAAGCACTTTTAAGTGTTTGGGTTGGGAGGGTTTGCAAAATTCTGGATGCCTCTTGTGGGAAATGAGAAGACACGATTGCTGCCAGTGATAGCATTCCCCACAAACCCCACAATTCCTTTTCATTGATGCCCTTCTTAAGAACCCCTAAAAAGCATCATGGAGCTTCTGCAGAAATTCAGCAGCTGGGAAAGTGATTTTTTTAAAGTTTAAGGGCTAACAATTGACCTCCAGAGTTCCACCTCCAGGGTTTTATTCCCCATAGACATTTCCGTGGTTAAAGTTTGACCTCTGATTTCTTCATTTGTAGCGCACCCTCTGGAAATATGTATGAACACGTGGTGTGTGTTTTTGTGTTAGACTGCAGGGACTGAGAAGGATGTGCTGCTCTCTTGTCATATATGGATTGTAGTCTTTATTTGAAATCGAGATTTTCTGCATATCTGATGGAATGAATTTGGGGACTACAGCTTCCCAATGCCCACAACCAGCACAATCACACTGGCGCAGAGATTCTGAGATTTGTAATTCAGAAGAATAACTTTGTTCTCATTCTGCCAAAGTCACTCGTGTGTGGCTCTCCAGAAAAAAGAGATTCCACCTAAACATTAGGAAGAACTTCCAGAAAATAAGAGCTATTCAACAGTGGAATACACTGGTGCCTGGGAGTGTCAGGAGTCTCCTTCTTTGGAGGTTTTTAAACAGAAGCTGGATGGTCATCTCTTGGGAGTGCTTTAATTGTATATTCCTGCATGGTGGAAGGGGGTTGGACTGGATGGTCTTTGGGGTCTCTTTGAACTCTAGGATTCTGTGTCAGCTAGGGGCCTGACTCAACCTCCTCCATCTTGAAGACGTATGTTCTGTAGCAAAGCTTTAGCACAGAGGTGGAAATCCTGTAACTCTCCAAATTTTGTGGGACTGAAACTCCCAGCGTCCCTAGCCAGCCTAGCTAATGGGAAAGAATGCGTCTTCCAGGCTGCCATAATTCTCATCTCTGGGAGCTAAGTGCTGTTCTTTTCCCAGGGTTTGTAGCTAGAGCAAATATAGTCCAGAGCAAATCCATCCTGAAAGCCAAGATAACTAAGCTGAGACTGTTGTACTTTGAATATCATAAGGAGACAGGACTCATTAGAAAAGACAAGAATGGTGGAAGGCAGTAGGAAAAGAGGAAGACTGCAGTGCACGTGGATAAACTCAACCATATTTGGGCTGAGTTTGTAAGAACTGCAGATAACAGGCCGAGTGGAGATCTCATTCACAGGGGCCATTTCCGCACTACACTGTTATAGTGCTATGATTCCACTTTCAATATCCTATGGAATCCTAGATTCTGCAGTTTAGGGAGGGGTATTTAGAATTCTCAGCCAGAGAGCTCTTTGGCCTCAGTAAACTACAAATCCCAGAAGTCCACAGGAGGTTGAAAGTGGAACAACAGCACTATAACAGTGTAATGCGGAAACGACCAAGGTCACTACAAGTCGAAGTCAACTTGACGGGGCTTTCCACTCCTTTGAAACCCCCTTTCACGTGTCTATGGAAGTAATTTAGCAAAAGGACTTCCAAGAAAGTTACTTGGTGTTTTGGCCAGCTCAGGTTTAACCCAGCAGGTGTGGGTGTTTTCCAGCTGGAAAGGGAAATTATAGCCTGGCATATATTGCCCTCTGGCGGCCCAGTCAAGACAACACCAGGCTCACTCTTTCCAAAACACAGCTTGAAAGATTTCCTACTCTTTTGTTCCAGTGGCCTTGCCAAATTTCCACCCAGCAGCCCTTGATGGCTGCCTGCCTTTAAGCACAAGTCAGACTCTATCTACATTGCGCAGCTGTTGCAGTCTGATCCCACTTTAAGTCTCCTGGCTTCACCCTACAAAATCCTGGGACCTGAGCTTGGATGAAGCACCTACAATTCTCTGCTAAAGAGCTCTAGTGCTAAAGGTCAGAGCAGCACCTTATTAGTGCCCAGTGGAAAATTCTACAACTACAAATCCCAGGATTCCATAGGAGGAACCATGGCAGTTAAAGAGGTACCAAAGCATAGGGTACATTCCATATTGCCAGACTTTCGAAATCAGCAATAAAGGACTGTCAAAATTCACAATAAGCAGGATTGACAACCAGGAAGCAACCATCAACAAGTGTGTGTCCTGCCTAAATACCAAATGGAAGTATTGCTATCAATTAACCAAGCCAATTATCTCTCTGTAAAATTTACATACTGTCCACATTCATCCATGGCATGATGCACGTATTTCTGTCTTTATGAATGGCCCATACTCCAAAACACAGTTGGTTTTTTTTGCATGTTGTTCAGTCTACGTAAAAGGAAAAGCTTTCCAGTTCTCAAAGAGTGGATGAGGGATCCCCGCCAGGCCTATAAGGCACAAGCTTTACAGTCCTCAAATAGGTGGTTTCTCTCATAGTAAGGGGCATCTGTCAGCACAATAAGATGAGCCAGGGAGCAAAAACATGGCAAAAATGCTCCACATGTCCCCTAGAGAGCATTTGGGGGCAAGATTTTGACCTCCAAGGGGGCATCTGGGGACCTACAACTGCGTTTTGCTACCCGTTCTAGGCCCAGTGGCCTCTGATGCTTGTTAGGAAGGTAAAGGCAAAATCAACAATAAGTGAAGACAGCTAATTCTAATGTTGTCCCTTTTCTTTTCCCTGTCAAGCTCCTCCTTAATATGGAACATTTGGCTGAGCTTCATTATGCTCTCTTCTGTCATTTTGGTTCTGCGCTGTCACCACGGAGTCTTTGCCGGGTAGGGAAAAGCAGCCTTTCACACCCCATCTATCCTGCCTTCCAGTCAGTGGTAGCTGGCTGCTCCAACAGATCAGCGGGATGCAGAGAATCTGCCCTGGGTTTTAGTCTAAACTGTACAGAATCTATCGACTGAAGGTGCTGAACCCATTCTTCCCCCAAGTGGATTCAGCACCACGGAGAGCTCCTGTGAAGCCCATTCATCCTCAGGTTTGCAGTTTAGGAAGAGCGCTTTGGCTTTAGTAAACTACAAACCCCAAATTCCACAGGACATTGAAAGTGGAATAATAGCACTATAGCAGTATAGTGCAGAAAAGCCCTTAGAAGCAAGTCCCATGGAGCTCAGTGGGGCTTGTTTTTGGAGAAATGGGCAAGAAGTTAATCCTTCCCTCCAGGGTTCTCCAACCAATTCAGCTTGTAAATGTTCGAAGTTTTTTCTCATTCCCATTTATTTCTCAACAACACTACCAGTTATGGGAAAAGTGTTGCAATCTGTAGTTTTTAAATGGTTTATGCTTTAGGCAAGGCCCAGCTCAGAACCAGGCCTCCGCTCTCAATCCTGCCTTTTGGTGCCAGGGTGCCATTTGGAACAAATCCAGAGTAACAACACAGAGGATATTTTCTGAGGACACAGAAATGTCTTTCCTTCACAAGCAAGCTAGTACAGCAAGCTGACACATGTGTGTGCTTTCACCCCAGAAAGTTTATTTTTCTTGAGTGTCCCGTTTGGAGGCAAACCGTATTTCAGCCTCATAAACCAAGGAATGTCCTTTGGATGCAGAAGTGAAGGAAGGCTGCCATCTTACGGGAAGCCCAGACATAAAGCTAAACAGTGCACTGAGATGTCCTATGGCTAGAGAGATCCAGCTACAAGAAGAGCATTTGGCAAACATGACCTGCCCTGTGCTGGCCCCCAACCTCTGTAGCTTCCATCCCCAGCTGTAGCGGGCAGCTCTGGCACCCTGTCAACAGACCGGAGTGGGAGGCAGCAGGACGCCTCGTCTCTTGGGGAGGGTCTCCTCGGCTCTGTTTCTGACCCTCTAGCTGAACAAGAAGACAGGTCTTTCCTGTTCCTGCTCCAGAGGCTCTAGATGTGGTCTGGGGGCCAGCACCAACCAGGCCCTTCACTTTCTTTGGGCCTGCTGAAGAAAACCTCTTTGGAAGCCTGGCCTTACAAGGGCCGCTTGCTATCCAAGATGGCCTTCCAGTCGTCAGCCCACGAGTGGAGCCTGCGACGAGGAAGGGGGAGCTCCAAGTGCTTATTGTGGCAGGCCGTGAAGAGGATGTGCTCCCAGCTGGGCCTCTTCTCAGCTCCTGGAAAGCAGAAGAAACAAAACCGCTCAGGAAATCAGCCTTATTTTACCATGGCCAGACCCAGAAATATAGTTACCAGAGGGAGGGTGGGGTTCCAGGCATTGTTCCCCTGCCATAAAAGTTCTGGCACCCAATGAAATTTCCTTTCAGTTCCCAAACTTCTAGCATTGCAAAAAGTGAGACGTTGGAATTCATTCACACCAAGAACTCCTGCATCTGCTGTGTTCACATTCCCGTGGTCACGATTTTATTTTATTTTTTTAAAAAAGCATTTATTAGCAATTAGGTTTTAAATGTGTTTTTCATTGTTCTAACATGGTTTTTGATAATTGTTATTTAATTCTTTTTTTTTCACTTTTGTGAAATAAGATTTTTTTAATTTAATCTTGTTTTCAATTTCTGAAAGCCGACTTGGATCTCACCCCAGCAAAAAGGTGGGGTATAAAACCAACCCACCAACAAATTTCTACCTGCAAATTTTCTTCAAATACTTAGAAGTATATTTCTAGATGCTTGACTGGAGTTCTAAGCTACTGCAATGCTAGAAATTTGGGTACTCAATAAACAAGAGAACTGTGCCTCTAAAATCTCCAAGATGAAGTGTGCACAAAAGTCCTCCAACCTGGAAATGATGCCCCCTCCACCCCAAAGTAATTAAAAACAAAACAAAACAAGAAATGCCTTTTTGGTTATTTATGGGAGAGCAGAGGGTTCCGAGGCTTGGAAAAATGGCCCCTGAGTCCCTCGAGTGTGTCTTCCTCGACCCCATGGGTGTCCCCTACCAAGGCTGACCGCCTTACCTACGATATCAGGCCTGTCGTCGATCAACAGGTCACCGGAGACCACCGTCTTATCCCGGGTGAGGACAATTTGCTCCAGAAACTCTTGGCCCAAATGCTTCTCCACCCAGGCATACTGGAAAGCAAAAAAGGAGGAAGAAAGGGTAGAGAAAAACCATTGGTGTGTAAGATCAGGAAAGGATGGGTTTTCTTTCCCAATGAGGCAACAAACGGTAAACCACACTGACTAATTAAAAAAAAAGGCAGAACAAGCAGAGACACAGGAGCAGGGGAAGAGAAAAGGAAGGGAAGAAATCAGTCCCCACTGAATGCAACCTCCTACTGACAGCATATATTCCTTACCTTTTCATATGGGCAATAGCGGTATTTCTTGATGGGGCTGGTGCAGATGAAGACATCCGTCCTGGGCAAATACGCACAGAGAGAAAAATAGTAAGAGACCTGCTTAAACGGAACAAAGGCCTGTCTAAACCGATCGTCTCTTCGCCCAGTGACCAACTCTGTTTCCTATGGAAGACTATCCCATGGGAAAGTATTTTAGCTGTTTGTGTTCCTGCATGGTAGGGGGTTTGAACTAGGTGACTCTCATGGTCTCTTCTGACTCTATGAAAAGTGTGGGGTAACTTCTGACTTTGAGCAAGCTGGTGGCGGGCGCCAAAAAGAGAGAGCCTGAGGATCTATGAAATGGCATGGATTCACACTGAGTGTCATGTTTGGATTTCTGCCATTTTACGGATCCTCAGTCGCTCTCTACAGCCTCATGCACAAGTAGCGAATAAAAGAGACACAAAGCTCTTCTAAAAAGGTACTGTGTTCCAAAATCCAACATACAGAACACTTCTACTCCCAGGCATTTCGGACAAAGTAGGCTCAACCTATATAACGACGATCCCAACTTCACAGATACGCTCGTGGAATCCAAGCTGGCAGCAACCTTGCAAGGAAAGCAGCTTGTGGGTTGCGGCACAAGGTGCAGTGGAAATGTCGACCCAGTATCCAGCTGTAAATTCCATGCATTAAGAAACAGGCCGCTGTACTCACCCTTCTAATTCTGCCATCTGCTTCACAGCCTCCACAGCACCTGGGATTGGGTCCAGGTCGATGAAGAAGTTCTTTGACTCCCAAATGCTGATCGCCTTGTCCTGTAGGAGGAGGAGGCAGATTGGGGTGGGGGAACACCACACAAGGAGAGTGTTACCTCTGCTGTGCTCTTTCCACAACAAGAACAAATGAAAGCAACTTCGCACAACCAAGCAACCTTTGAAAGAGCGGGTGGAAAGGAAGAAAAACCAATGTCTTAGCACAGGGGTGGCAACTACAAAGAGGACAGGGCTCATTTCCCCCAATATCACAATATGGTGCCCCGGAAGCAACTTTGGATCACTTCTGGCTGCAGTTTTGGCTGAGAAAGAAGAGGCAGACTCACCTCCAACATGCCCAAGGCCAGAAGCAGATGGAAAGCCTAAGGCCACTCAGTCGGTTTGGTGGCTGAGCAGATGTTCAAACCCTGGTCTCCAGAGTCACGCATTGAGCAAGCCACTTCTCAGCTGCCTCTCTTTCTTGTGCAAAAAAATATTATCTATTTTACAGCACTGTTGTGAAGATGAATCCCCTTTCAAAGAAGGTGAGACTGGCCTTTTCCCTCCTTGTCCTTCCATGGGCAGGCCTTCTATTCCGATAAGCCAAGAGGGATTAAAAATGAATGCGCTGCTCTTTTTAATAGTTTATTGCTTGTTCATTATTAGCTTGGCATTTTAAATTTTGCCTTAATTGGTGTTTTAATAGCATCATTAATCTCATTTATATTTTAACATGCATAATTCATTGTGTGTGTGTGTGTGTGTGTGTGTGTGTTTTATCGGAACCGGGGCTAATTAAGCCGGAAGTCACCGTGCAGCCCAATCCTGGGAGGAAGGCAGGGTGTCAAAGAAAGAAATAAAAGCCAAAAATGAGTATAAATAATAGAAATAATAATAATAATAATAATATAAATAAATAAATAAATAAAGGTCAAAGGAAGGCGCATAGTAATAGGAAACATGATAGGTGGAAAAAAAGAGATGCATTTAACCGTTCTATAATTTTGCCCTCTCCAATCTCTGTCCTCTCCTCTGTGTGATCCCCTTGGGGCAGAGACCTGTTTCTAAGATACTGAACACACAGAGGAGGAAGAGAGTTTGGAAAGCTGTTTTTAAAATTATTTATTCCCCTTATTCATTACAGGGGTTTGAAAAGCCGCTGGCAGCTCCTTAGCTGCTGTGATTCAAGAAATGTAACTGGTTGCATTGCCAGTTAAACTACTCGTTGTGCAACCCCTTAGGATGAGTAAGAGAATGTCACAGAGTTTAGAGAATCCCTGTCAAACAGCCCTTTAAGGGTAACGAGGGAGGGTAGTTACTCCGTACAGTAGCACAGTTACTTCCCCTCTTCCTCCTCCCGCTAGATTCCCAACGCAATTTCATTGCAGCCACCCGTGCCCAAAAAAAGCAACTCGTTACTCGTTCCCTACAAGTAACGGCGTTACCGATGGAGCTGCGAGGGGGAGAGTTGGACTCACGCTCAGTTCGGGGTCCATCTGCCCGTATTGCTCGGAGACCCAGAAGCCCCGGCGGTCCTCCAGGGCGATGTAGGGCATCTCCGGGTACTTGGCTCGGAACTTCTTCAAGAAGCCGCCTTCGAAGTCGGCCAGCACGCCGTCCATGTCGACCAGGACCCGAAGACGCCCGAGGCGGCGGCGATGGGAAGAGGAGGAGGAGGAAGACCACCGGGCTCGGCTGCTGCCGCGTGGCCCGAAGCCACCGACGCCGCCCAAGGCGAGGAAGGGGACGCGGCAGCCCCGCACGGCCGGCTGCGGGTGCAAGAAGGCGCTGCCCAGGAAAAGCATCGCTTTCGGGGGAGGGATGGGGAAGGGGGCACCCGGAAAAGGGGGGATCTCTAGGGGAGGCGGCGATCAGGAACCCCTGGTCGCTAGTGAAGGCATGCTAAGCCCAGATCGCAGTTTTCCTCCTTCGCCTTCCCGCATTGCATTGCATTCTCCGCAGTGCGCGAACCAGGGCGCACCGCGAGGTCCTCCAGCCGTGCAAAGAGGATGGCGATTATTTACTCCACCGCTCCCCTTTTGGGGGTCCTTGGCAGCACCCAGGCCTCCGCTCCCCGGCTTTCCTCCTTTGCAAAGAAACACAACGCGCACAAACACACGCGCAAAGACTGCAGCGCTGGCGCTCCCCTGCGCGTAAAGGCGCACCGGACTTGGAACCGGGGCTTCCTCCCCGGCCGAGTTTAGGCGCCTTTGCTAAGCCTGCACCCCCGAAGAGATCCGGAGGAAAGGAGGGGAGAGGATGCACATGTCCCCCACCCCCCAGGCTGGGCACCCGGATTTTGCTGTGCCAAAAGGGGGTGCAAAAACACAGCTGGTTTGCAGAGGGGTTGCAATGCGCCGCTTGCACAAACGCGCACAGAGGTTGCCAAGGGCATGTCCTCCCCTCCCCTGCGCTGCAATTGCTGCGTCCTTTGCTCACTCTCCCGGCCGTCCCTGCCCGGGGAAACCGGTCGATTTCACCCGCCCTGCTGGTCAATTTCAACCCGGCTCTCCCTTCTCCAAAAAAGACCCAGCCCTGCACTCACAACCCTCCTTCTCAAGGACTGCCTGGAAAAGGTGGAGAGGGGTAGATCAGCACCGTGGGAGCCGCTGCAGACCACTTCAACGGCCACCACTCTCTCCTAGAGAATCTTGGGATTTGTAGTTCGGGAAAGGACTTACATTCCCTACCAGGGCGCAATCTCCTCCTTCTGAACTACCGCTCCCAAGGTCAACAAGCTCCAAGCCCTCTTCTCAGGGCACCTTGGGAAGTGTAGTTCAGAGGGGAATCAGGCTGTAGTTCAAAGGAAAAGAAGTCCCTCGCCAAACTACAAATCCCACGATTCTGTAGCAGGGAGCCGTGGCTGTTAAAAGGGCCTAAAGTGCTATAAATTATGGAGCAATGCAGCTATTAGTCATGCAGTGGACTGCGGAGGAAGTATGGGTGGGGAAGCAATCTTGGCAATAGACCCAGATGTTGAAAAAGTTCCTTTTTGGGGGGATGGCAACAATTCCCAGGGTCCCAGCCAGCCCCTGACCACAGTGGTTGCAGGATACTGGGAACTGTGGCCTTTTCCAAGCTCTGCGGGTGCCTTGCACCCTATGAGTGTTGTGAATGCACACACACACACACACACACACACACAGATCAACACAGCTGCCTCCCTTCTGCAGCTGTCCTCAGAGCTTAGGGTCACAAGCCAATGAGGCAAAGCTTTGCCAAAATCTCTGCAGCGAAAGGCTGTTCCATATTGAAGTACAGGCTGGATAGGAACCAAGCACTGGTGTCCGCACTGGGCATATCAAATAAGGCATAGAATCATAGAATCATAGAAATGTGGAGTTGGAAGAGACCACAGGGGCCATCCAGTCCAACCCCCTGCTATGCAGGAACACCCTCAAAGCACTCCCTTTGACAGATGGCCATCCAGTCTCTGCTTAAAAACCTCCAAGGAAGGAGACTCCACTACACTCCATGGAGGCAGCCTATTCCACTGCCGGACAGCCCTGACCGTCAGGAAGTTCTTCCTGAGGTTCTGGTGGAATCTCCTTTCCTGCAGCTTGAATCCATTGCTCCTTGTCCTGGTCTCTGGAGCAGCAGAAAACAAGCCCTCTCCTTCCTCTACGTGGCGTCCCTTCAAATATTTAAACATGGCTATCATGTCCCCTCTCAACCTTCTCTTCTGCAGACTAAACATACCCAGCTCTCTCAGTCTATCCTCATAGGGCTTCATGGCTTCCAGGCCTCTCACCATTTTGGTCGCCCTCCTCTGGACTTGCTCCAGCTTGTCAATATCCTTCTTGAATTGGGGTGCCCAGAACTGGACACAGTATTCAAGATGAGGTCTAACCAAAGCAGAGTAGAGTGGTACCAGCACCTCCCTCGATCTAGACACCAGACTCCTATTGATGCAGCCAAGAATTGCATTGGCTTTCTTGGCTGCCGCATCACACTGCTGACTCATGTTCAGCTTGTGGTCCATGAAGACTCCTAGACCCCTTTCACACGTCCTGCTATCCAGCCACGTGTCCCCCATCCTATATTTCTGTATTCCATTTTTTCTACCGAAGTGTAGGACCTTACACTTCTCTCTGTTGAAGGCATGCGCTCATGTCTTCTTGGGATGCCCAAGCCATGGGATAGGGCCGTCGTCTCAGCCACTTTTTCACCCATAAAACCCCAGGAGTCATTTTAACCTGTCCCAAGTGGGGGCTTTTTAAAATCAATGCTTGAAATACGTTTCTCAGAGACTTGCCTAATGATCAGAAATGGCAAGGGCTTATTTTGGAATGAACTTGGCATGGAATCACACGAGCAAGTCCAACCAAATTTGGCAGGACGGTCCCTATTACTCCTCTGCCATCCCACTTTTTCAGCTGCTTTGAAAAGGCCCCCGTTTTTCTCTCTTGCTCCTTGTCCTCAGCTTACTTCAGTTGCTGCAAACGGAATTCAAAGTGCCGATGTGGTTTGCAGGAGAGGAGGGGCAGAATCCGGTGCTTTCCGGTCGGCTGAAGCAAAAGCAAACCGCTGCAGCCTCTCCTAGCTTCATTCATAACTTTTTGCCCTCTTGACCACTCTGGTATTTCTTGGCCACACCAGTCTGGGGCCATTTCCGCACTAGACTGTTATAGTGCTCTTGTTCCACTTTCCCCCTCCTCTGGAATCCTGGGTTTTGTAGTTTAGGGAGGGGAATTCTCAGCCAGGGAGCTGTTGGGCCTCAGGAAACTACAGACCCCAGAATCCCACAGGAGGTTGGAAGGGGAATAAGAGCACTAGAGCATGGATTTCCATGGCTTGGGTTTTAATGTGCAAAATCAGCGGCTTAAGGTGCTTCAAAGGTCCTTTATTGCTTTTACTTTCTGCAGTTTAGGACACTAACAATTGTGAAGGTAATAATAATAATAATAATAATAAAGGTAATAATAATAATAATAATAATAATAACAACTAATAATAATAAAATGTATTTCTATCCCGCCTCTCCACATGGATTGAGGCGGCCAACAACAATAATGCATTAATTACATTAAAAACATTAAAAAACATGCCCAATCTTCCCCAACCAGAGGCGGTGTTGCGAATGGAAGTGTGGGAAGACTGGGGCCATTTCCGCACTACACTGTAATAGCGCTATTATTCCAGTTTCGACCTCCTGTGGAATTCTGGGGTTTCCTGAGGCCAAAGGGCTCCCTGGCTCAGAATTCTAAAGGCCCCTAAACCGCAAACCCCAGGATTCCATAGGATGCTGAAAGCGGACCAATAGCGCGATAACAGTCTCGTGCGGAAGGGCCCTCAATGAAACAGCGAGAAGACTTAAGGGGCCAAAAAAAAGAATTCTGAGCAACTCTCGCCAGGGAAACCCCGCGGGTGGGCTCGCTTTTGGGCCGCCCCCATTGAGGACACACCACACCAAGCACGGTCTATACCAGCCAAGGCAGTCCGGCCTGCCGGAAGGCCCTGGAGCAGGCCGTTCCCTTGGCAACGGCGCTGTCAAAAGCCCGGGTGCGAGGCCTGGGCGCGCGCCGGCGGAAGTGACGTCCGGCGGGCGCGCGGCCCTGCCGCGAGGCGGCGCCTGATTGGCTGGGGCGCGCGGGTGGCGTCACCAGCGCCGCCGCCGCCGCCGCCACCTCCGGAGAAGGAGGAGAGGCAGGCGGAGCGAGTGCGCGTGAGAGAGGCCGTGGCGGCCCTTTCGCTGCTGCCGCCGCCGCCGCCGCCGCCTTCTCCTCCCCCTCCTCCCCGGGCCGGACCGGCCGCCGTCCCCTCTTCGTGGCCCCGCCGCGCCTCTCCGGCCTCCCGAAGCCGCTAAGATGGCGTCCGCCCTGGAGCAGTTCGTCAACAGCGTCAGGCAGCTCTCGGCCCAAGGTGACCGCCGCCGCCGCCGCCCCCGCCGGGCTGGGCTGGGCTGCCGGGTGGGGTCCGGGTGCGTCCTTCGGCGAGGGGGCGTCTCGTAGGGAAGCCCGCGCTCGTGGCCTCCTCCCGCTCCCCGGGGCACCGGAGGAGGGCCGGCTTCCCCCGCGGGGCACCCGAGGCTCCCCGGCAGAAGGAGGGCGAGGCCCGCCCTGTAAGAACTCGGCCCTGTATCGAAATTTCCCGTCAGGCCCCAGGTTTCTGCCCCCTCCCCCGTTGACGGTCCCCTTTAGCCCCGTAATGTCTGCCCCCTATTGAAAATTCCCTTCATTCCCCAAGTCTCTGCCCCCCCATGGAAGGTTCCCTCAGTCCCCAAATTTCAGCCTCCCTGTTGAAGGTTCCCTCAGTCCCCAAATTTCTGCCCCCCCATTGAAGGTTCCCTTCAGTCCCCAAATTTCAGCCTCCCTGTTGAAGGTTCCCTCAGTCCCCAAATTTCTGCCCCCCATTGAAGGTTCCCTTCAGTCCCCAAATTTCAGCCTCCCTATTGAAGGTTCCCTTCAGTCCCCAAATTTCAGCCTCCCTGTTGAAGGTTCCCTTCAGTCCCCAAATTTCAGCCTCCCTGTTGAAGGTTCCCTTCAGTCCCCAAATTTCAGCCTCCCTGTTGAAGGTTCCCTTCAGTCCCCAAATTTCAGCCTCCCTGTTGAAGGTTCCCTCAGTCCCCAAATTTCTGCCCCCCATTGAAGGTTCCCTTCAGTCCCCAAATTTCAGCCTCCCTGTTGAAGGTTCCCTCAGTCCCCAAATTTCTGCCCCCCATTGAAGGTTCCCTTCAGTCCCCAAATTTCAGCCTCCCTATTGAAGGTTCCCTTCAGTCCCCAAATTTCAGCCTCCCTGTTGAAGGTTCCCTTCAGTCCCCAAATTTCAGCCTCCCTGTTGAAGGTTCCCTTCAGTCCCCAAATTTCAGCCTCCCTGTTGAAGGTTCCCTTCAGTCCCCAAATTTCAGCCTCCCTGTTGAAGGTTCCCTCAGTCCCCAAATTTCTGCCCCCCATTGAAGGTTCCCTTCAGTCCCCAAATTTCAGCCTCCCTGTTGAAGGTTCCCTCAGTCCCCAAATTTCTGCCCCCCATTGAAGGTTCCCTTCAGTCCCCAAATTTCAGCCTCCCTATTGAAGGTTCCCTTCAGTCCCCAAATTTCAGCCTCCCTGTTGAAGGTTCCCTTCAGTCCCCAAATTTCAGCCTCCCTGTTGAAGGTTCCCTTCAGTCCCCAAATTTCAGCCTCCCTGTTGAAGGTTCCCTTCAGTCCCCAAATTTCAGCCTCCCTATTGAAGGTTCCCTTCAGTCCCCAAATTTCAGCCTCCCTGTTGAAGGTTCCCTCAGTCCCCAAATTTCAGCCTCCCTGTTGAAGGTTCCCTTCAGTCCCCAAATTTCAGCCTCCCTGTTGAAGGTTCCCTTCAGTCCCCAAATTTCAGCCTCCCTGTTGAAGGTTCCCTCAGTCCCCAAATTTCAGCCTCCCTGTTGAAGGTTTCCTTCAGTCATCAAATTTCAGCCTCCCTATTGAAGGTTCCCTCAGTCCCCAAATTTCTGCCCCCCCATGGAAGGTTCCCTTCAGTCCCCAAATTTCAGCCTCCCTGTTGAAGGTTCCCTCAGTCCCCAAATTTCAGCCTCCCTGTTGAAGGTTCCCTCAGTCCCCAAATTTCTGCCCCCCATTGAAGGTTCCCTTCAGTCCCCAAATTTCAGCCTCCCTATTGAAGGTTCCCTCAGTCCCCAAATTTCTGCCCCCCCATGGAAGGTTCCCTTCAGTCCCCAAATTTCAGCCTCCCTGTTGAAGGTTCCCTCAGTCCCCAAATTTCTGCCCCCCCATTGAAGGTTCCCTTCAGTCCCCAAATTTCAGCCTCCCTGTTGAAGGTTCCCTCAGTCCCCAAATTTCTGCCCCCCCATTGAAGGTTCCCTTCAGTCCCCAAATTTCAGCCTCCCTGTTGAAGGTTCCCTTCAGTTCGCAAATTTCTATCATTGCAGAAGGTGAGGCGGTTATCATTCCTACTTAGGACTATTCTATGTTCCCATTTCCTTGGGTTACTTTGCTGTTCTCTTTTTGCGGGGAGATGCCTAAGCGCTTATTTCTGATGGCTCCACTGAAGGTTAAAATTACTGGAGTGGAATTTGGGGAAATTTCATGACGAGGGGAGAGTTCTTATTTGTGGGGCCAGTGCTGCCATTTCCCTGCTGCTGTCCCTGCAGCTACGCCTCTGCAAACTGCAAATAGCTGCTTCTGTTATTATTGCTAGTTTCTCAGTCCATCCAGCACCTTGAGCTGTTCTGAAACACAGAGGTGGGTTTCTTGCTTTCTGCAAAACTGAAAGGTACATATACACTGGGGTTGCCAGGTTTAAATATTTTTATTAAAAAGAAAATTAAATTTCCAGTCTGTAATCCAGTAATCCATAAGTATTGCACGTTATACAATAAAAATGCTTTATCCTATGACTACTTTTGTCTACATATATATCCATATACTATCTCAGGCTACCCTTCCCCTCCCCGCTTGTTTGACCACATTTAATACTTCATTATCTTGTACCCCATAAAACCTGTAATAGTCTTGAGATCTCGCCTCATAATATTGGTAGATTGATGTATATAATTCTCTTTTCTCTTAATTATTCTGTCATTGTCCTTTCTCATTTATTCCCCCCTTAACACAACTTTATCCAGTTCTCCTCGATTTTCTTTATGTCCCCTATTATAAAGGATGCCCCTTATTGGAGGGTCAGAAACCTTGTCCTTTATGGGGCTTGCTTGTGTGGTCTGATTGCAAAAGTGTATAGGGGAATGAGAATTAAAACAATGTGGTCTCTTCCAACTCTGAATTTCTATGATTCTATGATTCTATGTCACAGGGAGCGTTCAT
The DNA here is from genome assembly GCA_948474755.1 of Ctenosaura bakeri. Classification (NCBI taxonomy): domain Eukaryota; kingdom Metazoa; phylum Chordata; class Lepidosauria; order Squamata; family Iguanidae; genus Ctenosaura; species Ctenosaura bakeri. Next base: position 240,140 of record CAOLHI010001769.1, read on the forward strand.
TCTTTTAAAAGCTGAATTTGAGCCTTTAAGTAGGAGTGTTTTTAATTTCCAGAATTCATAGGTATGAGTTGGTATATCAGCAAGAAGGTAGAGATGGACCTTGCAGGGGTTTCTTGAACTTCATGCACCATTCTTTTTTGGTTTTTTGGTACAACTGCATGATACCTGTCATGAAACTGTTTTGAATTTGGGGAATGGTACTTCTAAGTTCACCATACTCTCTACAACCCTCAAATCCCGCACCATCCGTCCCTTTGACAGGCAACAAAAGATTCTTGTACACAGTTCTTGACCATGACGGTCCATTTATTGAGGCAAAGGAAAATTATAAGGCTAAGGATATCTGGCACTGGTGTTCTTCAGCCTAGTGCTGCTTTTAGTCACCTTCTTCTCGTTCAGCTTTGTGGCCAACCAAGGTTTCAAATATTGAGTCAGTCTCAGCTTTGCAACAGTAAAGAACTGTGTAGTTTTCATACATGCAGGAAGTCTGGGTGCGGATATGTTTGAATATTATTTTTAGCTCTGCTTTCTTGAGGGATTCACACTCTGGTTTTAAAATGCATCAGAAACTCTGCCTATAAGTCTGAAAAAAGGACATGAGTGAGACTCATTTGGCACTAACTGCCGTAGGATTTCAGTCTTGGTGCTGTCCATGGTATTGCTTTGGTGGGGATAGATATTTTTAATCCTCCCCCCAAAACCCCTTCTAGCTTTTATCTTTATTTGCCAAATGCTGCAAGAGCATTTTAAAATAACTAGACCCCATTAATTTGTGTACATGAATGCATTTTCCTTGCATGGAACTCTAGAGATATCTGACTTAGTCTTGCTGTAATCTGCTGGGAAATGATTTCCTTAAATACAAAGACATTTCATATTTATTCTCTCACATAACCAGTATTATTATTTTTTTCAGTTAGGTTGGTTCGTATTCCCTCATTGATTGTTTTGTTTTACCTTCTTTTAACTACATGCATTCATTAAAAAAGTGCTGAAGGAGAGAAGCAAAATTACAAGTAAAGTGCATTCTCGTTATCAAATTAGATACAAACTGGTGTTCCTGCTTATTTAAAGTTTGCATCTTAGGAGAAAATTTCCTAATGAAGATTTCGGTTTTGAGTTGAGTTGTTTCCATGTGTTGTATATACAATAGTGTGTGTGTTTGTGTGTCTGTGTTATGTAATGACACTTTTACTATACTTTTCAGCCAGAAAGGACACTAGAGTGTTATATATGTGTGTGCGCGCGCGCACATGAGTGTGTGTGTGATAGTCTTACTGTCTGAAATGAAATGTAATATCCTTTTTTTCCCTGTTTCAGGGCAAATGACGCAACTTTGTGAACTAATCAACAAAAGTGGAGAACTGCTAGCAAAAAATCTTTCTCACTTGGATACAGTGCTTGGTGCCCTCGATGTGCAAGAACACTCACTAGGGGTCCTTGCTGTTTTGTAAGTAATGTTCTGCCTCTCCTTTAAAAAAGTTTTCATCCTGGGTTTCTGTGGGTTATACACTTGCTGTGCTAAACTCAAGGGATTGTTTTGCCTCTTTATAACAATTCCTTATCGATGCATTTCTCTTTTAATTCACATTTCTGTCAGTATGATCTTTAGGGTTGCTGCCCCATTCCTGCAGAGCTACCTCTCCTCCCTTTATTAACAGTATGGCAGTGCAACAAAGCAGATCCTGTGGCATCCATCACTTCATGCAGTCAGGAAATAAGCAGTAGCCGCTTTATCTGGCGTAGAGTTGATCACATCCACCTTTTTTTTTGTCTCTGCTGTGTCCAGATCAGGTGTGAAAATTATGCAGAGAGAATGTGATGCAGTGTTCATCTTCTGAACTGCTGCTGTATAAAGCCACTTGTATTTCCTTGGCTTTTCTAAGCTATAAATTAGGCTTATTTTCTGAAGTAAAAGCTTTACTCCTTCAGATATTTCTGATTGGCTCTGTAGCTTTGCCTCTGTCTCTTTGCCAGATTGAGGCCTTAGAACTGCTCAAAGAAACAAATACACATCAAGCGTGTGTTTTTTTGTTTTGTTTTTAGGTTTGTGAAGTTTTCTATGCCCAGCGTCCCTGACTTCGAAACGTTATTCTCACAGGTTCAGCTTTTCATCAGCACTTGTAACGGGGAGCACATTCGATACGCAACAGACACTTGTAAGTTATTCTTGCCTCTTGCATGTTCCCGCAGTTGATGTGTTTCCGACTTTGGGGTCTCATTTCTTTTCTCCTTCTTGCCTCTAGTTGCTGGCTTGTGTCACCAGTTGACAAATGCCCTTGTGGAACGGAAGCAGGTAAGTAAGCACAAGTACTGTAGCTTGAACAATCCAGTCCTTAGATTCTCAGAGTATTAAGGTCTTCATTGTATAGGTATACCTCATTTAAATAAGTACATGTGTTCTTGGGCATTAAAGAAGTAATGACAGTTTGGTACTTCAGGGAGAGATAACTAGCAGAGAATAGGGATAAAGAAAAACATTTTGCACTTTCTGGAGACCACCTGAAGTCTTCTTCCAAAATGTTTCCAGAGATGACACACAGCTACAGTAGGATTAGCTAGGGCAGAAACTCCTTCTTTCCCACCACAAATATTATTGCATTGTACTGCAGACATGGTGCTGTGACCTGTTACTGAAAGTGTTATGTTTCCCCAGCCCTCCCCACCATCTTCCCAGTGCTGATGCTACTAAAAAACATTCCAACTAGACAGAGGATCAGGAAGAAAAGGGTGGTTGGATGGGCTTAAAGACTTTTTACAAAGGAGCTTCTTTGACAGAGGCTTTGTTTATGGAGGTATGCCTGTATTCTGGGAAGCTAATCATGGCTTTTGTGGAGTTCTTTTGCAACTTTTCTTCTTTTCTGTGGGACTTCTAGACCTTTCACCCTTGGGGCAAAGAAGGGGTATGTTATAATCAGAATTCACAAGAGTTCACTTTTTTTGGTCCATAATTACAGAATCCCCACAGTGACTATGCTGTCCGAGGGAGGCTGGGAATTGTAGTGCAAAAAAAAAATTTTTTTTTTCTTGGTTATCAGCTGGGTATCTTAGGGCCTGTCTCCATGATGTTGCATGATAAATCCATGGGTATTTTTTTTTTCATTTTTAAGTGTGGCCTCTAAAAGGAAACTTAACTAAGAGAGACTTTTCCCATTTTTCACAGCCCTTGCGAGGAATTAGCATTCTCAGGCAAGCCATAGACAAGATGCAGATGAATACCAACCAGCTGACCTCAATACATGCAGATCTATGCCAGGTAAGGAGCTCATAGCAGCCTGATGTCCAGATAGTTGGACTTTAGGTGGCCTTGCAGAAACAGTCCTAAGATCCTTACTTGAATGCCTAAGAATAGATTGGGGCAATGTAGGTGCCCATCAGGTCTTTGCCCAATTCCTGTGCCATTTTGGAACTTTGGGTAGTAGCAGCAATATTTATTGCCCACCTCCCTATGGATTGAGGTGCGGAACAACAAATAACATCAGTCAAAAGGGCATGTAAAGCCAATACATACTGGAATCCACCAATAAATACTTGAAAATCCATAATTTAAAAATAATCTTGATAGGCCTGCTGGAAGGTTCTGGTCTCTACTGCTGTTTTAAATGCAGACAATACTTCCAACTCACCAATCTCTTCCAGTATGTCATTCCACAATCTGGGGGAAGCCAAAGCAAATGTCCTCTGTCTAACAGCCTAGTTTGTGATGCTTAAAGTAGATGTCTCCCAGAGGACCTGAGTGTACAGGGTGGATTATACAGGTGAAGGCAATCATGTAACTAACCTGGACGTAAACTGTGTAGGGCTTTAAGTAACCAAGACTTTGTACTTTGCCTGCAAACTAATTGGCAGCCATGGAATAATTTTAATATGGGTGTGGTGTGGTGACTCCTAGATGTACAGGTAACCAATCTGGCTGCTGTGTTTTGAACACACTGAAGTTTCTGAACTAGGTACAGAAGTAGCCCAGTGCACAGCATGTTGCAGAAGTCCAGCTTTGAGGTTACTAGCATGTGCAGTGCCATCTTTAGATCCTCAGTTCTAGCAAGGAGCTCAGCTGCTTCCCCACCAGCCTTTAGAGTTGTTTTTTAAAATTAGCTGTTCCCTGAATCATTCATAGCTGGCAGCTAGACAGCAGTGACACAGGTTCCTTCCATCTAGTGTTCACCTCTCCCCTTTGACTCATGCCCAGGAGCAGAGAAAGCTGTGTGCAGTGGTAAAGCGTTCCAGATGTCATTTAGTGCTCTTGGTAATCTAAGCTGCCTGCCTTGTGGCTTTCAGTAGCTTCATGAATTGGCGTCAGATTACTTCATTACCTTGAGGAAGCTCCATCTGCTTCTTTTTCAATCTGGCACCAGAAATGCCACAGGTAATTAGAGTATCTAGAATGCTCTGCTGCCAGCAAAGAAACAAGCAAACTTTTCTGGAAAGCCAACACATTTATATCTACTTGTCTGAAGATATATCTCAAAGACCTTTCAGGAGTTCTGTGCACTTCTTGAAATTTAAAATATTTTAGCAGTGACATGGATGGTAACGTAACCTTGCAGACTCATAACTGGACATGGAAACAGGCAGTGGCAGGACAGGGCTCAGACTAAAGTTGTTCAGAAATTCTGAATAATGTAGGTTTCTAAAACACCAGGTATCGCCTCAAAGTCTTTTGCGTGTTCTGTAGATGGCAGCTTTAAAGCTGCTCTTTATCAATGTTGTCTGACCTTCTAACTGCCACTGTGACAGTCTACATTTCTGTGGAATCTTAATTATAATTATTTTGTATTAAGGGGAGGTAAAATAACATGTAGATATTTTTCCTGTCACTCTCTTCTGGGATTTGTTATGGTCACAGGTTGTGTTCCGCTATGATATGTGATTAAAGCTCTTCTTCAGCCTGTGAAAGTGGCAGTTTTCTTTTGTAACCCTAGTCTGTTTTGTTTTTAGCTCTGCTTGTTAGCCAAATGCTTTAAACCTGCCCTCCCGTATCTAGATGTGGACATGATGGATATTTGTAAAGAGAATGGGGCATATGATGCAAAGCACTTTCTATGTTACTACTACTATGGTGGAATGATATACACTGGGCTCAAAAACTTTGAACGAGCGCTCTACTTCTATGAACAGGTAAATTTTCCCTACCATCTGTTGAAAGATTTTTTTTTTTTAATGCCGTAGGAGCAGCCAGCTCAAGCTTAGAACTGTCATGTTAAATATGGACAATTTTTAAGTGTCCTGCCTGCCCACAGGGTATGAATGGAAGTCAGTTTGGGACACGTGAGGAGCCTGAAAACATAGTATCCTTGCCTAATAGACATAGTGACCCAGAGACAATTCTTATACTCCACAAGTGAGTACGCCAGTGGCTACTCCCAGGCTTGGTGTTCTGCTAGTTTACAGGTGCTGATACCTGACAAGTGGGTGGATTCACAGCTATTAAATGGAAAGAGCCAAAGAAAGCACTCAGGAAGTCATTCTGTGAATTCGTTGATTTTAGAGTGCAGGAATGTCCCCTTTTGGAATGACAAAACTCCCAGAATCCCCCAGCCACCACAAATGAGAGAATGAACATCTGTGAAATGGCGAGAGGCACAGATTCACACTGAGGACTTCACTTGGATTCCTTCCATTTCACAGATCCTCAAGTGTCTCTCCAGCCTCATATCTCATACACAACACAAATAGTAAACAAACGAGACATGAAGCTATTCAAAGAAGATACTGTATTCCAAAATACAGACACTTTTGGTCCCAAGTATTTCTCATAAGGGATACTTAAACTGTGTAACATAATGCATTACAGTATAATGTAATGCAACATACTTCATTACACAGGACAGTATAACGTTATTATAAGGATCATATACACAGGACTTCAGGTTCTCAGACACTTCAGATCTGGGTGGGTGTGTCCTTTTTTTGTTTCTGGTGGTACTCACGTCTCTTTCCCTCCCTCCTTTCTTTTTGTTCAGGCTATAACTACTCCTGCCATGGCAGTCAGTCATATTATGCTGGAATCTTATAAAAAGTATATCCTAGTTTCATTGATATTACTTGGTAAAGTGCAGCAGCTGCCGAAGTACACGTCCCAGATAGTGGGTAGATTTGTTAAGGTAAGACTTCAGAAATCAGATCGTGTATGGTTTGTCATTGATGTTCTGTGTCTTCAGATGGACTCCAGCTTATGACAACGCTCTCCTACAGTTTTCTTGGCCTGATTTCTTCAGAGATGATTGGTCATTCCTCTGAGGCTGAGTGGAATGTGACTTACCCAAGGTCACCCCATGAGTTTCCTTGGTAGAGTGGAGAGTTGAACTCTTGTCTTCCCAGAATTGCTACATCATGCTGGGTCTAAGCACAGATCTCTTGGCAAGATTCATTCAGAGGAAGTTGGTCACTGCCCTCTGAGGTTGAGAGAGTGTGATTTGCCCAAGGTTACCCCGTGGGTTTCCATGGCAGAACAAGGATTCGGACTCTGCTCTCCCAAAGCAAACCACAACACCATGCTGGCTGTCATGTATGGTACAATTAACAAGAGAAGTTAGCAGGTTATGGAAGTGGAGAAACAATATGCCCTATACCATAGATAAAATAAAGAAAACAGAAAGAGAGAGGGAACAGAAGAGAGGTTAGCAGAATCACTCCATTTTGTTAAGGGGCTTGGTTGTAGTTTGGCAGGGGAGAACACCCTCGACAGGCAAGATCCTTGATCTGAACTCTGGCATTGCCAGCTGAAAAGGACTTGGAGGAAGAGGGTTGAGAGGAGAAGGCCAGAGAACAGAGAACTAGAAGGACCAGTGGTCTGCCTTGCTTGTGGCGGCTTTTGAGAGCCATTGTCTCTGATAGGGTTGTGGGGAGGAGTTTGCTTCACTTGTGGCTAAGCTGTCTATCCTTGCATTGCTAAAATACGCTGTACCTTTTCATTGCAGCCGCTTAGCAATGCCTACCATGAACTAGCGCAAGTGTATGCAACTAATAAGCCCTCAGAGCTGCGGAATCTGGTGAATAAGCACAGCGAGACGTTCACCAGGGATAATAATATGGGCTTGGTCAAGCAGTGCTTGTCATCCCTCTATAAGAAGAACATTCAGAGGCTAACTAAGGTGAGTCCCTTTGTGTTTCAGCACCCTTGGAAGTTGGAATGGGTTCTGCAGCCGTTCCCAGAGGGGGAATATTGAGGGGATATTGTGTAGCTGTGTCGTGCTGAAAGAGATTAGAAACTTAAATATCTTGCTTAAACACCACAATGTTAAAATGGCCCCTGTTGAGAGAAGGATGTGAATCATTCCTTGGCTATCCCACAGGGCTCCATTTCCTGTGTGCTCTTCTAGATCCTGCAAACTCCTTTCAGTGTGGTCATGTTCTAGTGCATGAGCAAAGGAGCAGCAGAAAACAAAAAGGCTTCTTCCATCTCTCACAGTTTTGCTCTGCTTCTTAATTTCAGACTTTCTTAACACTGTCTTTACAAGACATGGCGAGTCGAGTGCAGCTGTCAGGGCCTCAGGAAGCAGAAAAATATGTCCTTCATATGGTGAGTGGTGTTGCTTTTAATGGGACTCTTAGTTTTTAGATGGCAAAATGAGGGGGCAAAGAGTACACTGTATATACACTTCTGGCTCTGAGGGAAGAGTTGGCTTCCTTTTTAAAACTGTCAAGTTGCAGAATAGAGGTTAAGTCAGTGGAAGGAGTTTATTTCTGGGTCTAGTGGCAGAAATGAGTTTAAAACACTACAAATTCCTTTGCTGCTCAGGTGAGGTTATTAGTGAAGTTACTGAAGGTTTCTGTCAATAGGCTGAAATGTATGAGATGCTTAAATCTTTCTCTTTTTTTTTCACCCTAGATAGAAGATGGTGAAATTTTTGCAAGTATTAACCAGAAAGATGGTATGGTCTGTTTCCATGATAATCCCGAGAAATACAACAACCCAGCAATGCTTCACAATATTGATCAAGAGGTAAAAGCTAACACTTTATGTTTGGCCTTTGCATAGTCTCTGTGAGTTGTAGAATGCAGTGACAGGCTGGGATTGTACCATTACAGGTTGCATGAAAGGGACAATATCATATTTGCATGCTTCCATCAGAATCCTGGGAAATTGCCTTCCTAGCAGATGATTGTGATCTTCTCATCTTGATTTGTTGCAGTGGCTTTTTTGTAGAATGGTAGGATAGGAAGGGGCCCAAGACTTGCCATTTAGTCCACTCCCTTGCCATGCAGGACTCCACAAATAAACCACTCCCAAAAGATAGCCATTCACCCTTTGTTTCAAGACCTTCAGAGAAAGGTCTTTATCCATTCCACTACTGAGTAGCTCTTACTGTGGAACTTCCTCCTAATGTTTAGGTGGAATATATACTTTTTTTCTTGTAATTTGAATCTGTTGCTTCATGTGAATGAAAATCCTTGATTGGTTCATGAAATGAGAGTATTGAACAAGCCCTGCTGCCACAACTTGGAACCCTCCTGAGGTCTGGTTTTTTGGCAGCAAATCCTTTGTTGGAACTATACTGATTTTACTTTAGGCCACAGCTTGGAAAAGTTACTAGTTTGGACAGCAGCTCCCAGGAGTCACATGAGTGGGAGGATTCTAGAAAGTAGTCCAAAAAAAAATATAAAGTCTTCAAATGAATGAGAAATAGGAAGGTATGGCCTTTAAATTAGTAGAGGGAAAAGGAAGAGCTTTACGACATTGGTAGGCTGTCTTCATCTGACTTGGGCCGAGAATCCCATAATGTCTGAAAATACTATTTTAGCATGGATATGGAAAGTAACAAAACAGTGGCCTTTCTGAGCTTTTTAATGGGTCTTCCTAGATGCTGAAATGTATAGAGCTCGATGAAAGACTGAAAGCCATGGACCAGGAGATCACTGTGAACCCTCAGTTTGTGCAGAAAGTAAGTCTGGGAGGTCAGCTCTGCCTGTTTGATTGCATGCTCTCTGAAAGTCCACACATTATTCATTCCCCCTACTCCGGTGTTAAAACAGACAGGAATGGTCTGCACTGTGGAACACTGTTATAAACTGGCTGTCTCTATGCCACAAAGTATAAAGCAGGCACCCCCATTTGAGTGGGAAACTCAGTCCCTGGCTCCTTAATTCATGAGCTTGTTGTATATACATCCCATGGACACCCACATTGTAGGATATAGTGGGAAGGTTCCAACTGTTTTTCACAGCTTTCACCAAAATCCACAGTCCTTCCTAAAGCCCCCCCCCCAACATGCCCTAACAAACTGGTCTGGCAGTCTAGGAAACTCTTTGCAACAATTTTTTGGTACTAGTGGTGAGGAGGGCAGGGTAGGAGGAGAGGATGAAAGCGCCAGTTCCACAAGTGTTGGATGCCAAAGTACACCATTGGATCTTGGGCGGGGGCATTATCTGAGGTCCTCTCTGATTCACAAGGATGTTTCTCTTTCCAGAATTTACAGCCATTTACATTTGGTGGAACCCAAAGCAAGTTAAGACCTTAAGAATCGATTTGGATGTTCACAAGGAGCATGTGGTAGACCCCATCTTAGGGCTGTACCTGTAGCTTTTTTAAAGACACTAATTCATTTGTCCTTACAGGAAAAAAAATTGTCTTGACTTGAAATGGGTTGAGCCTTAATGAATGGCTTCAAATGCTCTTATACTTTGGGTGTGTCTTCCATTCCTTGCTATGTAACAGTGCAGAATTGGGAAGCAGCTGAGTGAGGATTTGAACTCTGGTCTTACAGAATCGTGGTCCAGTACTCAACAACTACACCACCCTGGCTCAAGCTCCACCTTACTTAACTTATTAAGAACTGTGTCTTCTTGGAAATAGGCATTAACTGAACCACTCTTCTTTTTTCCTTGGCAGAGTATGGGCTCTCAAGAAGATGAATCAGGCAGCAAACCATCCAGTTATTCTTGAAAATCCCATTTTGCTTGCTACTCTGTTATAGAGCCAAAAAAGAAAAATAAAAAAGCTAAAGTGAACCACCTTTAGAATCTGAGTGTTTAAAAAAAAAAAAGTATCCCCCCACAAAGCAGAGAACTGACTGTTTCACCAGGACATTGAGGAAAAATTTACAATGATGTCTTTTCAGTACTGTATGATTTAAGGAAACAATGCTCTGCAAAGAAATGAAAAATGTTTCATTCTGTTGTGGATTTATCTTGCGATTAACATTGTCAATGCATTAAATAATTTACTTTTTGTTTTATGTGGCTTGAATGTCGCCGTTTCTGTAATGCCCTCTTCTTTTTCCTTCTGTGCCAAATTCGAAACGTTTTAGGTTGTTGACAAGATGAAAAGCTAGTTAGTTCAAAAGCATTTTTTGCTTGATTGATTTTCTGTATAAAATCCAGTCTTCCCAAGGTTTTGTCTGAAACAAAATACTTATGCTAAGAGAAAATGTTTCTCTCTCTCTCTCTCTCTCTCTGGACATTAAATTGGCACACATCCTCATTTTGATGGCTCTAACTAGACGAAAAGAGGTGGATGGAGAAGTTTAGTGCTTTGCCAAATCACACTTTCAGTGTTCACTTCCCAAGCAAAGAAACAGGCATTAACCTTAGAATAAAGATGGGGAATCACAAACTGGGGGCATGAGTGTCCCTCTTCCCTGGAGTTTTAGCTTGGCCTTCCAGTTTTCCCTGGGTGGCCAATTGCCCCTTCTTGTGACACACGGTATTTCATTTCTCAGCCAGTCTCAAGGAAAAGACCACCCTTGCATTCCACAGTTATAGCACCATGGTTTCCCCTCAACTGCCATTGCAACAGCCTATATAGAATCCTGGGACTGGCCATTGAAGGAGGAGTATTTAGAATTCTCGGCCAGAGACTTCTAGTGCCCCCCAAACTACAAATCCCCTCTGCTTACTTCTGTTGAATCATAGAATCATAGGGGGTTAGAATGTATTAGTTGTGTTTGTAGATATGACTAAATAAAAATAGCGTTTACAGAAACAGTTATTAAAAAAAAGATCTCTCTGGAGAATCTTGGATTCGTCCTTAGAGGTTGTAATGAATCCAACAGGAACCTACATATGCGCTAATGGTAACAGGAACCTTAATTGGAAAACTCCTTTGTGTGATGAAGCCTGCGGGATAACTGGGCCAGTTATCTTCCTGAAGCGAATGGAGGACTCTGGACTTGAAATACAGCCATAGGATAATCTGCAGGGGCTCCCAAGGGATGATGCTAAAACCTGTAAGCTTCTTGTGTCCAGAAAGTCACTTAGATAATCCTGTGTGCCATATAGGGAAAAACAAGTGTGAATCTTGCGTGGTATTTGAAATCTTGTATTATATTTGTTGCTATCCTAGTTTTTTTTTTTTTAAACGGTCTTCGGCACTTAGAGGATCTTTCATTAGTCAATAGTTGTGATCTGTTGTGTGTGGGAGCGCATGCATGGTTGTTTATAATCTGTATAACCTGAGAGAGGAGGTAGGTTTCTTCTGACTGTGCTCACAGAGCCGTCTCAAAGAGCTGATCTTAAATGTAATCTTTGGTGACCAAAAAAAAAGGTCAAAAATGCCTACTTCTGAAGTATCTGGTGTATGGAGTTGCAGAAGACAATGGGCCAAACCATGTGAACAGAAGTTGCCTGGTTCTTTTAGGAAATGTATGTATAACCATAATTATTGAAACTGCACCTCTGCAACTGTGCCAGTTTGGCAGAGACACTTCCAGCGAATGCTCTGTCATTCCATTTTTTTCCAGCTGCTTTTAAAATGTCCCAGTTTCCTCTCCTCCTCCCACTTTCCCCCTTCAGCTTACTTCTGTTGCTCGAAAGTGAATTCACACTCTGTAAAAGTCATTGGTATTGAATCGGGGGAGCGCCTAAGATCACCCAGAGGGTTTCCACGACTGAGTGGGGAATTGAACCCTCTTCTCCAGGACTGCTCAGACCACAACGCCATGCTGGACATTATAGGTTCAATAAAGCGTTTTTGTTTTAATGGCGCTTCCTTCAAATCCTTGGAAGATTTACAGCAGGAGATCCACTTCTCGTAATTCTCACTCTTGCATTGTCATCATTCAGGGCTCAGAGATGTGCTGCCTCCCAGGTCTTGGGATCAGAGTTTGGAAAGGATTTTGGGAGGGCCTTCCCCAGCCAGCTGAAGGATGTTGGGAGTGGCAGCCCTAAAAAGTTCCTTTCCCCATCTTTACCAGGAAGTGACTCCCTAAACAACTTCATGCAGGGTTGTGTTTCTCTTCAAACCCTTCTCCCAAACCCCTTAGTTTCCTTTAAAGGGTTTCAGGGGTTCCCTGCCCTCCACTGCTGAGGTCTAAGGCAAAATGCATGCCCAGCCTCCCCTGGAGAGCATTTTAGATTGTAAGCTCCTGGGGGCAGAGACCTATTTCCACCTTATTATTGTATACCTATCTTGCTCCACACTGGGAGCCAAATCCATAATGCTCCATAAGTCATACCCATTTTGCCATTAAAAAGCTGGCTGCTTTTTTCCTCCTTTTCCCTCTCAAGTTCACCCTCCACCGCCTGGCCCTTTAAATCTCAGCCTCTGCCCATCCCAAGGCTTCTGCTGTGGGATCCTCTGTTTTGTTTCTATCACATGAGTGTCATAAGACTCGGCGGGTTGTACCATCTCCCGAATGGGGGGAAAGAAAAAAAATCTTTGAATGCCTTCTACTCTGGACACCGTCCCCCGAAATTTATTCCTCGGCGTTTTCTACCATTATTTATCTTAGGTGAGTACACACACCGGCCTTGTAAGGCCTGTATTCGCTTCCTGATCATTTCTGTCCTCCCCTCTTTGACAAATAGACCCAACCATTCCACGTAAGCCGGGGCGCCTTCAGGCTCAACCATTTGTCTATCGCAGGGGGGAGCAGGGAAAGACTAGGCGGAGGAGGGCTGGGAGCTATCAAATGAACTTCAGAGACGCGATTAGGTTCTTCTGAGGCTTTTTGGACCCTCACTTCGACTCTTGTGCCCCTCGAGGCTCTCAAAAGTCGGCCAGGGTTTCCTAACGCCTCCCCCCCGAGAGCGCACTTAGTGGTTCCTCCCGGCCAGTCAGTATCAGGCGCCTTTGGGCAGGACCAGAAACTTCGGAACTGCGCATGCGCAACAGGCAGAAACCAGGTAACCCAGAAAAAGGGTTGCAGGTAGTCCTGCAATTGGGGCAAAACTGGACCTCACTGAGGACTAGCGCCTTGGGTGGCAGCTGGCTGGACAAAAAGAAGGTAGGATACTGGGGAGGGGGAAGAGTTGTCTTGGCACGTGCCTGGGACAGTGGGTGTGGCAGAAGCTTTAGCCCAGGTTCCTTTTTGGTGGGAATTAAAAAAGCATTTTTTAAAGAATTTTGGAACCTTGTTCCCTCTCTTCCTTAGAATGGGGAGCTTTTCATACTATGTATCCTTCTCTTCCTGGACTGCTATTCTGGGGCTAAGGCCAGCTTCTTTATTAAATGCTTAGAACTAGCAACAGAACAGCAATAATAATAATAATAATAATAATAATAATAATAATAATAATAATAATAATAATAATAATAATAATAATAATAGATGCAGTTCAGCAGGACGACCAGCTCCTGCAGGACTATATTAATCTGCATTGAGGAAGGCTTTGGTGGAGAGAAGTGACTGGCTTTCTTTGGATTACCACACCCATCATCCCCCAGTTAGTATAGGCAGGGTTGTATGATGTTGTAGTCCAAAAAAAAAAATGTAACTTTCCTAGCTTGTGGGTAGACCGAGTAGGTGTGAGAGAACCCAGTAGATTGTGGGGTTGCAGCAAAGATAGAGCAGACCATTGAGAGAGATCTAGAATTGATTAGACAGTTGTTAATTGTTAATTGTTGTGTGTTTTAGGGGGCTGGTTTTAGATGGGTTGGAGGGTGGGGAGGATTGGGTGTGTTTTTAATGTATTTAATGTATTATTGTTGTCCGCCGCCTCGATCCATGGGGAGAGGTGGGATAGAAATAATAATAATAATAATAATAATAATAATAATTATTATTATTATTTTCCCCCTCCTTTTCCCTCTAAAGTTCACCCTCCACGCCTCGCCCTTTAAATCTATTATTATTATTATTATTATTATTATTATTATTATTATTATTATTATTATTGTTAACTGGAGACATATCAGTTGTTTCTTATATAGAACAATGGGGCATACATTTTAGGAATATCAAATAAGTATGCCATGTGGTGGGAAGATTCCCTTTTTTTGGCATATAAGGGGTTTTCCTTTCAGAAATAATCTTGCTGGTGAGATCTGTGGTCTTGATCCAAAGAAATATTACCATTATTATTATTATTATTCTATTTATTTCTTATCCACCTCTTCCTATAGATTGAGGTGGGGGAAAACAGATTAAAATACAACAGATAAATACCAGCTAAAAGCACAGAACACCAGTTAAAATACATAACTAGATAAAAGAGCATAACATTGGTTAAAAGAGCGTACTTTTGAACAAAAATCATAATTTAAAGATTATGTGGATAGGCCCGCCAGAAGGGATTAGTCTTTGGTCTTGCTTTAAACTCAGACAACTGTATGTAGCTATTGAATCTCTTCTGGCAGTTCCGAAAACAAAAGATTATTATTAGCATTAGCATTCTTTCTGCCTGCCTTTTTGTCGAAATTGGGATGCACGCTGGCTTGTAATTTATTTTAATCCCACTAAATATTTATTCATAAAACTCTTTTTGCTTCTCATTAGGTGCATAAATATTTGCTATAAGATATATTTCTCCATCTATTTCGCCTTGTATAATTACATATCTACCTTTTTCATCTAACTCAACACTTATTACAATAAAATTACATCTTTTAGAAATTGTAGTTGCTACTCCTCTTGATTTAGATGTACCAAATGCTTCCTCATAAGTGGCAACCCAATTCAATTTAAGCTGGCTTGTGATTTAAAGTGAGTAGAGTTTGGTTAAAAACACATAAGAAGCCAACATTAAAATAGAATTAAAGTATTAACAATATTAAAATTTAAACGTTACTTAAAGCCAGCCGAAAACAGTACAGTTTAAAATAAGGCAGTATCGTCTTACAAGCCATTTATTTAAAAGTAAATGAAGAAATTGCATTTTACGCTTTCGGTTTACACTTGAAATCGCAAATCAGGCCACTGATATCTCTTTGCTATAAGCCTTGCAAACTGTTGTGAGTTCACCCTCGCCAGAAGCCTTGCAAAGACAGACCTCAAAGCAGAATCCGAACTCTTGACATCTGGAGACATCTGGAGACATCTGCTTTCTTTCTGATTTTTTCAGGGGGTCCAGCCGGCAGGGGAGCTGCGAGATGAATGCAATTGTGGTCCTTTGCCACTTCTGCGAGCTCCATGGCCCTCGCACGCTCTTTTGCACGGAGGTCTTGCACGCCCCGCTCCCTCAAGGCGCGGGGAATGGAGACAGCCCCGGGCAAAGTGAGCAGACGGAGGAGGAGGAAGGGGGCATCCAGATGAGCAGCCGGATCCGATCCCACAGCCCCGCAGAAGGCGCCAGCGCAGACTCCAGCAGCCCCGGGCCAAAGAAGTCAGATATGTGCGAGGCAAGTGGACCTCTTACCAGCACGGTGGAGTCACGAGGCCAAAACTTTGACTTCGACTCCAACTCACCTTCCCCCCTCCTACCATTCGACTCCTTCATAAATGACAGATTTATTATTATTTATTATTAATAATAACAAATTTAGCGTGGTCAAATGGTAGCACAAGGCATTTCATCACCTGCGCATGAATCATCAGGCAACTGAAGTTGACAGAAGTTGAAATATATTGATTTGATTGAAATTTCTGGACAAGGAGACTTGCTTAAATTCCTGTGAAAGTAAATGCACAGCAAGTTAGGCGTTTAATATTATAAGTTTTTATTTTGAAGATGGAGTCAGAGTTGATACGTTGCTACCAACTCAGGCTTTACCCAAAATGACTTCCGACTCCGCGAGTCTGATTCCGACTCCAGAGCTCTGTTTCTTACTTAAATTATAGATTCGTTATGTTAATATCCTGGCATCTTGTAGAAATTCCAAAAGAAGGAACTATCCTATGGTTATTCCTATCATCGTGTGGAAATTCCAAAGGAAAGAACTACCCCACAGTAATTCCTATGGTAATTCCCACCTATGCTGTGTTAATTCCTGGCATCTGATTCTGTTTTCGTGATCAGGGGTGCCGTTCCCTCCCTGCCGGACACCCGGGTTACGTCAGCCATGACAAAGAGACCTCCATCAAATACGTCAGCCATCAGCATCCCAACCACCCCCAGCTCTTCAGCATTGTTCGCCAGGCCTGTGTCCGCAGCCTCAGCTGTGAGGTAAGCGGGTGTCTCCTTAGAGGAAAAAAAAATGAAAACAAACCCAAATGCTGCGCTGAGTCAGCCCACATTCGGGGCTGAGATAAACCTGTTATACGTGTGGTGTTGGTGGCAACCTTCCTTGGCTGCAAAGCATATATAGTTCTAGTATTTTGTGAAAGAAATCATAGCATTACCTGGAATGCACTCCCAATGTTGTTGGACTGGCACACCATTAAGACTGAGAGTGGATTATGCAGCTGCATAATGATGCATAATGCATAATGATGGAGTCTCTTCTTTGGAGCTTTTTAAACAGGGGCTAGATGGGAGTGCTTTAATTGTGTCTTCCTTCACGGCAGAATGGAGTTGGACTGGATGGGGTCCATTCCAGCTCTGTGATTCTAAATAAAGCCAATATGCATTTTTAAAATGAGGTGGTTTTGCAGCAGTTATTCTGCTATTCCTCTGCACTGGGTGGGACGTTGAAGGCTTGCCCTGTACCCGCACTGCCTCTTATTTTGCTTCTGCAAAATGATTCGGCGCGTCTTGGATTTTTCACTCTCTCTGCTCTCCTGCCAGGTTTGCCCGGGACGGGAAGGCCCTATCTTCTTTGGTGACGAGCAGCACGGCTTTGTCTTCAGCCACACCTTCTTCATCAAGGACAGCCTGGCCAGGGGCTTTCAGCGCTGGTACAGCATCATCACCATTATGATGGACCGCATCTATCTTATCAACTCATGGCCGTTTCTGCTGGGGAAGATCAGGGGAATCATTGACGAGCTGCAGGGCAAAGCACTGAAGGTGTGGGCATGCTTCCGGGGGAGAGGCCAAGTTGTCCAGCTGGTGGCTGGGGCCAAGGCTGGGCTTTCTCCCCATAATTATTATATTATAGAATCATAGAAATGTAGAGTTGGAAGAGACCACAGGGGCCATCCAGTCCAACCCCCTGTCATGCAGGAACACCCTCAAAGCACTCCCGACAGATGGCCATCAAGCCTCGGCTTAAAAACCTCCAAGGAAGGAGACTCCACTACACTCCGAGGCAGCAGATTCCACTGCTGGACAGTCCTGACTGTCAGGAAGTTCTTCCTGAGGTTCAGGTGGAATCTCCTTTCCTGCAGCTTGAATCCATTGCTCCTTGTCCTGGTCTCTGGAGCAGCAGAAAACAAGCCCTCTCCCTCCTCTATATTATTGTTGTCGTTGTCAAGGGAGGGCCTTTCATACACTTTTGGGCCCGGTTATGATGGAAATGTGCCAGCCTCCTCTTCTCTCCTTCCGAAGCCAGGGCTGTGGCAGTGTTTGCAACCTCTGTTGTTTGTGCAGGTCTTTGAAGCAGAGCAGTATGGCTGTCCACAGCGCGTCCAGCGTATGAACACAGCCTTCACCCCTTTTCTCCACCAACGGAATGGGAATGCTGCTCGCTCCCTCACCTCTCTGACCAATGACGAGAACCTGTGGGCATGTCTTCATACATCGTTTGCTTGGTGAATGTTATTAGTAATCTTACTTATACTCCACCTTTTGCCCCCAAAACAAGGCCTCAACATGGCCAGTGATGTGTGTTTTTCTTGTCTGGGTAGCCAAATAATACATTTTAGAGTTTTAGCATGGCAGCTACCACGTTTAAGGTGGAAGAAGATGGCTGGCAGCAAAAAAAGTTTCAGTTTCTGAAAGTTTTTGGATTTCTGCATAAGGTAGGCTCCAGCTGTACAGAGTGGTGGTTTACAGAGTGTTCAAAACCGAGTGAAGATTCGGCCTTCATGTGTGAATGTTGACAATACCAGCCAGTGTTTGTAAAAGCCTTTATCCCTTACTTGTCCAGGAAACAAACGCTATTAAATATCATCTGGTTCATTCACACAGTGGTCATTGGTGAATGCCTGCATTGGGTGCATTTGATAATTTGCTAGTTTTCTGACATTTTTTCTAGCATTTAGTATTTCATCTTAGGTTAGATCCTTTTTCCTCAGGCTCCTAAAAGCATGTGGCAGCAGGCTCACAGAGAAACTCTTGGAGGGTGCACCTACTGAAGACACTTTAGTTCAGATGGAGAAACTAGCTGGTAAGTTGGGGTGGGAAGCCTTATCTAAGGAGGGAATGCTGACTTGTGGGTTGATTGCGTGCTTTGGTTAGGAGTGCTGAGTTGAACATGGTGCAGAATTAGATCATGTAACATTGCATAGTTTTCTCTATGATTTTTTTTTTTGGGGGGGGGGTTCACAAATTCACTGGTGAGGAAGCAATTCCAAGAGAAATGGTCCAGGCAGTAAGAATGACCCTGAAGCGTGCAGAGATGCAGGGGATGTTGCAGACCACATGAAATTAGACTGAAAGAATCTAAATTTCAATTTTTTGCTGAGCAGTAAAACTCTTTCCAAATGGATCTTGTCACCTAAACTAAATTTATTGTGAGGGCAGTATGGGCTGGGGTAGAGAAAGATGCTGTCTCCTCCCAGCTTCTGGGCAGACGGTCTGATACTAGGACACAGTGCGGAGGCAGATGATATGAGTGAGTTTTTCAGAACCTGAGCAAATTTAGCTGTAGGTCAAGACTGGGCGAATGTGGGAGACTGTGGGGTTACATTAGCCCCCCAGGAGAATTTGGAGAGCAGCACCCCCCCCCCGATTGCAGCTCCCCTCACTCACAACAATAAAGACTTTATGGGATTGTGGAGGCATTTTTGCCACATTTCTGTCACCCTTAGGCCATTTTAGGCTTAGGAGAGGCTTCCTTTTCAATAACACAAAGTTACTTCCAGTTCCCTTCCTGTTTTTAAAAGAGACTTGCCCTGAGGGGGCTACAAAAACGGTCTGAGGGCCACACGTGGCTCCCTGATCTGATTAATCTTTCAGTCATGGTTAGAGATAGTGTAGCTGATGGACTGTGTACAGTACATTATGGCCTTTTCTTTTTGTGCCTCGGATACCTTTTTTTTTTCACACAAAAAATACTTTTGTTTTTCTGTTCTTGGGGGCCTTTAGGAGGGCAGTGGGTTTAGTTTGATGGAGAGGTTGCACTCCTGAACTGCTATACACAGATCGCCGTTGCAGTGTCCTAGAACATTTTGAACCTGCCATGTGTCTCTTGAAGCAAGTGATGAAAAAGTCTACACTGACCAACAGTTGGAGTATAAACACTGGATTTCTTTCTTTTAAGCTTCTTAATCATTTCTCCCCCTCTTGAGATCTCGAGGAAGAATCAGAAAGTTGGGACAATGCCGAGGAGGAAGAGGGGAAATCTCCAAGCCAGGCAGAGGTCAGGGAAGGCCGTGAACTTGTCAAGAGCCCAACTGACCCCTCTCTCATGGTGGACGGTGGAAGCTGGCATGTGGCTCCAAGAGGTCAGCCTGTCTTCCGATCCCTCCGCCACTTGAGACAGGTAAGGACCTTACCTTCCTTTATGCACTCAATTTATGTTTTTGGCATCTAGGTTGATGGGAGGTGGGAAAGAGGCAAAGTCTCAGGGTGTTGAGAAAAAGAAGATTTTATTATTGAAAAGAACCCAGTGTGTTCTGGTCTTGAAATATTTTTATGGCCTTCCCAAGAGGATAATTTTTATTTATTTATTTATTTGTTAAAATGTTTATATATTCATCCCCAAATCTAAAGATCACAGAGCAGCTTACAATAAAATCAATTTAAAACAATAAATAATAACATTTTAGAACACACATAATAAAAATCAGACAAAGTCAACATATTTGGATCCAGTTCTCATACGTACAGTCTTCTTCAAACATACCTTGACTTCCTCCTGGCAATTCCTGGTATAACTTTCTTTTAATCAGCACATCTCTTCCACCATCTAATATTGATATACTCTAACTTAACAAACAAGAAATATTACAGCATTAGAAATATACTCTAATCCAGAGCAAATGTCTATTTATATACATACATATGTACAACAAATAACAAGAAGAGAAAAAAAAAATACATTTTCTGTCTTTAGTCTTTGAAACCAGCTATTGCCAGATCACCCCAAATATCCCGAATGATGATAACTTGTTGATATCTGTTGGTAATGTTTTTATTAGCAAGTTTTGATTCTTACATTAATAGAATCATAGTTTCCAAGTTGAGCAAAAGAGCACAGGTATTCAAAACTCTGTGCAAAAGTTCTGTTTGACAGATTGAAAATGGTGAGAAAAGGCAGTGGTTTTTGGGGTTTTTTAGGGGGAAAAGGATTGTGTAACTTTGACACTATTTTGTTGTTGCTTTTTCAGGTCTTAGGGGCATTACCTTTCCGCATGCTAGCCTGGCATGTGCTTATGGGGAATCAGGTCATCTGGAAAGCTCGGGATCCAGACCTTGTCCAGTCTGCTTTTGACGTCCTTCGGGTAGGAACCTCAAATCCCCCTGTCTATATTATAATATGCTAAAGGAATTTAGGATTGTGATTGGCTGGGCTGCTGTGGTGTAACCAGAGCTGGGGAGAACTCCTGTTCCCTTTTGTAGGTCACACAGCCTGAGCCCTGGCTTGGGCGTGCTGTGTTGGGATCAGAGTATGAGGCAAGTGAAAGGACCACTCGGTTCTGATCTTTTAAGAAGGCTGTTTTATTGCAAGCAAGCAAAAGACACAAAAAGGAACAAGCATTCATACATGCACACTCTGGCTTCGTGAAGGCAAGTGGTGGAGAAGCGAAGCTCTTTGTTCTCAAACCGCCATTCAACCCAACAGGCCGGGGAGGGAGAGGGGACTTTCCTTTGCCACACTAAGGCATGTACCAGGTGCTGAGGTGAGCTGGCAGCCCAAAACACCTAATCTCACCTTCCCTCCCTGTACCTGGCGGTGCTCCTTGAGCATTCTAACAAGGCAAACAGGCCTGCAGCATACAACGCTCCCTGAACCAAATTTTTAGCTAAAGCAAACCTCGGGCCTAACACCTTCCTGTCTGAGAACCACCTTGGACAGTCTTGCTATTGGCCAGAATGAAACTTGTGGCTTGTACCTGGATTCTCACCAGACATTTCCTTTCCTAGACCATGTTGCCTGTTGGCTGCGTTCGAATCATCCCCTACAGCGATGAATACGAGGAGGCTTATCGGTGCAACTTTCTTGGCCTCAGCCCTCATGTGCAAATCCCTCCCCACATATTATCATCTGGTAAGAATAGTTTTCTCATTATCTCATGCTTGAGATGGCCCACGCTAATGCTGTACTTAAGCAATCAGGCCTGCTATAATAGTTGTTTTTCAATGAAATTTAAATATATATAGATGTGCATTCTTTTAAAATTTCCCTGTTTTGTTGCCCAAGGCTTATAGCTAGTTCATTTCTGGAGTAGCTACTGAAATCTTTGATAACCTCACCCAGGATAGAAACAGCCTGGATTTCAAGGGAAGTTACTTTTTCTGTTGGTAACAGAGTTTAATTTTAATTGCCTGGATTTTGCAACTCTCTGTCTCCCAGAGCCCACATGGCCAAAGAGAGGAATGGCCTCTCCTTACATGTTTGTACCTCCAGACCATCTTAACTGCCAACCACAACATCTTGACAAAATGTAGGTCTGTGACTCTAACATCATCATTTTTTTTTCCTCCTCTGATTTTTTTTCTGTTTTTTTACATTTCAATATTTTTTCTTTTTTTTTTAAAACACCAACAATTTTTGTAACTGTATAGGAAATTGCTTTTCCCAAACTAAAACAATAATAAATAAAGAGAACTATCAGGAAAAAAATAATAACTTGCATGGAAATACTTTTCATTTACAGCAAAAAAACAGTTGTTTCTTTTCCATTTTTTTAAATGACTAATAGAACCAGACTAACGGGAAAGCACTAATAACATTTACAAAATAGACCTGTTTTGAAAAATTAAAAAGCTCAGTTCTTTAATGTATTCGGACAGCGGGCAGATGTTATCATAATCTTACAAATATGTATCAAATCCTCTGTGAAATTTTTGGATTTTTAAACATAAAATTCAGCTTGAAATGGAAACAGAACTAGAAGAGGTGAGACCTTGCCTTCCTGTCCACATGCCTCTTTTGAACTGCACTGATGTTTGTTTTCACTGGTCAGTTTTATATTGTATTCAAAACAGAACAACAGCCTGTATGATTTTTAACACCTTTGCCTGATGAAGAAGCCAGTGGAACTTTGAAAGCTTGCTTGATGTATTTTGTGTATTTTTGCTTGGCCCAATAAGTGACTGTGGGTTCTTGTTACAGAATTTACCGTCCTTGTAGAAGTCCGCACTGCTACCAAGTCAAGCCTCTATCCTGTGTTGTTTGATGATGAACAACCGCTAAGCAAATATGAATTTGTGGTCACTAGTGGGAGCCCTGTAGCAGCAGACAGAGGTGAGCAGCGTGCCGGAGGGGGAGCTATTTGTGGCTAAGTAACACTGGAGAGCAGTGGTTCTTTACCAGGGACCCCCTTTAAATATCTTTTGCTACCAAGGACCCCCAAGACTTGTGATTAAATATTTATTTAAAATTGCTCGCCAAGGGTCTTCAAATAGAGAGAGGGAAGGGAGAATTAATTACTTGGACTCAAGTTGGGCTTAAGTCGTTTCAGTGACCCCACTTGGCCATAAATGATGCACTGACTCGACTCGAGACTTCTGTATCTTTAATGACTGACGATGCTCTTGGTTCAGTTAACATAACACATTCATCCAGAAACCTTACGGCTTTGAACAATGCCTCCATCTCCTTTTGGCTACTAGTCACATGACAATCTCTCTCAAGCCCAAAGTGTGGGTGCATTTCTCAGAGGGGAACAGCAAACAGGTTAGGCAATGGGCTTGAGGCCTGCTCAGCAGCCTGTCCCCGCTGCATATCGAAGGAGCCTGCAAAAATGTTTCCTAAGAGCAGAAGACAAGACTTGGCCCCAGAGTGCAGCGTGCATTTCTCAGGGGGGAACAGCAAATGCATGAGGCAATGGGCTTGAGGAATAAGGATCCTTCCTTTTAAATCTTTTGAATCTTCAGTAATGGGGAGTAAGATAGGATCCTATTCCCCACTTTTAAAGCTGCAGATGGCAAAATTGCAAATGTGGAGAGCCGATTCTGCTTAAATTGTTAAAACTGACTTAGTAATTCTGAAACTTGGTTGGGGTATAAAGTTGGCTTCCAGACTTAAGACTTGACTTGAAAGTATCTTCAAGGACTTCAGACTTGACTTGAGACTTAGAGTAAAAGACTTAAATGCATCGCTGTTAAATACACATTTCTCTGAGAGGTGCTGGAAGTTGAGGAAAGACTTTTCTCCTGCTTCTTCCCACTAGTTTAAGGCTGGAGTGGATTGAACAGCAATGTGCAAGCCCAGCCAGCTAAGTTTCTTCTCTCTCTCTTTCTCCTCTTTTCAGTGTTCCAGTCTATTAGGGTGAGGGGTTGAGCAAGTGTTGGGACACAGTAACTAAGCTTTCTCTTTCCGGATGCAGTTGGTCCTACCATCTTGAACAAGATTGAAGCTGCCCTGATGAATCAGAATCTCTCTGTGGATGTGGTGGACCAGTGCCTTATCTGCCTTAAGGAGGAGTGGATGAAGTAAGTCTTCCTTCCGCCTTACAGAACACCTCAAACAAACTCAGATCCTCCACTGCTCTGAAGACAATAATTCTGAGATAATGCGGGGAGGGCAACTGGCATCGTGTGTTTTCTTTTCTCCTCTTTTTAAGAGAGTAGGCCCAGGATCCTAATAAGTACAGTCATCCCTCCACATTTGCTAGGGTTAGGGGCACAGGACCCCGTTAAAGTGAAAAAACTGTGAACAACTCTAGCTCCTCCCAAATCATGTTTAACACACAAAAAAGTATGATCATCATATTCAGCCCACCATGGATTCTTTTGAAGCATGAGGGTTCCTTCACAAAGCAGAAGTGGCTGGCTGGTGGGGATCATTGCCACCTCCGCGGCTGCCCCACACCATTTTTAATAGGGACCTACAAGCCACATTTACAGTTTCTCAATCTCACAAGACTTGCAGTCCTTATTAAAAATGGCATAGGGAGGCAGCAGAGGGGACAGAAAATAATCCATGAATAATCAAATCTGCAAAAGTGAAACCCACAGATGTGGAGGGCTGACTGTAGTTTATGTGTGCCCAAAGAAGTGTATATACTTACGCTACACTTATATCCCGCTTTTCTTCTCATGAGCTCAAATCAGGATATGTGGTTCTTAATGCATCTTGTTTTCGTTACCCATGAAGTAGATGAGGCTGAGAGAATGTTAAGTGGCCCAGGGTCACGCAGTGATTTTCAAGGTCCAGTGTGCATATGATATGTACTTAAGTAACACAAGCCCTGGTTGAAAAGACTGTTTGTGTATCTCTTTTTGGTCTTCTGCAGTAAAGTGAAGGTCCTCTTCAAGTTCACCAAAGTGGACAGCAGGCCCAAAGAAGACACCCAGAAATTGTTGAGCATCTTGGGAGCAGCTGAAGAAGACAACGTGAAACTCCTGAAATTCTGGATGACAGGCCTCAGCAAGACCTACAAGTCGCACCTGATGTCAACGGTGCGGAGCCCGACTTCATCAGAATCTTCTCGGAACTAGCTTGGAGATGCTCACCTGTGCTGTGGAGAACTTGCTTTCAACCTGTGTGTTTTACCTGCAACAGAGCATCATGAAGGTCCCATTGTTGCTCTGATCTGGAAAACTCAGAATCCTATTGAGTTCAGTAATTTGTGCACAAAGACCTAATGCCTGTCATTACTAACACTGGACTATGGGAGCTCCTTATCTTCTGCCTGTTCACAAGAAAGGAGGACTCTTTCCCCTTGAAATACCCATCGTTGGATTCAGTGCCATTAAACACGGGACTTCCAGTGTCCACCATCTTGCTGAGCATTTTTTAGTGGAACCTGAAGCCACGCTGTCACTCTCAATCTTTCTCTTTTGGTGGTAGCTTAACAGAATGGACTACTTAATCTGTCATCTGACAAGTCCAGGCTTCAGCAGTATGCTCATATTTCAGTTTTGATAGAATGCCTTCCATGCATACAGTCATAAGCATACTGTGAATTTGTCCCTAAATTAAGACTGAAAGATGGGTTGAAATTATTTATAACATGCACTGTTTGTGCTGGACCTGCAGTACCTAAGGTGATTGACAAAAAAATAATAATAATTAAACGGTAGCTGTTTGAGATCAGTACTAAGTTTGTCATCTTGTACCAAGAAGTCTTGGGCTAAGACGCATAGACCAAAATTGGCCGACTTTCTTGTGGTATGCTATTGGGATTCAATCAGTTCTGTCTGGAAAATGGAAGCTGATATATTTTTATAGTGTGGAGGATTGAACAAGACCACACACAGTATTTTAATTTAAAAGTTAATTTGAATTGTTTCAAAACTGCATTGTAGCTTGGTATTTGGTGGTATCACTCAGCCAATTCCTGTTCTTAAATCTTGTTCTGTGTTCAAATGCCCAGCAAAAAGAATTTAGGGTGCAATTCAGCCAATTTACGGTGCAGTTCTACATTTATAAGTCCTACATATATATTTACAGTTTAATGGAAGAAAGTCTGTAACATATGTTGACCTCTTTTACTAGTTTCAGTCAGACCTAAAGGTATTTACTTTAAACTGTGCCCTTAGATTTATCACTACAGCTAAGAATCACTGGGTATTGTGATAAACTAATAATAAGTCAGCATTTAGGTTGCAAAGTTCTGCCCAGGAGTTTTCCAAATAGGATTTCTGGCTACAAGACATACATATAAGTGTCTGAACAGATGGGTAAATGTTATAAATAAAAGCACAGTAACAAATTACTGGTGAAATGAGATCTATAGAAATTGGGGCAGCTTGTAATGCAACCTGTGTAAGAAGAAAGCAATTGGTGATTTCCCCCTTTTATCCTCTTACGATATATATATATATCATAGCCAAATCACTAATTTCAGAAGTCATCTTAGTAAGGAAAACCCAACTTGAAAGTGCTTTATGTTGAATTTTAAAAGGAGAGAAGTGGGTTTTTTTTGTTGTTGTTGTAAAAAGAAAAGTATGTGGACTATGAATTGTTAACTTTTTGCCTTGTACTAGTTGATTTATCATATTTATTTTAGAGAGGGTTAAAAATTTTAATATATCTGTACTAGTCTCCTGTACAGGAAGGTCCCTGAAGGAAAAATAACTTTCACCTTTATTGTAGATCTTAGCATCTTTATGTTGAAATTTTGTTTGTTTAATGTAGGTTGCAAAGCAATAAAGGAACTGTTTTTTTCTTCAGCTAGAAGAAAAGTGGTTTTAGTACCATGGATAAAATGGAGGGCTTCTGAAGAATGGGTTTAGGTTAGTAAAATATCAGATGCTGCAACTGTCCCAGTTTGGCAAAGACAGTCCTGGTTAATTCTCTGCCGTTGCACTTTTTCAGCTTCTTTTAAAATTTCCCCGTTTCTCTCCTCCTCCTCTCATTTTTCTCCCTTTCTCCACAGATTTCATTGCTCTGAACTCTGGTGCTGCGTCCCAGTTTTCTTCTGTGACATATTGGAGGGGATGCACTGTTAGTATCTGAAGTAATAAAACACTAAAATAAATCTACTACGTTTTGAAACAAGAAATTTCGATTAAAAAATTGAAAGTGTTCTAATGTCACTGTGACAATAATTAAGTTTGCTTTGGTGTTGGGCGCAATACTTATTCAAAATCCTACTGGCTCTGTTGGAATTATTACTACTAGGGGGCTACAGGTTTGCTGTGGTAAATTAGAAAGTAATTTTGCAAATGAGGTTCTAAACATTGAGGGGTCTTAGTGGGTTTTTTTCCCCCTCAGAGGACCCTGTTTTAGGCTGGCAGGTGGTGTGAGGGGGGAGAAAGAGCAAGTGTGTTTTAATTTGGGTGACAAAGATGACACTGCCACCCTTGCAATGCTAATTTATCTTAATAGGAATTTTCCTCACTAAAGATGTTTCTGTCTTCCCTCACAAAAAAACTATTTCTTAAAGGAAAATTGTCTTTAAAACTCCCCTGAGTGTAATTTATCTTCTACTTTTGAAACAGTGCAGTTGATTTTTAATGATTTTTATATAACCTTTTCTTTAAAAAAAAGTTTTGGGGGTGGAATATAGAAAAGCAAACTTTGTGTTCATATACTTTTCTATCAAAAACAGGAGGAAGGCGACAGGGCGCATGCGCTGAATATAGGCTGAGGTTTTAAAAAAAGGCAGAAGACTGGCTAAACGCGGACGACTCAGTGGGACAGCGCATGCGCTTTGGCGGTCCCACGCTGTTAAAGTCCGCAGTAGGTGAGCGGAGCAGGTGGATTTGAGGAAAGAGGGATTCAAGCAAGAGGGCGGATGCGCATGCGCCATGGAGTGTCCACGCGCTCTGTGGAGAAAAAGGTGGTAAAATGAGATCGGCGGTTGGACCAGGGAAAAGGGAGGTGGGAGCGCGCACGCGTGCTCCGCGCAGCCAGGCGAAGAGCGAGGATGCGCATGCGCCTTAAGGAAAAGAGCGGTTAAGCCGAGAGGAGGCGTGCGGGGCGCATGCGTTGCAGGCCGCCGCCTCCTGAGGCGCAGATGTGGGGCGGCAAGGTGAGGGCCCTGCTGGCCGTCGGGCTCGGCGCGGCCCTCGAGGCGCTGGCGAGCTGGCTGCTGAGGCGGCGGCGGGCGGCCGTGTCGCCGGTGTGCGAGGTACTTTTCTTCCCGTCGCGGGTGACGTGCGTGGAGGACCTGCTGGCCGAGGCCGAGGCGTCGCGCCCCTCCGGCCCCTGCGAGTGCCGGCTCCCCCACGGCGAGAGCGCCTTCAGCCGCCTCCTGGCCCGGCTGCTGTCGGCGCGGCGCTCGCTGGAGCTGTGCCTCTTCACCTTCTCCAGCCCGCCCCTCCGCCGGGCCGTCGTCCTCCTGCACCGGCGCGGGGTCCGCGTCCGCGTCGTCACCGACACCGACTACATGGCCGTGAGCGGCTCCCAGATCGGGTTCCTCCGGCTCGCCGGTACGAGGGGAAGGGCCCGAGGCCGGGGGGCGGGAGGAGGAGGGGGGAGGGGGAGGAGGGGGGAGGAGAAACAGCCGCCAGAAGCCAAAGATTGGAAAAGTTCGATGAAAGTTTCTCCCTTGAATCCCACGATCAGCTTGGCCAGCTTTTTCTATTTCCAGGGCGAATACCTGTGGCTAATTAACGACCTGGAGTTAATTGTTGCGTTAGTGATAACAAATCTCCAAACCTCCATGGTCGTTTTGTTGCAGGCTTATATGCACAGCAATAATAAGTGGCCACAATCCTGCGGGTTAGGAAGGGGTGGGAACGCCCTGCAGCGAAACGAAGGCCATTTCCGCACTAGACTGTTATAGCGCTATCATTCCGCTTTCAGCATCCTATGGAATCCTGGGGTTTGCAGTTTAGGGAAGGGGCTTTGAGGAGAAGAGGAATCAGAGGCCTTTGAGGCCCCTCCCTAGACTGCAAACCCCAGGATTCCATAGGATGTTGAAAGCGGAATGATAGCGCTATAAGTCCAGTGCGGAAATGACCGAAATCTCAGTACATTACAGCAGTTGGACGCTTTTTAATACGGGTTAGCCTCAGGTTAATCATGTGCCACTTCTAGTATATATGGATTTCCATGTCAAAAAGGGATGGAAATACCAAGGAGAGACTCTCAGGTCCTGAGCTGTTGGATGCGCCTACTGTGTTTGCTTAGTAATAGTAAACTATGCTTACAGGTGGTATGAATGGTTTCCTTAATGACATCTGGAAAGGAGAAAACATCTTTCCCTTCCGGCCTTATTAAAGGTTACAAGAGAGGAGGGGTGTGGTAGAAGTTGTGATGAATCTGTCACTTTATGTTGACTTCTGGATTTTAATCACGTCTGACCATAATTTGGAAGATTTTAAGGACTGCAGAGCTGGAGGGAAACACACTTGTGGCATAAGATAGTGGGTTGTGTGATCACTCCTATTATGAGTTGTTTTAAGATGCTTTGTAGGCTGTGTGATCAACAATTTGAATAGACACCCCCTAAATAAGTAAATACTAAAGCCCGTTTAACAAAACTGGATGATTTGTGTTAAAGTCAAGACAGATTGAAAAGACGGCCTTTTTTAAACACAGGGCTCAACTGGCTTCTGAAATGCACTACTACAACATTTTGTGTGTGTGTGTATTTAGTATTATTGTGTTCTGTATTTCAGTGAAGCGTATAATGCTGCTGATTTAAAGAAGTCATCAGTCACTCAGTCTGTGCTGAAATAGTAACATCAGCAGTGGTTTAACATTTATCTTGAGTCTCTAGCACAAACTGGATCCAAATTCTGGGTGCCAGTGGTACCCATCTTTTGTGAATTTGACTACAGAGGTAACCTTCAGAGGCTTAAGTGGTGAGGGAAATTATCTAAAATATTCTTGTATCAAGCCATTTAGGGGTCAGGTATGAAAAATAAGTTTTTAAACTGAATCTGGAAACAGGGTGGGTAGGCATCATAGTTAAAATATGGTGGGACGTATTTTTCTTCCGGCCAGCTTCAGTCAACACACTGGCAGCTGTCTTTTCTACTGATTTTACTTGCTAACTGACCTTGAAAGGCTACCGCTGCATAAAGCACATTGTGATCTATGAAACAAATATAGAATCATAGAAATGTAGAGTGGGAAGAGACCCCAGGGGCCATCCAGTCCAACCCCCTTCTGCCATGCAGGAACACCCTCAAAGCCCTCCCTTGGACAGATGGCCATCCAGCCTCTGCTTAAAACCCTCCAAGGAAGGAGACTCCACTACACTCCGAGGCAGCAGAGTCCACTGCCGGACAGCCCTGACCGTCAGGAAGTTCTTCCTGAGGTTCAGGAGGAATCTCCTTTCCTGCAATATGAAAGAGCATGACAGAGTTTACACAGGATAATAACTCAGCAAGAATTATCCTACCGCCCAATCGCTTCCACCTGGTTCCTTCTGGAAGTGAGAGCAGCTGAACAGACTGTCTGTCCGTGGTTTGTTTGTTGTGATGTGTGAACTAAATACGCTGGCTCGTCTCTCCCTAGATAAGCCAGAGTCACAAGCAGTGGTCTTGTCTAGGGAGAGATGAGCCAGAGTTTCTGGTTCATGTCACAATAAACAAAGCACAGATGGAAGATCCTTAGTTTAGATATTCCTACTTGTAGCAGGAGAAGCCAAGCAGCATGCACCACTTGCACTGCCCCAGTCAAGATAAGACGGAATTTGGTTGTGCCACTCATGGCCTGTAGGTCTGTCAGATCTTGCCGGTGTCTTGAGGAGTTGACCGAGTCACAATTTGGCAGTATAGCCAGATTTGCCCCTTCCTTGCTTTCCTCGCACAGGGGGGATGAGGGAAGAGTGAATAGGCTTACCACTAGGCCTCAAAGTGCAAGCTGAGCACTTTGTTCCTCTGTTGCCTTCCTTGTGCTGTGAGACTAAGGAATGAAATGACTAAGCTGTGGCCTTGAGATTGCAGACCAGCTGATCTTTCATCCCTTTTCCTTTTGAGGGCACTGGGTTTTGGGAGGGGTGAGGCTTCATTTTCAGGTTGTGTAAGGTCCTTGTCCCTGCAGTATAGGAATATTTTAAGAGTGGTATTTTAAGATAATTATCTTGCACTGTATACATTTTGCATGTGTATTCTCTTATTTAATTGAAAATTAACATGGTTTTATGGCTGGATTTGCACCATTGTTTAGGAATCATATGAAGAAGGATCTATGGGTAACTTGATTTAAACCAGCCTTTTTGCCGAATTAAAATTCTTGTAGGATACTGAGGTAAATTTGGTGGGAAGACAAACATTGAACTTGTAGCATTGAATTTTTTGTTCTGCTTTTACAGGGATTCAGGTACGTCATGATCAAGATACTGGCTACATGCACCACAAGTTTGCCATCATTGACAAAAAGGTGCTGATCACTGGCTCTTTGAACTGGACCACTCAAGCAATCCAAAATAACCGAGAGAATGTTGTGATAGTAGAGGACAAGAACTGTGTGAATATTTTCCTGGAAGAGTTTGAGAAGATTTGGGAGGACTACAATCCAGTTAATTATACGTTTTTCACCAACTGAGGAGAGCAGGTATTGAACAAGAATAAAACTGTTATCTGGTACAGAAATAGAGTTTAGGAACTAATAAAAGTTTTGGTCCAAAGATTATTCCACACACCATTTTAAAATAGCAGAATTTAATGGTAAGCTATTTCTGTTTTCTTGAATAAGTTATTTTTTGATAAACAGAATATAAAAGGTATGTTTTGATGATTTAAAAAAGTCCAAAGTCCAGAAATAGTGCACAAATTTAGATCACCTAAGATGGTGTGGAATATATGTTGCTTAGTTGTTCCCTTTGCACCTGGAAAGTTAGATTTTCAAGGAGAAGAGTTTTATTTTAAGCTGTCTCCGAGTTTCTAGCTTCAATATGTTGTATGTTGTGTGAGAAAGAAGGAAAGAGAGACAGTGTTTGAATGTGTGCCTCTGTGTTCTGCGCGGATAAAGCCCCAGGAGTTTTTGACTGCCAACGAATGAAATTGGAAATAAATACTCAGTCTGTTCATATGTGTGCTTAATTCACTGGTGGTTTCTGTGCTGCCTTTTCATGTTTGGATTTAATGGCCAAAATCCTACATGACGCTGTGGTGATGGTCTTGTGCTTCTAGGAGGCGGTAGAGGCAGATTCTTCTGCCTGAGTGGTCCCCTCTGTGTCTAGTCGCTGGTGGGGCAGGGGGACTGCCAGGCACAGCTCTATTTTCCTGGCCACTGACAGCTGCAGGACTATGTTTCTGAATCCAGTCGGTAGTCCTAATAAGAATGAACACTGTATCTGGGGATTTAGTGGGTGAACATGGAAGTCCCATTGGATCTGCTTTAGTTGGATCAGCAATCAGATTTGGACTAATGAGTGTAGCTAGGATATGGCTTAGAGTAGAAATATGACTGGTGTTTATAGGTTGGAGTGGTTTCATCAGGCATAAAAACAGAACTGGTGGTCTTGTTAACTACTCCGCTAGTGATGCTCATATTTTAAGGAAAGCAGTTGGTTAATCTCTAATCGAATACAGAATTAGCTATGGTTAAGCCCATTCATCTTCTTGGTTTAAGTCTTAATGGTATTTTACCTCTGCATTTCTGTAGTCCATACACACTTTGTGGAAAGAGTTGTCTATTAGATATCCTTCCAATTTGGAGACTGGAATGGTGCAGTTTTCTTTCTTAGCTTAATGATATTGGCTGACATCCAGCATTGCAGGTAGGGCTTTGTAGCTGCCCTGTATCTAGCCATGCTCTGTATTCGCAATTGTGACACTATTGCCACAATCACAAATGCTCCAGCCAGCAGGTGTAGTGAGTGGCGGAAGTCTGTTCTGCTGGAGATCAGGGCACAGCAGAGTGATCTCTGGTGCGACAATCAGAAGCGGAACCCTTTTCACAACTTTGTCTCACTGGAGATTACCATCAGGAGGGGACTGGACATAGCATTCTGCACCCTGATCCTCAGCAGAACAGACCTCCCCTGGTTGATGCAGGTGCTGGCTGTTATGGTTAGGCTAGGAGAGTCAGGTCAGGAGGTCAAACATAGTAGCTGATAGAGCTGGAAGGGACCTCAGGGGTCATTGAGTCTAACCCTCTGCTCAGTGCAGGATCGTCAATTAAAGCATTTCCAGCAGGTAGCTGTCCAGCCTTTTTTTTTTAAAGTCATCCAGCAAAGGAGACCTCACCACCTATCTATGCAATTGGCTCCATTGCCAAACCACTCTTAATTGTCAAGAAGTTCCATCTAATGTTCAGTTGAAATCTGTTCTCTTGTAACTTCCAACCATTAGACTTAGTCCTAACTTCTGGGACATCAGAGAACAGCTCTTCCCCCTCTGCTCTGTGGTAGCCGTTCAGGTATTTAAAGAGGACAGTCATGTCACCTGTCTTCTCTTCACCAAGTTGAGCATGCACATTCATGACCGTCTGTGATGTAGCATCTCAGCAATTACTTGAACTGAGCTTTTTGTGAAAGAAGCTTTGAAGTACAGTTATACAATAGGCAAGCATAGATAACTAAATAAAGTTTAAGGACTTTTCTCCACACTTGTATATTGTTAGTAAAATGACCCAGAGGTAAAATACTAGATTTTATATGTCAATAATTAGATTACCCAACATCAGAGGTGTCTCCCACCCTTCCAAGCCAAGTTCATAAAATGTTGAAAGAAAATTTGTAATCAAATGCCTTTAATGTCTTGTCATTTATTGGGCTCTTACATCAAGGAGATAGGGCCGTTTCCCAGCCTACACTCATGTGACCATGGCCATTTATAAGCAGGCTTTTCCTCTGGTGACCAAATTGTAGATGGTTGCTGCCCTGGCTCCCCCATGACAAGGCCAATAAGCAGCCATAGGGTACAGTCCACTGCAGTGAAGCTGTGATGTTG
Organism: Ctenosaura bakeri; assembly: GCA_948474755.1. Taxonomy (NCBI): domain Eukaryota; kingdom Metazoa; phylum Chordata; class Lepidosauria; order Squamata; family Iguanidae; genus Ctenosaura; species Ctenosaura bakeri. The sequence continues at coordinate 273,692 of CAOLHI010001769.1, forward strand.
GTGGTGGTGGTGTGTGTGTGTATACTGCACAGCTGGTATTGGGAGCTTCCTTGTGCAACAACCTTAAATGCACATATGCTTACTTTGACCATACATCACTAGCAGGTTTCAGCCATAGAGAAGTCAGTCCTTGGAACATCAAGCGGATGTTTTTAATAATACGGCTGAAGTACAGGACATGTAGAGAGTATACACAATCACAGTAGTTATGGACTGTACAAAGTTTAGTTTTTAACAATGAGTGCTGTTCAGTTTACCAACTTGTTTTCTTGTCAGGAAGATGTAGCCATGCCAAAGGATAGAGGAACAGTGGAAGGTTAATTTCACTGTCTCAACGCTAACTCAGGTTACCTTTCAGCCTGTGATGTACTTACTAAGAGTATCCTTTTAACAAAAACCTTCTCCAGAGCATGCCAAAGGTGGTGCAAAAATAGTTTATTACCATATAGTTTTATGTATAGTTAAGTAATTATATTTACAAAATAATCATCAGCTACATCCATGGGAACCCTAGCATGTGGAATAAATACTGTGACAAAGTGATACTTCTATTACAGTGAACAGCTGTAGAGGAAACTAGCTTTTTTCAAAGCGTGAAAAATGAGAGTAACGGAAAGATACCTTTCAGACTCATCAGGAGTTTAAAAAACATTTTTCTTTGCAAGGCAGGCAGACTGGACTGTTGCTCAGCAGACAGGTTTTCAGCTCTCCAGTGAACTGGTTTGATTTAAATCTGCCTCTTTTACATGAGTTAGTTTTTCAGTGGTTAGCATCATAGCATCCCCTCTTCCCTGGCAAACAAAGAACACTCCCACAGCCTTGTTCTGCCTCTGAATTTTGCAGCACAACAGGAATTGTCTTCATGCTTGGTTCTTGGAGGACCACTCTAGGAAACAGTCATTTGTCCATTTGGAGATGTTCATGTAGGTTTGCTTATGAGGCAGCCAGGCTGGCTTAGAGTGTAAGTTGAAACAGTCTGGGCATCTTTTAGAAGTGGACTGGTGATAAGTGTGAGTGCGAAAGAGCTGAAGTAGTGATACTGTGTAGAGTACTAGCCACCTCTTAGCTACAGGCACAGTTTGTTCAAATGCATGATTGTTGCTATTTTAAAGTAGATCAGAATCAGTGCTCTGCTTGCAGAATGAAATGAAAGCCCTAAGCAATCACTGTTGAATAGATTTGCCAGTTTTCTTGTTACTAGATTGTGTCCTACTGCCAACTACCCCACTTTAATTTTACCCTTTAGTGGATTTTGAAACATTCCAGAAGCTGACCACCACTGCAAAACCAAAACATTTATGTGGCACTTAATCTTTCTTGATTGTGCAGTTAGTAATGGACTCCTCCCTTGTGAGAAGCTTTTCAGATTCAAGTAGTAAGGATGGCCACAGCACTGCACCTTTGCCGAAACTACATTGCATTGAAATACAGTGTAAGTAAACTGAGCAGTCATCCTACGTTAACTGCATTCTGCCATGCTGTTACAATACCATGCCATGTGAAAGGGATGTGGGTTTTGGGAATCAAATCTCGTTGGTTCCCTTATAGAAATCCTCTGTTTGCTCTGCAATAGTTAAGTAACCATGCAAGAATATTGGTAGGCTTAGTAAGGAGTAGCTACCACCACCATTACTATATAAATATAGTGTTATTTGCACACCCAAGAGTTGTTTATGCTACTGCCAACTATAAAGGAAGTGAATAGAGATGAAAGTGGATGTATAGGTAAGTACATTTAAAGTTCTGAAGAACTGTACAAGTTCTTTGGACAGGCATTTCCAAAACTAAAAAGGTATCAGAGAAATTTAAAAATATATTTGTAACATTCAAACAAACCAACAAACATTCTGTAAGGGGACATAGAGCAGGTTTATCAGGTTACACTAAATTCCTTTTCCAAGTCAAAAGGACATCTGTATTAGAACAAGATTAAAAAAAAGTCACCCCAAAAAACCCTCCACTAGTTTTTGAGTAATAAATATTTACATTGCGTGTTCTGAATACTATACAGGTTTTAAATTATTTTTAAAGAGAATAACAAAGCTTTAAAAATGGGAAAAAATTACAAAGGAAAGGTAAGCTACACTGAGCGTGCATGTGCTTAAAGTGTTCACAACAAAGTACTGCATATGAACCACCAAAATGCAAAAAGTCCAGTGGGAGTCTAATCAAGTCATTACAAAAAGCAACACTTTAAAATAATGCACTGGGGCTACCTGTAGGCAGCCTCTACCACAGGAAAAACAGCCTGCTTGGATTTTGCACATCAGCACAAGCAATCCTCCTTTTCCATTTCTTAACAGGATAAAGGAAAACAAGCTGCTTTAATAGAAGACTAAATTCTGTTTCAAAGAAGTGAGAAAGGGGAAAAAAAAGTTTTTCAACAAACAAGATTAAGGAAGCCATTATGCAGGTGTATTTATACTGTACATCCATTTGTTTTAACTCCTCTTAGGCCATACATTCTAGTTATTTTTGTAGTGTAGGTTCAAATGGAGCAGCTTGCAACAAAATATACCTGTATTTTCATATAACATGTATACTGTAACCTCTCAGAATACCAGCTTGCTTTGTGGTGTTATGGACAACACCTTCATCACAGCAGCATAAACTGTCTTGAGCAAAAGGAACTTTAAATAGCTTCGCTAGTAATTAACGCCAATTTAAATTTTGTGAAGTATTGGCCTAGAGGAAAGATGATGTTTTAAAAGAAGTAGGTGGATTAATCCCAATTTTGTCTGCAATGATTTTGCAAGACATACTTTGTTCTTCTAGCACATTTAATTTATCTCAAGTTTTAGGTAAATATGGAAAAATAAGATCCTTCTGCTCTGGTAAAAGCCTGGGCTCCTGAAAGTAAGAAAAACAAATCAGGCTTGCAATTCATTTTCAGGGACAGTTTCTACATCCACTTCTTCCTTCACTACATCAGGGAAATAAGATGCTGGTTGTCTCAAAGTACCAGTAGCTCTCTGCAGCCTGATCGTATGGACAAACTGCTAGAGATACCAGTGAAACCCAGCCAACCTGTTTCTTTCTCATATAGAATTGAATAAGAACTTCCAGACACAAAACAGATGAAGCCAACATTCTGCTACTGAGACCATACTGTTCCAAGATGACTATTCCTCTGCAAGGAGTACTACACAACAGAATTTTATGACTCTCTTTTCTTTAACCATTAATAGTAACAAAGACCCACAGAGAGTATTGTAGTACATTAAAAGATAATCAACAATCAGGAGCATGGGGGGAAAATCATCCGGCCTCAGTTTCTGTAGCATGCCTTATGTGTGTATTTATGCTCCAAAAGGAGTATCTGCCTAGAAACAGCTTTGCCATAGCTATGGAACGATGTCTAAACATTAAAGGCAGCATGAAGATACATAAGAGATGAGCTGATGTTGTCTGGTAAATAACAGAATTTCACTTTACAGATTAGTTTCTGCCCCCAAGATCAAGGTTTTCAGTCTGAATAAACTGCACTGCAGAAATCCACTTCAAGTAACCTGAAATCTAGAGAATTAGTACAGAATGCAAGTAAAAGACTTTAAAATACAAAAATGATTTTGCTCTCAAAGCTTGCAGAATTAACTCTTGTTACAGAAAGTTACAAGCTGTTCAACAGAGCAGGGCTGCCCTGTTTTTAGAGAAAAAAATGCATGCATTGTCCATTGTGTCTCTATGTACACGTCTTGGTTGGGAAAGACCACTGGCTCAGGAACCCAGTACATCCAAGAAGGTATTCAGTGCTTACAGCACTGGGCACAAGGAGAAAAAAGAAATCCAGATAGGCCCATAGGACTGTTTTGTTTCAGATAAATGATACTGAACACTAACAGACATTCTACCAACTTCTGACCTGCCATTTCCCTACTATAAGATCTCCCACTTCTACTACCATCATGCAACTGACTACCCCCACACAGATATTAGCATGCATGAACAGACAGACAGTATCTATTCTTAAACTGCTGCATACCTGCTAAGCAAAATCCAAGGGCAAGCACCTTTTTTTGCTTTTACCTCTGCTTGTGAGTCTGACCTGACCTCAGCAGTACTATCCCAGATACCTCGTATGTCTCCAACTGCTTTCTGCTTTAGAAAGAGTCCTACTTACAGTTCTGTACCATTCCTGCCAGTTGCATGGTGGAAGCTGGCAAAAATTTATCTGAAGGGCAGGTTAAAAAGTGCAAATTGCTTCTTCTTTAACAGCCATCTTTAAGAAAGGAAACAATCTCTTGAGTGTCTAGGCAGAACACAAATTCTAGGTCCACACATGGAAGAGAAGTCTTGTCTGATCTGTCCTGTGTATATAACAAGCAGTGCACCCCACTGAAAAAAAGACAGGGTGCAGCTACTGATGTGACTTGGAAGAGGACAGCTAATAGTAGACTTATTTTGCAAGGAGCTTGTCAAGCCTGAATAAATCACCTGTGTGCAAGCCAGTTTAGTAAAGGTTGTAAGACAAATTAAGGGAAATAAACCCAGATTTGACAACTCAGTGGAGTTATGCAAGACACTGCCCCAAATGCTTCACCCTCCTGACCAACAGCAAGCCAGTGTCTTTGTTCTTGTGGCTGTAACCAACACACTGGACTGAGGGGTCTTGTTGTGTCAAAACCCTGATGCATATTTTGTTCAAGAGGTGTCCTATATGGCTCAAAGCATGCACCTAAGTGCTGGGTTCCTCCCAACTGTGGCAGAGCTCAGCACAGTACGTGGCCTCTCCCCTCCCAGGGCCCTGTGGCTATAGCATTCAGTAACACAGAGCTAGCTTATCAATAGGCTGTTCAGCCTTAATACTGACACTTAGTGTAATGGATATACAGTAGGAAGGATTTTTTCTTTTTCTTTCTTTTTGCGCAGAACGTCAAAGGGGTGCACATTCCCATTACCTCTCTGGTCTTTTGCCAAAGAACATCAGCAAGGAGTCAAGAGTTCTCTGGATAGTGGGCAGTAAAACTGCCAGGTTTTTCAGTCTTTTCTGCCAAAGCATCCATTTGAAAAAAGCGGTGAGGATCTTAAGGAACAAAGAACAAAGGGGTGCTTGTGCTCTGATGCTGCAAGCGAGGAGGTGCGTGTGATCAAGCTGAACAGAAAGGAGAGAACTAGTCTTTCTTCAAGTCCTTGGATTCAAAGAGCTTCAGGCGCTCCTGCACCGTCAGGCCTTCCTTCAGACTCTGCACACGGGGGTAGGGTGAAGGGGAAGAGAAAGAGTAAGTTGTTACCATGTGTTTTTTTTGGAAGGGGAAAAAAGCAAAGTCCAATAAAGAGGGCTGGCACGGATGCTCAGGCAAAGAAAAGGCAAGAGATGTCATCCTAGATGAGATTAGAACATGCTCAAGAAAATGCACCATTATGGGGTGATGTTACTGGTGAATCAATCCAAGATGAAGAAATTCTACAGGTGAACTGGATGATCACAGGCATGGTTAACTTAAGTGGTAGCGTGGATTGCCTGGGTATTCCCAAGACAGCTGTAAAAAATATTGTAAGTTCTTCTATCCTGCCCCATAACTACTTCATACTGATAACCTGTTCTGCTTAAACTCCAAGGCTGTGAGTAACAGCTGTCAAGCAAGGGATCCACTGGACAAGCACTGTCCATACAACTGTTATTCCAGGCCAAGATCAAACTGCTCTGGACTTTGCATTTTGTTTTACTCTGTTTTGTGTTTTTATGGTATTAAGGTCCATCAGGTGAATGTTTTATTACCTGGTTTAAAATAATGTTTAAAGCTTGAGTATCATACTTGGGCAGAGGGGTTAACAGGAGGAATTTCCCCCTGTCAGATAAGGATACATTCTAGGTCCCTTTGATTTCAACCCAACAACATCAGCAGTATCCTGAACACTTTTAGCTGCCCATGACATTTGCTCTTTCCTAGCAGGTTCTGGTGATCTCATTTTATGTTTGTTGAAATGTTTAAATTAAGGATTTGAATGGTAAATGGTTAACATAACAGCTTTTGTTCTGCCTCTTTAGTGGTAATTTGGGGGAAGAAAAAGCTAGAAGCTGCTGCATGTCTGAAACTGGCTACTCACTCTGGAAAGTAAGATTTCTTAGAGGTATCTCATCACAACCCAGTTTTCACTCATTTCTGAAACTGGAGGAATTGGATGCTGGCCCAAGTATATGGAGGCCTTCCTTTTAATTTCAAATCTAACCGTGAAAGTGTCCCAATTATTTTGTTTTGCAGGAAGGAAGGGACACAATGATTAGCTTGTGTCCCCACCGCTGGCAGCTTTAGTTAATTTATATATAGAAGAATGAGGATCAGTCCCAGGTGGACTGTACCACTCCAAACTGCATGGTGGCAATGCAAAGTGTAATTTTGGAAAAGTTTTTCGCCAGCAAAGACTCCCTGCATTCTATAAAGTAAGAGAAGAGACCAGTTAATAACCCTGAGCCTGGCATGTTAATTTTATGTGCTAACAGATTTCTAAAAATAGGTAAGGGAGAGATATCCAGATTTAATGTGTAACCCTCCTTTACCACAAAAACCAAAGTAACATTGTTCAAGTAAAGTAGCATCATGTAAGTTTTCTGCATGTGTAAGTGGGCTCTGAGGTAGTAGAGATTTTTGTCAACTAAATCCAGTTATCAGACATGCAAATACTGCTCCTGCCTCAGGAAGAGGCCCCTATAGCCCAAGGCTGTTTTCTAGGTTATAATTAGTTCTCTCTGATACAGGAAGCAAAACAGGTGACTAGAGAAGAACATGGTTACACTGCAACCCAGCCGTGCCTTTCAGCATGAATATGCCTGTTATATACAATATGGCCCAGGGCTTGGAAAAACTAAATAGCTCACAGACTGTAACAATGACTTAATTTTTCTGCTCTTGCAGATAATGCAGCTGGTTTCTGGTTACTCTGCTAACTAGCCAGTTTTGATCAGATTCACCTCTCCCAGAGTCTAGCGTGAATGGACCAAGCAGTTGCCTTCTGAGTGTAAGCCCTACTTGTTGTGGAGAGTTAAGTCTCAGGCATGCACATTCATCCAGCATGCATGTTTTGCCCCATGCCCTCAATACTGCACCCTCTGTACATCTGAGAAGGTGTGCAAGTCCTCCAGCAATGAATGTCAGTGAGGGCAGAGTGAGACAGAAGGATGGGTGAACCACAGGCAAAGCCATTCATTTATGTGATCAAGTTTCGAAAGTTTGGTTCTCACTTCGTCCACCCAAGCTCCATGTAACTGGGATTGGAGAGGAGAGTCTCATTAGCCATGGAGATGTGAGCAGGACATGCATTAAGGGGGCTGCCCCTTAGAGAAGCAACAGTGCTTGGTAGGTATGGTTGGATTACCTATATGACTGGAATCTGGTGCATTTCAGTTATCCCATGAGACCTGCTCAATAACGGACTGTTATTGAAAGCAAAGACAAGACAAAACACAAGAAACAAATAAATCCCAATTGCTTCAGAGGCCTAACTGAACAATTTTCCCTCCCATTCCGACGAGAATGAAGCAGTGTAGCCCTTTGGGCCTTTGTGACTTGCAAGATAATGAGTTTGCCTCTTTGCTCAGTTCATAAATAAAGCCACAAAAACAAAACATACTACTTGGCAGGAAAGAGGAAATCAAACGGCATCAAAAGCAAACAAATTGGGACTTTGGTGTAAAGGAAAGAAGGGACACGCATAAAAATGATGAAGCGTTAACAAGACTTGAGTTCAATGTAGGTATAACGACACCTAATTTGCATTTTGTGAGTGCAGGCTACATACCATACGAGCTCAGAAAAACCTGGGCCACTTCAGTATCAATGCAGACATTGGCTTGAAACACACCATACAGCTATGTATCAAGTTTTTCTTTACTTAATTATGCAGGTTTAGTATATCTGCAAGGTCTTTATGACAAATACAGAGTGGGAGAAGGAAAGCCTATTTGCTCCTTCTCCAGATAACAAGGAGAAATACTGCCCCCTCCACCAGCAGCCAGAGCATTTAGGAAATAGGGCCTACTGGTGTTAACGAGGCCAAATGTTGTTGGACTACAACTTTCAACGTTTTTCATCATGCTGGCTAAGCCTGCTGGGAGCCACAACCCAACGTCAGGAAGGTTGTGTGCTTCTTACCTCTGTCCTAAGCTCTCACACAGGTTAACACTGCAAAGCACACACTAAACTACCCAAGCCCAAACCTAGATGCTGAGAGGGGAATCATTCTGGTAACTCAGAGTGCAGCAAACTGTCACAGACAGATTTCTGTGATGCTCCACATGTACACGTGTTAAGGGCTACAAAAACTCACCTTTGACCTGATATTTCTTAACTGCCGGCCCACGCTGGTCCTGTCTTTCTTCAAGAAATCGGGGTTGCTTTTGGACTTCATGATATCTAGATGGACAAGAAGAGGGAGCCCCTTTACCTTAACTGTCAAACTCCCCACAAATACAGTGTCTTTCTGCGCCATGAATCTAAGAGGATACCACCCAAAAAATGGCCAAAGCCAGTAACAGACTGACCATAACCAGACACTGTGCTGTTCTCGGGGGACTTTTCACCAAGGGCTTCAGTGGCCGCCTTGAGCTGCTCTTTCAACCTGCTGATGTCACAGTCTGCCTTTGCTTTCACAATGCTGAGTTCTGTGTAGATGTCTTTATACTTGTCAGTGGCATATTTCTTATCCTTGGAAAAAGAGGCACTTTGAGTTAATGAAACCATTCTACTCAGCTGAGTATAAAGAAAACAAAACAGCCAGAATGCATGCAACAAGCCATTATGGGGAAACAGGTTTCTATCCCAGAGAACTCAAAGACAGTAGGAATTCTAGTGAGATTTCCTAACAGCAGAGACCGGCCTAGATCCTGTTTCATCTGGTGGAATATAAATTGCCAGACAGAAAGATGCTCTGTCCCTCTCTCCTTTCACAGGATTTATCTGTCTCCTGCACAGTCTTTGTCCCCACTGCCATTTAGTGGCAGGGCTGGGTGGGCAGTGGCAGCCACACAGAGTTCCTATAGCTGGACACATGACATTATCCTCCAGTTACGTCCCAGATGTTCGGATGACAATAATTATAGCAATACAGCTGGACACTGGGAGGCTGGCCCCTGCCTTCCGCTAGCCACGAAATAGCCAAGTGTGGGGTGCCGTGTTGGAGATGGGTTAAGCGGTAGGGGAGTCACTGCATCTTTAGGAGTGGATTCTGTTCCTGACACTGCATACAGAAGGTTCAGGATGCCTCCCTCCACAACAACCATAAAAATAGGTCTGCAGATGTAAGTTGGATGTACACGTGTGTATGTAACCCATGAGATACCAGCAAAGAGTTACCACTGTACATACTCAACGCATGAAGCGTTTTAGCTTTAATTAAAAAGAAGCACTTGGTTTTTCACAATCTGCCAAGGTAGACCCTGTTCTTATAAAGCAAAAAAACACCTGAAAAAGGAACATGCTTATCAAACAGTTGTATGGCATTTTTCTAATGATCTATGAAGTAGATTCACAACCACCCACTCAAAGCCAAGCTGTTTTTCAAGGAGAGGGAAACAACAAACCAGGAGCAATGTTGGCAAACAATGCCACCCACAGAGCTTGTTTTTGCCAGGCATATGGGTTTACACTGAGAGCAGAGCTTATGATCAGCACATACATCCCAGCTGCATAGCCCAAAAGCACACGATACAGTAAGTTTAAGCTCAGCAGGCCTGGATATGATCAATGTCTGGATGGGAGATGGCCTGAGAACCTAGTGTTGCCTATCTTCCATTCCATGATGGAAGACTAGTTGGAATGTAACAAAGCATTTCTCTTTAAGGGCTACCTTGTAGAGAAGATACAATATGGTGAAGGTGGAATTCCAAATGGATTTCCAACAAGTCCTGCCATCATGACTACTATTCTCAAACACATACCTCTAACATCTGGATCAGTAAGGTTGCCCTAGGAGCCTCCTGTTGATAACCTCTTTATTTGTTTCGTTTATAGCCTATCTTTCCATTAACAAAAGGGTGGTGGCTTAGCCCATGTGACAGCTGGAACACTTAACAGGATTATCACACTACGCATTCTTCCAACAACGGCTGCCCTATCAAGTTAGAATCTTCCAGGAAGGAGAAAGAATCTTTAAAATGACTTATGTTGTTCAAATGAAAAAGTTTTGTCTTCTCCAAGACTATTACCCTCAATGCTGTTTGCAGTTCATCCTTCAGGGAGCTGATTTCCTGCTTCAAATACTGGATTTCTGATTCCTTGACTCGCAGCAGGACCTGCAAATGGGAAGGACCCAGGTAAGTCCCTTTTAAGTCAGGCAAACAGACAAGCCAATGAAAAAAAATGTTTACAATCTAAAGTTAAAACTGTAAGAATGTGAGTCCATCTCACACTTGTCAACCTCTTGAACATTACTGAGCTTTGCTTAACATCTGGGATTGAAGGAAAGGTCACTCACTTCCAACTCGTAGGCATCCTTGCCTTGGGTGAGAGGGGAGCCAGCGGTCTCCATCCCACCTTCCCCAGTCAGTAGTGTTCGTAGTCGGGTGATTTCTGCAGCTAGGCGATTGTTTAGCTCCTGAAAGAATCACACAAACAATTCTGTGCTAACTTATAAAAGGCTGTTTCTCCAAAACTGACTAAGACAACATGTCTTTTTACAGATTTTTAATATTGTAATGACCCTTTTAAACAAGTTCTTTCACAAGCCCCACTGACTGCAACAAGACCGACCACTGTAAACGCTGGTGGTCTTCAGACCGCACTGAAGTTTGGTCTGAAACACTGAGTAGATTTCCTTTGAACGCATGCAATAACACAACCTTTATTTAAAGATTCCAAAGTGGGATACTAACAGAAGAACAATTTAAACAATCTAGAACCAGACTGAGAGTTGTGCAACACTTGGGAAGCAGCCAGCTCTATACAGCAGAACTAGCTGTGGGTGGAGGTAGAAGGCTTCAGCTGTCATCACCAGTACCACAAATGGACACCTCCCATGAATCTCTTCTAGGTGTAGCTACAAATTACTACTGAATCTGGCAAAATTCTGGTAACACCATGGATTTGTATTACTGAACCTTGGGGAGCACAAGAAGGTTCAGGGCAGTTGCCCAGAACTACATGCTAACAGTTCCTTTGAACTAGAGATACTTACTGATGAATGAACCACAGTCTTCCTTCATACAAAGTAAGTGCTTTGCTACTGAGCTACAGTCCCCTGCTTTGGACACCTGCTCAGCGTAGCTCACAGCATCCTGGAACATACAGCTCAAATAACTGGGAGCTAGGTCACTCCCACAGTTCAATTACTGCTAGAGTGCAACAGAAAAGCAACCTTCACTCTTTTCCAAAAAATTAATTTAGAGAATACCACTGAACTGGAAGTCACTTCAGGAAAGCCTCAAAGCCACATGTGTCTCTTCCCCAGCTGGGAGTTGTCAGGTACACAGTAGTTCACCTGATTGTGTGCATTGAGCTCCTGGTTCTCTCTCTGGCACTGACGGAGGGCCTGCCTCTCTGCCTCCAGAGCCTGGGCCAGGTGAGCATTTTCCAAACACTTCTGAGAGTACTGCTCCGAGAGGACTTCAAGTTCGCGCTGGACAGACTGTAGCTCCTCCCTGGGGTGGCGGGTGGGGAAGAATAAGACTATCATGCAAGGCCAACTGTATCACACAGTAATTAAGTTGTCGCTTAATACAAGGGTGTGGGGCAGAGGAAATGGCTAACCATTTGCACAGTCTTTAGTAATTTTGCAAGCAGCAGATAATTCATTCCCTCAAAGTAATCAGCTAGCTAGCTACCCAAGCGTAAGCACTGCATAGACATTCTGAAATTAACCCATTCAGAATCAAGATGACGGAATTCAGCTATCTTTCAGTGATTAGAGACCATAATATAAATTTCATTCAGGTCATTTTTCTGTTGCGTATGTGAGACAATAGAGCTTATAAACCTCTCTGAGATGCAAATCTGGATTTGATTACAACCTATTACAGGTTGGGATTATAATCTGTTAGCAGAAATATTTAGAGGCCAGGGACAAACAGATGAATCAAAATGATTAAAATGGATTGTCCAGCTAATTCTACTACCTAAAAATAAGAACAATATCCCTCTCCCTAATTTTTTTTCATTACCCATTATATTCCACAATGGCTCTTATACATGAATGGACTATGTGTTACTTTTAGTCAAATGTGTTAGGGCAGCTTCTAAGTTAAGCAAAATATTCAAACGAATACCAGACTAGACATTACAAAGCAGAATGAAGTGCTAAAATCTAATAGAACAATGAAAACAACTAAATATAAGCCTGAAGGCTTGGGTCAGTAACAGAGGTGACTGGTTCCCCCTCAAATCAAGAAGACTATCTATCTCAGCCACCACTCATTCCAAGTTCAGAAGGAATATTGTAGAACAACTTTCTCCTCTCCCCAGTGGCCAAATTTGGCCATGGTGCAGAACAGAAGGCTGTACCACCATCTGCAACCATTTTCAAGGGCAATGAACCTACAAAATGAAAAAAATAAAGGCATACAGGTATTGTCTCTGGAGAGCTTCAATGTCTGAGTTGATGCTGCTAATTTGGGAGCGCTGCGTCTTCTCCAGTTCCCGCTCAAGCTCCTCCCGGTGGGCATTCTTCATGGCTTCTATGGCTGTGAAAGGAAAGGAAGATTGCAACTGGTGTAACGAACCCTTGTCTTCTCCTCTGCCACCAGAACAACAATCTAACGCCAGCTCTTCTGTTTACAACTGGGTTGCCTTCCTCTTTGCCCTACCTGAGATGGTAGCCGCAGTCTCCTCTGCTAGCAAGCGATCCTTCTCCTCTCGTAGTTTCTCCAGTTCTCGCTGATGCTGCCTTTGCAAGTCTTCTATCTTCTTCTGGTGAGTCTCTTCCATGGCTGCAAACCCTCGTTCACACGTTGCCTGGAAAAAAGGGGTGGCAGTGGAGAGTCCTGTTATATTCAGTTTATATGTTTTGGTGATCCAACCTAAACGTGGACATGTGATTATGTAACTAGATGAAACGATGGATAGCAGAGATGAATGCAACTAAAGGCACAATACTGATGGAATAAGTATGCATGCGGCGGGTGGGGGGGGGATAATGGTCTACTGGCTTGGTTGGAACACCTAAAAAGGAGATTCATCGTACTTCTCCAATTGTAATTTGATGGAAAAAACTACCTGCAAACTGGTTAAGGATAGTGTTCTTTTGGAACCATCTAAATGGAAACTTCTGGAAGAATGAGAAATTTTAAACACTGGGAAGAAGCTCACTGGTCCTTAAGTTAGGCCACTGTGATAAGACTAGGTGGGGGCAATTCTGTGAGCCCAGCCCCACTGTGACTTAGCATTGCTGTTGAGTGGAAGTAAGGAGCTGAACTGAACCTTTTACAACCACAAAACCAATGAAGTGACCTGAATGAAGTATTGTGTTTTCTGTGCTCATTCATACAGCCTCTCAGAGGCACTGAAAGTGGCTTGATGTTTCTCCTAGTTCTGCACCTTTACTCCTCATCATTCCTAACCTGAAGCAAAATATATGTATCTTGCTTTGTAGACAACCATCATTTAGAGGTGATTCTCATACAAGTTTTGTACCTTGAACATACAGGATGTTCAAGTATGAAGATGCATGTGTTCTTTATTTCTAATAGACAAGGATTTGACAGAATTTCTAAGTCTGTACTTATGACCTGCCTTTTGGTGAAAGCAGTTATACTGTCCTGTACATTTGCAGTCTTCTGGGAAGAATAAAGGATTCTGAAAAAATGTAGAATTAATTATAAAGCTGTTTTAAGTACACTTAAAGAGCAAATGGTAGATGATTTGTTTGGAAACAGAAGATATAATTTTTGCTTAACCATAATATTGTGTATGTGTCTGTGTAACCATAACGTGTGTGTAAAATGCAAATCCAACATAGGACAAGATTTTTGTAGTCCCATCTTAATCTTCCAGGCAGTTGTGGTAGGATCCTTAAAATGACTAGCCCTTTAAAATCGTATTTTGTAGTGTTTTAAGAAAAATACTTTTTGGTTGTTATTTTGCACATGTCTAATGGAAACTAAAATGGATTTTAGCAAGCATTTTCCCCTTGAGCTCAAGATATATACTAAATATTGGTACAAAACTGCTACTACGTCTATATTCACAGAAATGATATATTTCCTTGGGAAGGGTCACGTTTGAATGACCCAAACCTGATCTAAGTAATTATACAGTGAAAAGCTGTCCAAAAGAAGACACGGTGACAGTCTGGGATGACTTTGTGGGGAAAATATGCTTTAAAGAACATTAAAAGCATTCCTAGTGGTCAAGTGAAAAGAATTCATTTGATTCAATTTCTGCTTGAAATAGGAGCATTTCCTTTCTAGCCTGCTGTAAAACAGATTCCCTTAGTGCTTTATTGTGAGATTCAGTAAAATTCATCCTGTGAAACCTGCTCATCTTATATAGCTATTCCAACAGGTGTTCAAGAATAATCTGGATAAATGATTGCTATTCCCACCCCACTTCTTCATAACACTGTAGCTCCAAGCGAAAAAAAGGAGTTAGGATCCAAGCTTGACAGAAAGAGAGATGAAACTGTAGCAAAGGTTATTTGAAGGACAGTTATAGGAAATCTATCTGGTGGACTTGTGTGACAGCATCTTAGGTAGGTAAAAAATGTTAGAAAACATCCTAGGACTCTCTTTTTACACTTCAAGCAATTAATGTCATGCCTGAAAAAGTTGGTAATGCAAAATTTCTATTTAATTTTTAAGGTTTAGTCCCAAACATATTAAGTACGTATTTAAATACTTTATGTATCACTTGTGTAACTATAGGGTGTGATTCATTCTTAGGGAAATTATGTGTGGAAAATGAAATCAGATTTTTTTCCACCTCTATTTTGGCTCTGTCCACTAGCCATCTTATTTTGGATGCCTATTTGCCTTAAAAGAAAAAGGAGGGGAAGGAGCAATGATTGCACTGACATGGGGGGGGGGTTATATACATGACTTAGCAAGATTAAATACGTTTAAAAAAACACCTTAAGATTCTCAAAATCTTTCTGGTATTTCTCCCGCAGCGTGGATGCATTCCCTTCAAGGTGCTTATTCTCCAGCTCATCTCTCATGACATCCATTTGGGCTTCCAGTTCTTGAATGCGCTCTCTTAACCCATGCATGGCATTCTGTTCACTCTCCGAGACCTGCATTCCACCACTGTCCTTATCTGCAGCCTGTGTTTCTCTTTCACCAGGTGCTACTGTGGACATTGTTTCTGGGTACTGTTTCTGGTACTCATCTAAAGATTCCTGCAAGTGCTGTAGATTCTGGGTGTAATGCTCCTGCAAGGCCTGTAACTCCTCGCTGTGGAGAACCTCCAGTTGTCTCATCTTGCTCTGGAACTCTTCCTCCAGAGCTTGCATTTGTTCAAAGTGGCGTCTTTCTAAATTCTGCTTATCTTGCACGAGGACATCTAGTCTGAGGAGTCCCTCAGTTTGTTCAGTCTTTAGCATGTCCTTAGTCTTGTTTAGCTGCTCAATGACATTTTGGATTTCCTCCTCATATTTACCCTGGAGCTCTGATATTTTTTTGCTCTGCTTATATTCTACCTCCTCCAGGAGCTTCCGCTGATTGTCAAGCTGCTCTACTTTGGCCTTGAGTTCTGCATTCTCTCTTTCAAGCACAGCAATCATGTCTGCATACTCATTCTGCTGCTTTCGGAGCAGTTCTTCATACTCTTCTCTGAGAGCAGCAACTGCTCTTATGCGTTCCTGACACAGCGTATCAACATCTTGAAGAGAGTCCTTGTACAGCTTTGCTTCCTTTGCATACTCCAGTCTTGCTCTATAAGCCCCGTAACAAACCTGGGCCTGGACAATTGCATCCTGCACGAGTAGAGAAGAATAACGCTCAAGATCCCCCATGCAAATATCATAGGGAGGACTGCAAGAAATCTTCAGGAGTTTGTGGCAGTCTTTCAGGGCATCATCAGGGGAGAGAGAGAGAAGAGCAGCAGATATTTCTTTGAGGACATTCGCCCTGTCTTTGAGCTGCTGAGCAAGATCATCTTGAACAGCAGCCAGAGCTTGACTGCTAAGATCCTGCAAACTATGGGCTCCTGCCATGTTGTCATGAAGGCTTACATCCCATGATGTATGGACTCCTCCTGAAGAGTCCTCTTGGATTTCGAGGGCTTTAGAAATCTGATGCATTACTCCATCAAAATCAGGTGTCCTGTAAGCTTTAAGAATTTCTTCCAACATGCACTTATGTTGCTGAAGGGCTGTTTTAGTGTTGTGGAGGTCTTCTTCAATGGCTTTTAACCTCTGATGAAAGGACTCTCTCATTTTCTGGGCAACAAACCCAAGCTCCGCTTTCATCAGTGTGCTGTCTGCAACTGACTGAATGAGGCACTCTGGGACATTTGAACCTGGACTCTCCATCTTCTTATCTTCTTCCTTGTCCACAGCACCCAAGTGCTTTCGTAGCTCCTCCACCTGACCCCAAAACTGATCTTCCAACACCAGCTTTTTAGATAAGACATCAGCCAAGGCTACGGCAGTATGTGAAATATTTGAAGGCTCCAACAGAACTGCATCTACTGTACCATGAATCTCTCTAAGGGCCACAGAAATCTTAGAAGATGCATCTTTCAAGGACTCTGCTATCTGGTTGATCAAAGAGGATTCAAAAGCCACCCTCCTGGAAAGCAACCTCAACTGGTCTTGTCCAGAAAATTCTGGTTGCTGATGGGGAGAGGAAGCTTTCTCCTCTTCAAGACAGCTGTCTTCTGCATGCAGAGACTGGGCTGTAGGAGATTCTTCTGCTTGACAGTCAGGCAAAGAAAATGTCAGTTTTAACACCTGGGTTGCATTAGACAAAGTACTTTCCATAGTGGATAGTGCATCCAAAAAGACCTCTCTTTCTTTTTCTTTGTCAGATCTGGGCAACATTCTTAGCTGTTCTCTGCACTGGTTTAAGCAAATCATGGCTTGGTTGTTTCTTCCGTGGAGCCCACTCAGTTCATTGATGTGGTTCTCAATCAGCTTAAGCTTTGACTGTTTCTCGCTTTCCAACTGTGAAACCAGCATGCTGACTTGAGTCAAACTGTCCTGAAGCTGTTCCCTAAGCTGTGCTTCTGTGCTGGCCCACTGGTGATGAAGTGCTATGAGAGTGTCTTGGTTATGGCCCTGCTGGCTCTCGAGTTTCATGGTTACGTCTTTAAGCTTTTCTTCTGTGATGTAAAGTTTTGTTTCCAAGGAATGAATGATAGACAGATAGGTCTCAGAATCACCTGAGGCAGGGTAACAGGGAGCTGGTTCTGATGACATGCTATCTTCAGAAAGTGATCTGTCCTGGCTGGTGTCTGAAGATGTGCTGCTGGTCCATGTCTTCTCTGATCCATCTGGGTGAACATACTTTTGGCACTGAATGCTAGAAAAACGAATCCTTTGCCTTTTGGCTCCTGGAATTTCTATATCAGGTTTTGATAAGTCCTTCTGAAAAATCTCCCTTTCATTAAAGTCTGTAGACTTTGAGGGAGATTTGCATTCTTCTGTGTTCATCACCGTATGCTCACATATCTGTCTTTGACTGGTCTCGAGGCCTTCATTATCATCCGTCCTATGAATGATCACGCAATCTGAGACTGGAGGTCTTCTTTGCACTTGTGAGTGTTGCACTTCCTCTACAGTTTGGCCAGTATCAGCTATGTCTGTTGCTAAATTCTCATCAGACAATATTTTCAAAACATCTTCTTTGGCTTGCTGATGTTCTTCCATTTCCTCTATGCTGCCACCCATGGCCACCTTTTTAAATAAAGGTTCACTGAAGTCTTGATCCTTTTTCTCAACAACTCTCAAATGAGTTTCCCTCACTGCTCTCAGCTCTTCCTCCTTTTCTTTCAGGACCTTCTGCAAGTTCTGAAATTGTCCTGACACTGCCTCATAGGAACGTTCCAAAGTGTGATAGTTGCTCTCTTCCAGTTGCAGCTTGGCTTGTAGTTTGGCCACCTCATTATCTGACTCAGCCACTTGGTTCATCAGCTCTTGGAACCGGAACTTAATCTGATCTCTTTCCTCCTCAAGACTCTTTATGTGATCAACAAGCTTCTGGATGCTTGCTTCCTTCATTTCTAGTTGCTCCTCCAGCTGGTGGACAATTTCACTGCTTTCAAATTTGGCAGTCAGTTTCTCCTTCTGCAAAATTTCCATCTGTTGCTCACTATTCTGTAGCTGATTCTCATACTCACTGGCTTTATCCTCTACTTCCTTCAAACTCTGGATCAAAACCTGCTTTTCCTTCTCACAGCTTTCTAGCAAAGCCTCATAATTCCTCTGGAGTTTCTCTTCCATCAGCATTCGAGACTGCTCACTGGCACTCAACTGCCGGCTCAGGTCAGCAATCCGATCTTGGAGCCGCTGCACTTCTTTCTGGTAGTCTCTTTGCAACGCCTGTTGTGTCTCCAGGTCCCTCAGCTCTTGGGTCTTTTCTAACAAGAGTGCTTCTGCCTTCTTCAGCTTCTGCTCACTGGCTTTTAACTGGGAGCTCAGAGCTGTTTCACTATGCTGCCATTCTTCCATCTGCTCTTGGGCTTTCTTCTTTTCGGCCTTCAAGTCATTCTTCAGTTTGGCCAGCGTCTGCTCCTTGATGGAGAGCTCTGCAGCTGCGTTGCTGAGCCTTGCTTGCAAGCTCTGGATTTCTGCCTCATGGTGCCGTATTACATCTTTTGCTTCCCCGTAGCTACGCTTGAGTGACTGGATCTGCTGATTGATCAGCTCCTGGCGCTGACACTGGGCTTCCAGCTCATTCTGGAGGTCTCGATTGACTTTATGAAGCCTCTGCCAGGCCCCCGAAGAAGAAGTGGCCACCTCAGTCTTTAAAAAAAATTGATTAAATAGGAGATTAGTAACACTCTTGGCTCCCAGTTCTGAGTGTCACACCTCTGGTCACAGAACAACTCCTTGCAAATGGTTTGACCACACAACCCATCTGTTCCAATTTTGGATGTTGCCAGTTTTGTTTTGTTTTGCTTTTTTGTTTTTTTTAGATCGCTTTTATTCAGAGAAATATGGGGAACTTCTTCCAGGTTAACAAACAACATGGATGATAAACACCAAAACAGCTTTAATGCAAGACAGCCTAAGAGAAACAAACTGAATAAAATAAAATAAAAATGATGGACACAACAGGAAAAAATAATGACATAGGACAAAAAGAAGTAAGATTCGAAAAAGAGTGAAAACCGCAAGGAAGAGATGATGGCCAGTGCCTAAGAAAACCCTTTTTAAGTCCTGAAAGACCTACCTTTGGGGCTCAAGGCTAAATTGGGAATCCTATTGTGATGGATTTTATTTTTGTTTCTGTTGCCCACCCCAGCTTTTGGGCTGAGGCGATCTAAGCATGACCAATATTGTATGTGCAAGTGTCCACATCTAAATCTATCTTTGCAAAGCAAATAATGCAAAGCTTCAAATAATGTCCTAGAGAGATGAGACCAAGAAGCAACTTTGATTGCTCTCTCCATTCTTAAGAGATGGCAACTGCCATGTTGAACTCACTCCTGCCACAAATTTGAAATGAATGTTTTCTGCATACTGTTAAAAAACAAACAAACAAACCACTGTATCTTTTAAGTGAAGTTTAAATTATGGAGCCTCTGGATCTGTCTGATGTGTTTGTTTTATCTTTAAACAAAGACAAGCAAGAAGGAAAGGAGGAATATGATGAGAACATAAAAGTTAGAACAAGGAATCACTGGAAAGATCTGAACCAAAGCCATGATGCATGCACAGAGAAAAAACTTACAAAGAATCATGCAAGAGTTGGACGAGAAACAACGTGGCTTGGAGAATACACAAACAGAAAGAGGAAAGCGAAGCACAGCATTAAGCCTAATAATTTGGCCTGCCTTGCTGTACTGTGATTTCTGGCAGGGACAGCCCACAGATGTGACACTCAGGTACATTAAGTCAGATAACATGCTTCCACAGGAAAAAATAAACCCATGCAATATTATCCACACCCAAGAGAGATTAGTAGAGTGCCTTCTCCCCCCTCCCCCCAAAAGAGCCAGAAGACACAATTGCTATCTTGGAAAAAGAAGAACAATAGTCATGCTGAACTTTCGTTTTGCATCCAGTGGACTTTAGTAGGAGTTCAACTTGCAACCAAGCTCAAGGCAGGAGATATGCAGGAAAGATTACATTACAAGAGATCAGTGAGGGGCTTCAGTTCAACATGCATGTGATCAAGCCCTGCAAATACACGGAATCTCGACTGAGAGGAAAACCTGTAATATTTGAAGTACGAATCGAGAATGGGACAAAGGCAAACAGTTATGACCTCCGTTCTTTTGCAGAAAAATGTAACGCAATGCTCATAAGAAACTGCAAGTACCAGCTTTTCTCAAGTATCATTTGCTTTCCCACTGTCCAAAAGAAAACTAAGCAAGAAGGGACATTTCTTTTTAAAAAAATGAAGAAAAGACAGAGACAGGTAACCAACATGGGCATGGTTAGTTCATCAGTCTGGTGACTTCGTTTTTTGCTGTTTCTTTTGCTGTGTGTTGCTAAAATCTTTAGTTCTGCAAGCAAAAGTACAGTGTTCAGACTGGACATCCGAAGTTGGGCTACTGGACTAAATTGCACAGGACACCTGGCGAATGTGGTACAAACTCATAAAATTAACACCATTATGTTAGACCAGAAAATCTCCATGGCACTCTACTTCAGTTTCTAATCATCAGGGAGGAGGCACTGTTACTAAGATAATTCCACAGCACAACACTTTCCCTGGTGTACCTTGAGACAGACAGTATTTTTCTTGAGATAGAAAGAGAGCCACACATTTTGCTGTCATGACAGAGTGGAAGGTCCAAAAACTGCCAAGACCAAGAGACCAGAGTAGCACATTTGTTAGCTTGAGATTACAAGAAGCATCACCAAATGGGCAGAGTTCTGCTGCTGCCATACAAAATATCCTGTTTTAAAAGGTAATTCCTCTCCACCCTTCACTAAGCAATCTTGGCCAGCTGGTCATCTCTTCCAAAGTGTTCTCAGAATTACAGAAACAGCATGATGGTAGCACATCGCAGGATCCTTCTGCAGAATTGTATTTGATCTGCTAAAAGAGCAGAGTGCTGATGTAGGAGGACAGAAGTTACCACAGCAGATCCTTAGTTCCAGAGTTTCCACCCATTCTGCCCTTTCAGCAAGTCAGATGCAGAAGGACCTTGCAATGTGCTGTCTTCACACCATTTCCACAATTCTGGCAGCACTCTGAAAGAGAAGACAATCTGGCCAAGATTTCTTAGCGGTGGGTGGAGAGGAACAACCTTTTAAAACAGCAGTTAATACTCAGGAGTAAAGACTGCTCTTCTCCGTATTTTCCCATCAAATTGAAAGACTCACACCTTGATCAGAGTCTCTAGGTGCTAGCACAACACAGCTTACAGAACAACCTCTACAAAACCAGTTACTGACACACAAGGCAAGGCACTTCCATATGTTCAAGACAGACCAATTCTCCCAGGTAGGCCTCAGCCACCCCCCAGAAACAGAGAGAACTGCACCCATTCCTAGAGAAAATAGGTGTGGAAATACCCACAGGTGAGACAGAAACAGAAATTTTAACTCAGTGCATTTTGCTCTTTTTCAAATGTATTACAAATAAAAGTTACACCCGTGTAGTAGTAAGACAGAACACTTAAGTACAGAAATGGATGTTCTTTACGTTTAATGGATGCATTACTTATGAAACCAAATCAGAGTATTTTATTTTACTTTTTTGGGGGGAGCGCCTGCCATATAATTAAACAGACTGAATCAATCTTCACATATGTGTATAAGAATGAAGAAAAAGCATATTTCCCTGTTTTTAGATGGTTCACATACAGATATCATAACAGGAATCAGTACAGAAAAGATGTAATGCTTCTTGTGTACTTGAGAAGGAAGTGCTTCTTAAAAAACGACTGCTATCTGCAGTTTATCATGTGTTGTCTAACTGGTAATGCCTTTGTAGAAGAATAAGGCATGCTTAACTAACATACTAAAGACTGCATTCCTAATACATTTATTTTTACAGTATACTTGATAAAGAGCCATAGTTTTGAAACAAACCAGAGTAAACTGCAAAGTAAATAAGGAAACCCCATGCTTCTTGAGGTTGTTGCCCCCCTGCTTTTCATTCCTCCATGTATCTCCACCTTGATTAACCACAGCTAATATAGGCGAGGCTGTATTCTACATGGTATCTACAAAGGAAGCATTTTTGGGTACCTTCCTAATTTGTTTTAAGAATATTCCTGGGCACTTGAGAGTGGTCAAGATATCCAGAGCTCTGGATAAAAGGGTCACTTGTTCTACACCTGCATCTGTAGAAAGATGATTTATACAACCAAAACTTCCTCCCTCCCCATCAGATGACTGAAGGTGTTGCACCCAGTGCAGTTCAGGCAGACTCACAGGCATCTTGGACTGAAGCCCCTAGGTAAGAACCAGAAACACAGAGAAGGACCTTCCTCTTACTCTCCTACCTGTAGAACATAGCCCTCCCGGGCGCTCTGTTCACGGCCCAAGGCTATTTTCAGCTGGTCCTGCAGTACACGATTCTGCTCCAGAAGCTCTGAGGCTGTTTTCTGGCTCTGCTCCAGCTGGAATCAAGACACAGAAAGCAGGAGAAGAAAATATGGGGATGGAGAAAACCAATGATACACCATTTCCCAGGCCATTGACAGTTCCGATCCAAACTTGCTGTTCAACAGAACTTGCTTGTCATATAGAAACCAGATGGGCAAAGTGGAAAGATTACTATGCAACCCACAAGTAGGAGTATCTTTGTGCACTGTCAGAGTTATGCGGCCAGAAGCAATCAGCAAGTTTGGTCTAGGAAGCAATGTTCCTCCTCCCAATGAAAAAGGCCAGCCAGTTCCACACCACCCCGGGGACTCCTGCAACTCAGGCAGGAAGGGTTCTTCCTTATCTCACACCACTTACTTCTAACTTGAAATATTCCTGGTCCTTCCACCAGTGGCCTCGGTGGCTCTGCTAACACACAGTGGACCCTCTGTACAAATGACCTTTGCATCTGTGACTACCAGCTATCACAGAGAATTGCGTCCTATGCCAGTAATGGTGATGTGAATGCAGATGCACTGAAGTGTCTGTGCCCACACATTGCTGCCATTTAATAATACGGTACACAAGTATTCACGTTTTTTGCTATTTGTGGGGTGTCCTTGAACAGATACGGAGGGTCCACTGTATTTCAGTTCTGTAATAACACTTATGATGGACTGGGACTCAGGTTTCTTCCCAGATACAGGAGTCTCTCATCTAACTCAGATAACAATGTGACCATGCTGCATTTTCCTTCTCTTTCCCTTCTCTTATTCATTATAGATACTGAGCAAAAGGGCAGGACAGATAAACTAAGTAGAGTTCCGATGGAGCAATACCAAGGTGAGCTGAGCTGCTAACGTGGGAAAGGAGCACAAAGGAGTAACAGGACACTGCTTTGACACCACCACTTGGTTAGTATCTGCCAATAGGGAGCCCTGGTGGCGCAGTGGTTAAATGCCAGTACTGCAAGCCACAAGGTTGCGAGTTCGATCCTGCTGGGCTCCAAGGTTGACTCAGCCTTCCATCCTTCCGCAGGTCGGTAAAATGAGTACCCAGCTTGTTGGGGGCATGTATAGAAATATGTATAGAAATACATGCTATTTGTAAGTTGTTCGCCGCCTCGATCCATATGGAGAGGCAGGATACAAATACATAAATAAAGATATATATTTGTCATTCTACCCCTAAGACAATGTGCATTTCAGATCCTTCCCAAAAAACAAGAATAACTGTCTCTTGATAAACAGGTCAACATGTCCCTGTCCAAGAAACTTCTAATACAGAGTGACAAATGCCAACAAAGAAGGAAGAACAAAAGAATGACTAAGGGAACAGCAGCTCCTCTAACTTCCAATTCAGCCTCTTTCTGCTTTGTCCAGGGCTCCCATTATGCCACTAGAACTTGCATCAGTCTAAATTGCACCCACCCGAATCCACCATATACCACCCTTCCCGCTTTACCTCCTTTTCCAGGAGTGTGGTGAGGTGCTGCTTGTGGAGTGTTTCGCTGCTCTCATCCGGATGCGTGAGGTGCAGAGGGGCAATGGGGACTTGCTTCTCCTCACGCAGTGGAGTGGTCTCTACCTGGTGCCAACGCTGTTCTATCTCCACGTGAACATTCTGAGCCTTGGTTTCTGAAGAGACGGGCAACCCTGGAAGCCTGTCCACCTCCATCCTAGAGAAGTCGTCGGGGCCTCCCCCATCAGGTACATCCAGGCTTTCAAATCGCTTGCGCCTCTCCTCCCGTCGGCGAGCGCGTTCTCTCTCAAGTTCCCCAGAATCTGCATCCTGGGGACCAGGCTCTTTGGGGAATGCAGGGGAACCGTCCTTCAAGTTCTCGGCCACATTTGCTCGTTCCTGTGCCAGAGCTTGCTGGATGGGACGGAACTCAGCCCAGTCAAAGGTTTTGGAGCGACCCTCCCGCCGGCGTTCCCGGGCACGACTGCGCTTGTGTTCAGGGTCAATTTCTGCTTGCTCTGCATCCTGCTTCTCACTTGGCTTGGGACAGGCATCGAAGGAGGAGCTGGTTTTGCTCCTCTCCTCTGGCAAAGAGCTAGTGAGAATGAACCAAAGGAGACAGGAGAGCAAAAGCATGTTAGGCACCAACTTAACTTTCACTTCCACATTTTCCCTTAAATTTATTCTAGGGACACTGGGTGATCTTGGGCAAGTCACACTCTCTTAGCCTTAGAGGAAGGCCATGGAAGAAATGTTGCCAAAAAACCCTGCAATAGGGTTGCCTTAAGACAAAACTGACCTGAAGGCATACACCACCACCACTATGGCCCAGAAGCCCGCTGTTGAAATTTCAGCCATTCCACCATCTCTGAAACTTCTTGCTATGAATCCTGATCTACATTTAGCATTTAAGATCCAGCGGAGTGAGCACCAGGCAAACTTGCCTTGTCTTGAGCCAGAACCAATTTGATCTTTGGAAGCTCTGCATTTTACATTTCAAGCCAGAGAAAAAACTTCTTAAGAAAACAATTCTGAATTCAGACTACGGTATACCCAAACATTACAAGCAGGACACAGTCATGTTCTGAAGCAGATAATCATGAACTCTGGCAACAACACTAGTCAAACTAGAAGTCTTATATTAAATACTTCTCACTAAACAGGCTGAAACAGCAGAACAGTTTCTTCTTGTTCTGTCTTTCTCAGCAAGAGGTTTCCAATTCCTGTTTTAAAATCTCTAAGAACAACAGAAAGTTCCTCTTTGCAGCTGGCTTACAACTGTTCACAGTAGGGCTTTGCTACTGGTGACCTCAAAGATAAAGTAATGTTTCCAAGCAGTCTTATTACAGTAAGACATCCTATGAAACAAAATTCAGAGGAGATTACAAAATACGCATTTTCCTTCATGAAGAAATACATTCAAAAAAGCCCAATGTGATGTGGATGGTGTATTTCAATATTTTTCTTTCGGTATACATTCCTCCATGAGCTCTACTCAATGAAGAAAAATATGATGCCAGGATCAGTCATAACAAAATACAAATATTGGACTTGTTCACCCATTTGAGTTGCAGGCTGCTGTATATACTCCTAATTTTCTGCTTTAAACTGCCCCCAAATGAAGACTTGGTTTCAGTCAGTTAGATCAGTTCTCAGACTCTAGCTCAACAACTAAGGGGAAGAGTGAATATAAGAAAGTAAGCAACTACTTGGAGAAAAGGTGAATTGGCATGTCTGCCAAAGGATTCCTTAGGAAAGGTTCCCCATTAAATATCTCCAAGCTATTCTCTGTTCTGAATATTCAGATTCTTTCAACACCACCAGACAAGGATATTTTTCATACGCAAAGGGTGGCTTCAGACCCCATCACCCCACACATACTATGCAACCTCCACCTTTGGCTGGCTGCACGAGACATTCCTGTCCAAAGTGATTCAGAGTTGACACCGGTGTGACATCATGCAAAATAGCTGTTTGCCACTCATGGGTACACCTGGAAACTACAGCAGCTTTGAACGTATCCAGTGATGATGAAAGGGCAGTTTAGCACCTTTTTGTAATAGATTTTCCGTAATACATTTTCTCCTCTTCTGTACTTCAGGGGTAAAAGTGTTCAGTACAAAGCAACCCTGGTTCATAGGTAATATCTCAGCCCTGAATTTCAAGATATGACATTTTGCTGCTTCTTCTAAAGACAGGACTCAGCACAAGGCCTGATGCAAGCTATCACTGACAAAGAAAGCTGCAGCACTCAAGGTCAATATTGAGAAAAGAAAAGGAAGAGCGATACACACAGGCAGCAGACAGGCAAGGTGAAGGAAAGGGATTTCAGACATCCGAGGAGAGCCTAAAAGGAACTGTCAGACAAGGCCTTTCAACAAAACATGACACATGCTAGCCTTCAGCATGCAAATTTGCAGACTAGGTTTAAAAATAAGACAGCAATAATCTTAACTCCAATGACTCTACAGAGAAACATTCAGCCACAAACCAGGGATCAGAACCCCAAGGTAGACTAACAATAATAAACACATTTTATCACCCATACCAGTTAAGTACTCTGAACCAAGAATATATAAAATGGAAGTCCAAATACACTTGCAAAACCTCCAGCTGAAACAAATGAGAACCACTCAGTTTTACTGGAGAAAGTAAACAGAGAAATGATCATAATGATCGGCAGTTTGCTAGTTTGTAAATAAATTCTACCTAACTTGCCAGTTGTCACCAACATCTGTAAACTGAATGCATCATATTACCTGACTTCCCAGCCTATAAAGGCCTACGGGCTTTCTGGAGTAGCCACAGTGAACCACTACAAATCTACATGCCTTGGCACCAATGCATCTCAGAAATGATCTGCTCTGAAGCATTAACTGCAGACGTTTATCTCGCCGTGTGTTCCTTGCTGAAAACTGTTGGCACATCAGTTGAGATCACTTAAGGACAGGTATGTTCAACTGGACCAAACGTCTGTCTCGTTCAACATTCTGTTCTCCCAGTAGCCAGCAAGATGCTGGTGGGAAGCCCGTGAGCAGGACATGACTACAAAACAACCCTATACCTGTACATACTTGTGCTCCCTGCAACTTGTGTGGGGGCCATACTGCCTTGATACTGGAGGTAACATACGGACATCCTGACTAGTAGCCACTGATAATCTTATCCTCACAAATTTGCGCAGTTCCCTTCTGACCCTGTTGGCAGGCACTCCCTGTATCTCACGGTAGTAAATTTCTTGGTTTATGTGTGGGACAAAAAAAGAAGAATCAAAGGATTTATGTACATTGGAACCACCTTTCATGTGTATTTATTATCCATCAGTGGCTCTGAGAACCAGTGTTTCTATCAGATTTGGGCAGCTATGACAAAGCCCACCATGTAAAACTGGCTTTTAACTATAGGTTTTGAAGCAGCAGAATGTTGCAATTGCATCCAGCCTCTTAAATTAAATGCTCCTTAAGTCCACAGTACAGGATCCCAGATCTGACACCTGCCCTCTCCAGAGTACAGTTGATGAAAACAGTCTGGTTGCACAGGGGGCTAGAATGATTCATTTTGTTTTCAGAATTTATACCTCTCCTCAGTAATAAAAGAAAATGTTCAAGGCTTCCTTCTGTCCCATTCCAGTATGCATCTACTCTGTTACCAGCAGCTCAGGCAATTGAAACAAGAGCGTCAGGGCTCCTTACGGCCGGCCACTCCCTAAACTGCAAACCCCAGGATTCCATAGGATGTTGAAAGTGGAATAATTGTGCTACAGCCATCTAGTGCGGAAATGGCCTACGTGTGAGACATCATGCCCCAATTGTGTTGCCACATATAAATCTGCCTAATATTTTTTTTTTTAAAGGGCCTATGAACTTAGTCTTTGTGTGAGGACACCAATAAGCAGCACCAGCGAGAGGCCTGGGGATTTCAATATACTGTTTAACTTGCAAAGCCTGTCATCTCAGATATTTCTACCTGCTTCAGGCCCCCAGCATCCTTAGCAACAGGATGGATGTGCAGCTGAGAGATGCTCCTTGATCTTTTAGATAATGCACATTTTGAACTACCTGGCATGCTGTGATGGGATTTGGGACCCATCTGCCTAGCAAAAGGATTGGATCCTCATATGCTTACCTGCCATTCCTGTGTGCTTGATCATTGCAACTCAGAGGTGTTGAGAAGCATTTCTTTACCATGTTGGCAGAGCATCTGATTACTTGAATAGTTTACTGAACAAACAGTAGCTGTAAGAGACACCACAGTCTCTCAGTGTTTCAGCACCAACCCAACTGTGCTGTGGATTCATGCTGTACCTTCAGCTGTTGCCTCCTCCTGATGAGACAGGATGTCACTTCCATGGTACACATTTTCAACACGGAAAAGCCCCATAAGATATTTAGGGGACTGTGTGAAAATATAACACTGGTAAAGACTACTACTTCCAGGCAATCGCATTTAATGCAGTGACGTTTCTGTGTCTTCCAGAAAGGTAGGAGCTTGTAGTCACGCTTCCCACTTTATATTTTTTTAAATACTGGCTCAGTTGTAGTGACATTCTTATGTTGTCACAATGACGCAACACGGAGAGCGCTGCTGTGCTGAAAGAGGCCATTCTGTAGCAAAACTAGGCCCTGACCCTCCGTGCCCACTTCTCCACCCTCACTTGCACATTTTTAAAGCAGAGAAGCAAAACTTGTACCCATTCATACTGCAGCAAAGAGAGGGGAGCATGCAGTGAATCACAAGATATACAAACCACAAAACGTTAATACAGGAGAGAACACAGTTTTCCAACCTGGGCTTCAGCACCGATAGTTTCAAAGAGAAGCTTTTCCTGGGAACGCATGGAAATTAAACATATGAAGGAGTGAGGAGAGAAAGAGAAGAGGGCACAGGAGTACCCAGACAGTGGTGGGATGAAGTACAAAGAAAGGTAAATGGATCTTTGTGAGTTGAGATGGCTGCTTTTTTTGGCAGCGTCCGCGCATCTTGTTAAGCCAGACTTAGCAAAACCATGAGGCTCTGGCATACAGGTCATTTGCTTCCTCCCTTGACACAAACAGGTAAAGTAACTAGAAGAAGTTAATACGAATGACACTCAAACCCAGGTTTATAGTTCACTGCACCAAGGTTTACTGCTGTCTTATGATTCCCAGTTTGTCTGGTTGGAGTTAGTCCTAATTGCAGATTTGGGTGTCATGCAAAGCTGTCTCCTTGGTCCATTTACCTGTGCGTGCAAAGGGAAGAGGAAATAGGTTGCATGTATTTGCTTGCTGATACTGTTGTTCATCCAGTCAGGATTTCTGGCGTAAAATGACATATGAACACAGCTCTTGTGGGCTGTTTTTGTAGTCTCAGCTCTCAAAAGAGAAATCCTTAAGGGGCTGAGAATGAAAGGACAAAAGTGGCAGAGGTGTAAGAAAGAGACAGGGAGAGAGAGAGAACTATTCCTAGAAGCAGACAAATGATGCTTCAGTTGTTGCGCACAGTGAGATGATGTGGGTTAATCCATGTGTGGCTTCTAGAAATCACTGAAGAACACTAGAGAAAATAATATTTATAACTGTGGTAGCTGCTTCAGTCTTTTGGAAAACTGGCAAGGACGCATCCGGGTATAAACTACCATAACTGCAGCTGTTTCAGAGTAAAATCTCTCATGGAGCACAGTATCCATGATGGAATGCATTACGGATTCAAAGAAGCAACAAGGTTTTGAGAGATGGATGGGGGGGGGTGTAATTAAGCACCGGGCTCCCTGTGATTTTAATTCTCTTGGAATGAATGTTTGTTTCTGACCTACAATCTAACCTTTAAAATGCACGTTTCCTCAAAAGTATTCCTAAGTGGAGGATATGGAAATTTTTGAATATAATGCTACTGATTATACAGTTAACTTTGCTCCAGGAGCCCAAGGAAATAGAGCATCTAAAGGTATTGTCACATGGCAGTGACTGAGTTTATGCACATACAAGGGTCGTGCTGCAATGGGGAACTGGTTGAGCTGCAATCTGTTATCTTCTGTGCTTCCCTCTTTTGAAAGTACTGGAACATGCATCTTGAGCAACAGACCCAAGGTCGCTCGGAGAACAGAGATTTGAACATGGGTCTCCAATCCCTCCCAGCAAGTCTAGACACTGCACTGCATTCCTAACGAAAGGTGCAAAACTGGAAGAGGCCACAGCTGGGATATCTGGCAAACAAACAGCAGTTGCCAGAACCGGGAAAATCAGAAACTCATCTAAGGCACACTCAGAAGAGGGGAAAGAGGCTGGGGGAGTGAAGACTGAAAATGAGTAGGTTCAAAAAGAAGGTGTGCAGAGCATGTTAAGAGTGGAAGGAGAAGAAGCCAACTGTCCTCATTTCTCTTACCTGGTCACATCGGGCGCTGTGGTGGGACGCACATGCTTCATAATTGTCTGGATCCAGTTGCGGCGAATCCCTGATGTCATGGCAGAAAGGGTGAACTTTCCTTCTTTAGTCTAGGTAACAAAGGAAGACAGACCCATGAGGGAAAGACATCACACGGAGCTACCCCTCAGGACTGTCCCCTGTGGGACAGAAGTCTTGTACTTTCTATACTATTGGCAACTATTCTTCTCAAACTGCTGTCTCCTATCCCACTACGTGATCCCTGCTGTTCCCCAAATTTCTTTTATTAAAAAAAAAAAAGGATAACTGAACCTGATAATTTTTGGAAGGGAACTTGCATTGTCTGGTTCACCCTTCCCCACAAGAGGGAACTTTTTTTGTTTGCAGGTGTCAAAGCGCAGGCTGGTTTTGCAGGTGGGACTGAGGAAGACGCTTCCATTTTTAAGGAATAGACACCTGCAGAAGGTTGCTTCAGTCTCTTCAGATTATCTAGTTTTGACCTCCAGACTGGAGAAGATTTAGTTTGTTTATAGGGTGTCTACCCCATTTCATTATTTTTAGAATCCTCAACATGGCTCACACTGAGATTCATAACCTTAAAACGAAAAAACAAGACCAGCAGCTCAGAAAGGACAGAAAAGTGCTAACCACTGAAAGCTCTGTGAAATCAGATGGTCGTGGCCTCAAACATATTAAACAAAGTCGTAAGAATATTCCCAGAACATCATAAAAGAAAGACCCTTTCTAGTAACTTGCTGAAGCTCGTAGGGGGTTCCAGAAAAGGGTCTCAAATGTGGACCATGACTGACAAGACAAGTGTACAAGGGAGAACACAATCCATCACACAATATTCAAGGATTTAAAAATAATCACCCCTTTGGATTGTGCTCAGAAAACAAACTGAAAGTCAAGGAAGCTCTTTCAGACTCAGAAATATGATCTGTGAGCCTCAGTCCACAGCCTGGCCATTGTGTTTCGAATAAGTTTTCAGCCATTTCTTGAGGGCAGCCCTATGTACACTGCATCACAGAAGTCAGATGTAGATTTTATCAAGGTATTTGTGGCTGCAGACAAATCACCAAATTCCAGGAGGGGGTATAGCTGAAGCCCCAACTGAAGTTGGTAGCAATTGTTTTATCTTCCCATGACGCAAAGCTGCATCGAGCAACACTCCTGAGCTGGTGGACTAAATTCTTAAAAGGAAGCGCCATTCCGTCCAGAACTGAATGTCAGTCACCTTCCTCGCTACATGACCCATCCCCATGTTCTCCAAGTTTCTCTTACGTGGATCTGGAAGCCATAGTTCCTCTGAACAGGGTATTCTGTGACATCAAAACAAGTCGACAAGTCAATTTCCCCATCCAAGTCAGCAGCCTGGCAAAATGAAACAAGAGAAGAAAGGGCAGTCAGTGGCACAGGCGTCTCTCCCATCTCCAACAAGTTGCGCATGATTATTTATTTATTTGCTCATCTATAAAGCACCATCCATGCGCATGAGAAAATTCAGAAGGGGAAGGATGAGACCCAGAGGAGCCTACCATCTAAAATTCAACACAGGGAAGGGAAATGGAAAATGGGTACAGGCTCAGCAGACGCAGAAAAGCATCAAAAAATAAGCCTAAACTCCCAGCCCCAACTGCAACGTACCTCCTCTGCCACAGAATCCCGGTAGTATCTCAGGCTTTGATCGGTCAGGACAAACCAATGTTTCTTCCACTATTAAACAAATAAGACAAGCTGCTTACAATCTTACAACCTGCTGTGATCTCAAGGCTGAGGCATGTGTTTACGTGCATTATGTACGTGAGGAAGGGAGCGTGCTATATTCTGTTAACACCATCCTCCATGCTGAAGAGGATTAATTCATATTCTCCAGACTTCGGTCATAACGCTGACTGATACAGATGAACACGAGGACAATTCAGAACATCACTTACTGCTTTTGCACATGTCAGGAACCCATCTCCAGAATCTGAGTGTGGGGGACAGGAAGGTGATTGGGACCACACAGCAGGAGAACGCTAATGCTTTCATGCTCCGCTTGTGGACTTTCTGGGCCGACTGGGTTTATTAGCTGCTGAAAACAAAATGCTGGCCCAAATGGATCTTAGTTTTGTTCCCCTTCTGGTTTCCCTTCTGACTGGAAAGTAGATGAACCTGCTACAATCGCATGCATGTCTACTCAGAAGTAATACCCACCAAATTCAATGTGGCACCCCTGGGAAGGTGGACATAGGATTACAGCCTTAGTGAATGACAGCAGGCTACATCCAGTTATTATTTACCTAAAGTAGACTCAGTGAATCAGTGAGGTTTGCACAAGTGTTGACTTACTGTTGAGCCACTGATTCAAGGGATCTTCTCTATTAAGGCCAGAACCACAAGGGCTGATTGTCCCAAAGCATGAGATGTCAAAGAACTGTTTAATGTCTCAGCCCAGTGAGCGAGGCTGAAAGCTTTACTCTAGGGAAGGGAATTGTGAGCCTCTCCCTGCCAGTGTCATTACACTGTAAATCCCAGCAGCCACAGTCAGCATAGCATGGTGAAAGCTGGAAGTTGCAGTTCAACATCTGGAGGACTGAACGATTCCTACCCCTGCTTTAGTCAGTTAAATTCACCATTAAAAAAAAACTTTGTAGTTAAGGAAACTGGCATCTCAGAATAATAGTACCAGGGTGTTTTTTTTTTTAACAATACTTATGTGTATTTGATATAAAACCAATTATAAGCACAGCAGGTAGCAGGCTGTATTTCAGATATATCTCCCCCCTTCAGATTTCTGCAGAAGGAGATGACTCTTTCAAGATGCATGTGCAAACGCACACGCTATGTATGAAAAAAAGATCTTAAGCCTCAAGGTTACCAGTTCTGCACCAGCCGTGTCTCCGTGTTCTTTCTTAACAGAAGGAAAGAGGACAGGAAGCCAAAGCAAAGGAAGAGGGAGGGAACAGGCTGTTTCACTGGAGCAAGGCCACCCTCTCGTGTCAATAAAGTCTGGCAACCCCGTGGGGTCTGGGAAGAGAACATCCAACCACGTTGCGGGGGGGGGGCAAGGCAAACAGCTGGTCCTTCCATTAAGAGCTGCCTCCAAGGCATTCTCATTTAGTCCAATTACTTCCCCTTACGGTATGGCAAGATGCCTGGTACTGTGCTCAGCGCTGGAGTCCAAGAAGCTAGTGATGGAAACTGGCAGCACAGCCCCTGCTTTTGTTTACAGACCAAAGCCTTGATAGTCAGGGAATTTGGACACCGAGACCAAAGTCCTTGCGGGGAAGACCCAGGGCTAGTGGGAGGCATTTGGCTGCTTTCAGGATGATTTTTTAAAAACAACTGATGGCCAACCGTGTAGGGGAAGGTTGCAATTGTAATTCATCCCCCTCCTCAAACTTTTGAGGGGCAAAAAACCAGTGATCTAGAGGTGTCAATGGTCACAAAATATGGATCGTATGTAGCCCAGGATGCACTTTTAGTAACCCTGAGATAAACGAACCTGCTCACCACAGAATTCTTTGACAACAGCCTCAAAAGAAGAGAGACCAAACTATATTTGCCGTTGTTTTAGTTGCATAGTATGTACAGAGGTACAGCTTCAGGTAAGACAGAAGTAAAGAAAGATTTACATGTTTTTTATTTGGGATGGCTTATCTTCTCACTGACTATATGTGCTCTGCAAGACTTTCTGGATCAAGGAAAACAGTAACCTGCGCAAAGGTGCATGAAGCCTAAGTACAAAATAATAATGCCCAGAGAGGAAAATGTTCCCTTCCCTGAGGAAAAGCTGGGAAAAAATTTAACAGTTATTATTTCCAAGATGTACTATAGCAAATGAAAGAAGGCTTTCACACAAGACTTACCTGTCCATCTTCGTACTGTTTGGTCAGCCACCCTTTCTTGAAGTTCAGCAGGTCAGGCTGTAAAGAAAAAAGAAGAACAAAATCGAGAGTTCTCCTCAAAACTCAAACTGGACTGTGACGCACAACTGCAATTAAGGGAAGACACCCACATGGTCATTTTTTCCAAACACCAGTCTGAACATAAATGAAGTTCGGGTGTCTTCCTCATCTAAGAAATGAGTTTGTACACGCATAAGGAAGGAAAGTCTTAGGATAGCTACATACAAAAAAAGATATCCTCAGAAAGGCTGATTCTTTTACTGAACTAATTAAAAGTATATTGCTTTCAAAATCATCACAGAATGATCCTATAGACAAAACCCACTGGGATCCCACGATCCTGGAATTCCATTTATGGGTGGAACGGCTTTGGAAGGAAAACCAAGTCTGTCTGTGTATTTGTGGGAATTTACGTGGCCGGTGGTCACCCTTTGCACTCGATTACAGAGATCTCACCATGTTCTCATCCAAGGTCCAAGAGCAACTGCTCCCCACCCCCTTGCAAGGAGAGCTGTTTCTGTTCTCTGTCCAGAATTGTAAAGGCACCAGGTTACAGACCCATCACGGCAGTTTCTTTAATTCTGACACTCCAAGAATAAAAGACAGGAATTTCACTATAATGTTACCAGCAGTAGCTTCCCATGATAAAGATTCACCTTCTGAAAAATAAGTAATTTTGGAAACGATGCTGAACAAGATCTGGGATGTCCTGAAAATGGAGAAATCAGCCACCATGATAAGACAAATTTAACGGTAGACTTTGAAGTGTGTGTAATCCTAGAACATGCATTTCAAATCAAGGTCTAGTCTTATTTGAATACCCTCCATCAAGAGAGGGAAAGCATGGCTCTTCTCTCGTTACCAAGACAAAGCCTTCCCTTTTTAGCGAGACTACCTGACATCAACATCTGGATGTGAACTTTGCAATCATCAAAATTCAGGGCTATTATGCTATCCATCTGCTGTTGATAAAAGCAATTTTCTGAATTACAGGGAAGGCAGCTCTAAGTTACCTATCAAATTTTCTGAACTACAGGGAAGGCAGCTCTAAGTTACCTATCAGGATATGGTGTCTCTCAAGATTTCTGAAGACCCTCCTATAGTTTCACAACTTTCTTGCTCCCCCGACAAACCAAAACCAGTATTTTGCTCTGTATGTCAAATGTCCCCAAACCCCTACATAATCACGTGCAAATTGCTGCTTAGTTATAAAGCTTGGGCCAATCCCTGTCTTCTAACCTAGCCTGCCACACCGGAGAATAGTCACGCATGCTAGGCAGCGTTCCCAACAAAAGATGTTGCTCAGTTCAGCTGACAGCTCCGCTCAGAGAAGGAACAAGCATTATGTATGAGTCAAAATGAAGAACAAGGCAGACTATAAACGCTAAGCAAAGATGTAACCGAACTGCTCCAGATTTAAGGAAGGGGATTGCAAACGCCAGCCAGCAAGCGTCGTCTCTAAAATGCTAAAAATGCTCCTAATGACACGAAAACAAAAACCCACCAGCAGAGAAATGCAGGTGTGTTGTTTCAAACTGAAGGAGAAGTCAGTAATCACTCAACGTTTGCAATTCAGGCTGGAAGACCAAAACGGCGTGTGTCTGAATCAGCCTACCTTCTCCATGCCCTTCCCTGCCCATCTGCCAATTCAAAGAGTCTCCAAGGTCTTCTTCCTCAATTCTCTGGCTTTTATTTATAAACTCTGCTGGACGTGGCTGGCAGCTGGAAGTCACATGGATGGTGGGATTCTAGCTACTGTAAAAGAGCTCCTATTTATGAGGCCTCAAAATACACGAGATACTTGGCCATGTGTGTGAGCGAGGGAGAGAGCAAAGCATCTAACGGGCCCTGAATAGTCAGGTTTCTTTGGAAGCAGTACGACTCCTACTGCAAGCTGTGACTTTAAAAAGCTGCCAAATCTGGTAGCAAACAACGTTCTTCCCACCACCATACATGGTGGAAGTTCTGAAGGAAAAGACTGGTCCCCCAACGTGAGCAGGGAATGCTGACAGGCATCTAAGGGTGGCAGATTTAAGACAAAGGAGCCCCAGTCCACTTGACGCTGGAACAAGGAGAAAGAGTTACTTCCACCGATTGACAATTTCCCCCCTAAGAAAATGTTAACACAAACACACATGCAAAAAGCTATTCCCCAACAGTCACAGAAATAGAAAGACTCCTGTCCCGGAGATACAGTAATATGATCATGTGGGAGAGACCCACCGGATGCAAAGAGACAATCCCTGTGTAAGAAGAGTCGTCTGCGGATTTGGAAGGACTGAGGCACCCAGAAGGAAAAAAAGGGCTCTAGTGCCCTCCGCAGCTCAAGCAACATAAATGCTGACCTCTGACAGCTGACAGCCAAACCTCCTCATCCCTTTCCATGCAATGAGGATGAGGGCCTTAAGTAGCCACAAAGTGTTCCTTCCCTCTGTGAATCATTTCTAGCGCCACTAAAGGATTACAGAGAATAACAGAAAGCTCTGAATCTCCAGCTGTTCCGCCCAAACAGGTGTGCTCTGCTGGGCATGATGACACCCATGCACTTGGCCTGCTGCAAACACATCTGCACCAACTGGTGAGTGCCAACATCAAGTGACAATCTGGAGGTGGGAATGGCAACACTGCAGGATAAAACGCACCAGAGATGACAATTCCAAGTGACATCATTTCAGCACAGTGCTTTTTGGTAGAGCACGTTCCGTCGGGCATTCAGTTGTGCGTCGGGGTGGCCAAGTAATGACAATTTAGGTGACGTACATGCATGTGCAATCTCCCTGGAAGTACCACATCCACCATTTCTAGGCAAGGAGGGCCCAGGTACTAGTGCTAAGCAATCCAGATTGCCTTCTTCAAGTGCCTGAAATGCCACTGTCTCCAAAAGCAGGTACAGCAACAGATGCTAGACAGAGATTCTGCATATCCCTTGGATTAGAGACTGGAGAAACTACAAAATACATACTGGATGCAGAGTTATGGCGGTGTCAACCTCCTGTGGAAGAGCTATATTGTTGCTGTTGTGTGCCTTCAAGTTGTTTCTGACTTATTCTGACCCTAAGGCAATCCTATTCTCTGGGCCCAAGAGTGTGCAATGTGCTCAAGATCACCCAGTGGGTTCTCCATGGCTGAGCAGTGAATCAAACCCTGGTCTCTAGGGTCACAGACCAATGCTCAAACCATTACACTGTGCTGGCTGTAGGAGAGCTATATCCTCCCCTAAAATTAATGACTGGTTGACAAAAGCATCAACTGAAGATGCTCTCAGAAAGGAATAGGAACTTGCCTAAAATGGAGTCGGAACTCTGATCCATCTAGCGTAGTACTGTCTACATCGGTGCTTCGCTGGCTCTCATGTGTGGGACCAGCAATTTTTCTCTTAATGTGCCAGGAACCATTCCCACATCTGCACCCATAAGCTACCCACTGTATCTTTCTTTCCTAGAAACGGCAGGGACCAGCAACTGTTGGCTCACACAGTGGCGCTGGTCCATGGACCACCACTTTCAGTAGCACTGTCTACACTGACTGGCAGCAGATCTCCAGGGTTTCAACTGATTTATCCCAGCCCCCATTTGGGGACTGCTAGGGTCTGAACCTGCGACCTTTTGCATGCAAAGCATGAGCTCTGTCACTGAGCTAAACTCCTTTTTCATGGACATCTCTTCCTGTTATCCTTACTACATAATTCAGTCATTACAAGTACCTGCTTAAAAGTCAAAGCTGTGTTCTTAGATTCAATTGTGAGACAAAACAGACACAGAACGGATGAAGAAGGGAACACAGTGGGAAGCAAGTTGTTCACCTTTCCCACTCAATTCCAAGCGCTGTACACCCACATGAAAAAAAAGTCACATGCACTGCAGAGTGCCAAAAGTGTCGTCTTGTGTAACAGGCATGGCAAGACTCGCCTGCTGGTAAATGTTCCACTCTGATAAGGCCAACCCAGTCTTCAGAGCAGTCTTGAGGCCGGAGAGAGAAATGCAGACAGAAGGAAAGAAAGGCCAAATAAATTGTCACTACAAAGTGGTTTCACTGCGGTTCACAAAAACCTGCTCAAATGAAGCCATCAGTAAGGCTTCCTTGCTGACTGTACCCTGTGTAACTTCTTGAGAAACAGCATTACAAATTAGCTGCTGGTTAAAGGCTTCCCACTGAAATTGAATGGTAAAGATGCTATCTCCGTTTTCAAACCAAGAATCAAGAGCAATACAGAAGACAGACATAACCAGTACTAAATCTGCAGCTTGGGCAAAAAACATGAAGCAGAATGAACCAGTCTGGGAGGGAACAAAGTGGTTCTTAGGTGTGAAAGGGGGGAAGTTTGTTCAAGAAAGACCAGACAGACCAGTTTCTGAGTACGACTGGGCACCTGCCATGAGTGGGGCAAACAGCATGGATGTAGGGATCCCAGTTAGTCATGCTGTTGTTGTATCCAAAGGCACCGACCTACACGGTGCAGAGCCCAGCACACCACACACAGAAAGAAAGTGCTCTTAGGGCTGAAGAGAAACTCCTACAAAGAAGGCCATTTTTAGCTGCATCGCAAATTTAAGAGACCCTTGTTCAGTCTTAATGCCTACTGTAACATTTGGCTCAAATTCCCAACTGGGGACGAAAGCAATTAGTATACAATCACAGTATCAGCTCTCAAATTCTGCCTCATCAAACAGTCTGCTTTTGCACCAGAAGTGCAAAATTCCTCTGCAGAGGACAACTAAAAAAAGAGGCACGCCCATGCCTCCTTGCAGTCCTACAACAAGTCTGCCTCCACAGCACAGACGCACAAAAGACTTACAGTCATGGAAGACTCTGTAGATCTTCTATCCAACGATTTTGCTCGGCGGTGTGGGGACAAAGGAGAAGTCGACATATCCAGGATGGAGGTGGTGGTTGTTTCAGCAACAAAGTCCTGCAAAGAGCACAAGAGGTCACACAGATGCCCATCTTGCCACTGAATGCTCTGCTGTTGGATTAAGACTTGGGGGGCCCACGCTACAAAGACACCACTTCCATTCTTGTGCAGGGAATATACGTCTCATCAAAGTGGAGAGAGACCAGACTGCAATCTTACCCGTTTCCGGGGGAAAACCCTCTTCTCACTCCTGCCCTGTCGAGTCTCGCTGTTGGAAGCATTGGTCTCCATATGCTCAGCATTTTCAATATCTAGTGCTTCAAATTTTTCAATTACCTGGGACCTCCTGGAAAACAGATGAAAGAGGGACAAGGTTGTTTTACCAAACAGAAGCAGCTACAATCTCTTAAAAGTTGCCAGCAGTCCCACCTCTCCCCTCCCATGAGGACACATTGGAAATACAAAGGCATCAGTCTCTCTCATTTTTTCAGTACAGGCCTACTGTAATATTCAGATTTACTTAGCTGGGGATGGATGGAGAATTAGGTATTTGACAAGGTGTGTACATCTGGGTATAATTATGTGTCTTTCTCAAACACACCACATACACAGAATCTGGAATGAGAACCCCATATCCAGTCATTGTATCCTCCACGCAATCCACAATTTCATTCTATTTATCTTTTCTCAGATTCCTAATCTTGACTTCTGGGATCTTGCAGCCTGTTGGCCGTCTGTGGCCCCCAGGGCTTTTCTGCTGGCCCCCTGCTTCACCTGGAGCCGCCCTCCCGTCTCCCCTGACCTCAAGGACAGTTTTCAAACAAGTGGCATAGATCCCCCCGGTATGGTAAACGACCACCCCAAGACCTCTCCAGGAACAGTGGTTGACCTTAAAATGCTTCTAATCCCTCCCAAAATATAGGAATCAAAACTGGAAGTGACTTCTGGTTTGATTTAGAGCTGAATGTGATTTGATGTGGTCCACAAAAGCTAGTTTCTGTGTCCTTGCAACTGCCTGAGCCCCCTGCTCTCTACAGCACTGCGTGCTGGCCGCAGGAACTGGCTTGGGCAACAGCAGGAGGACAAAATGCAAAGGGCACCACTCGTTTGCCTGGGTGGTCTGCCTTGGAAAGCCACAACTGGTGACCTTTATCACGTGAATTCTGTGAGAGAAGGCCTTCCATCTTGAAGTTCTACTAAGAAAGTGTTCCTGGACACACTCTTGGCGGCTGATTCGTCTGCACAGAACAGGACCCTGGCCTGAACACAACTCCAGCTGGCCTTTGGGTGGTCTGAAGCCCACCCAGTTGGCAGCAGAGATGATCTGTATTCCAGGCTGTGAAGTTTATTCCTGCCGCTGTGCTAGGTTAGGACCAACCCCACCCTGGAGCCTTCTCTGGAAATTACAAATGGATACCTTTGCTATGGTGTGGCTTGAACTTTAGTACTCAATGACAATTTAATTCACTTGTACTGTTGGCCAGTTTTGATAAATTAACATTCACATTTAAAAAGATCTTAAACAGTCGAAATGTCTCTTCCGTTTTAATTTTATTTTTGCTCCTCCTCTCTCATTTGAAGCATACTGTAGTTAATTTGGGGTGGAAGGAAGAAAGTAATCTGCAGAACAAACTGTGTGGAAAATCCTGCCTTGAGGGATAGCGCAGAATACCTGCTGGTTCCATCCAGTCCCCTTCAGACAACACAGAATTACGGCAAATGCTGCTCACTGTTATTTCAATATACATAACAAGAGGGTTTTACGGGGCGGGGGCGGAGGCAGCTTCAGGAACCACAGAAGAGCCACTACACTCAACCTTGTTGAGAGGCTTGCGGACCAAAGAAAGAAGGAATTATTTTCTAACTGATGGTGAACAGTAGGAACGTGCGTGCCAAAAGAAATCCCAAACCAAAACTGAACAAACGTAGAGGATTAAAACTTTGGAATCTTGCACCCATGTTGAAATTGCTGTGCTAGTTGCAAAAGAAAGCTAAGTGGATTCTTTGGAGGTTTGGAGAAGGAAGAAACCTAACGATTAATGAAACAAAAAGTCTTATTTGAGATTTTGAAAGAAGTGTTTGATAAGAGTTTGATGCCACAGTGTGCCTATGAAGCGATGTCGGTACAAGTGGATGAATATCCATCTCAATACTAATTTCTAATCAGCAAAACGTTGTTTGACTGGATGGAACCACAGGATCACAAAATCCCAGGATGAAGACAGGGATTTTCCCGCCACAGCATCCCTTCCAGATTGGGCCCTGGGATCACCAGGAAAACAGCATGCCACATGCAGAGAGAAAGAGCAAACCCACACCAAGACACCCACAGAAGAGGCAGCTCCGGGGGCCGATCACAAACTACTGGAGAAGACAGACTTTTTAAAAAAGGACTCTGCAACCACCTCCTTCTTCATAAGTCAAGCTCTCATGGATCTGATCCTTCATAATCAATTTTAAACTGGCACCAGCCATTTACTTGTTTTTTACAATATCCATTTCTACCCTTCCTCTCAGCTCTGGCAAAGACAAAGCAGATCGGTCTACAAAATTAGCATTCGGCTCAGCCAAAACAATGAAGATCTGGAGGGAAATCCTGTTTGCTTCGGGGGAGAAAAAACCCAGAATAAAAAATAGAGTCAGGGGGCTGAATTCTCATGGAAAGGAATTGCACCACTGAGTTGTCTACAGCTTGAATTTGTTTAAAAAATTTGTTTTTG
Source organism: Ctenosaura bakeri (assembly GCA_948474755.1). Lineage (NCBI taxonomy): Eukaryota > Metazoa > Chordata > Lepidosauria > Squamata > Iguanidae > Ctenosaura > Ctenosaura bakeri. Next base: position 315,550 of record CAOLHI010001769.1, read on the forward strand.
AGATGAGATGGTAGCGAAGCAGGCGGAGTATAAAGGCGGACACGTCACACAGCAGGAGAAGGCGGAGAGCAACAAGACCTGAAAGAAAAGAAAGCTGGAATATGAATGAACAGAAAAATCATACTTTCTTTTCCCCAACCCGTAAATGAAAATCAAAATCATTCCAAGATTTCTAAAAGAAAAGAAAACAAAAACACAAATCATCAGCAAAATAAAATGTAATCATTGCAAAACACCAGAATCACATCCCCGCTGTGCATGGTTACTCTAATCATCAAGGAAGGAGGGCTGGGTAGAGGTTGTGTGGGCAGCTGGGTGCAATGAGACCCCCTCTGTTATTCCCCTGTCCCAAATTTACCCAAGTGGCCCCTGAAAGCCTTTGCCAGAAAGGCATGCAAGCAACCTGCAGAACTCAAGAGCTCTGAACAGACGAGGAGGAGGGGAGGAAGAGGCACTTGGATGTTCACCAACTACCCAGCTGCAGCTAGAGAGCTTCAAAATGGCAGAGAGAAAGAGGGTGGCTTGCAGTGGAACAGTGGTGGTGCCCTTTTTTCTGCTGTGGTTGCGTGCCTTCAAGTCAACTCTTGACTTACGGCAACCTCATCACAGGGCTCTCTTGGCAAGATTTAGTTGAAGGAGATTTGCCACCATTGCCTTTCTCGGAGGCTGAGAATGTGTGACTGGTCCAAGGTTAGCCAGTGGGCTTCTGGGACTGAGCAGAGATTTGAATCCTGCTCTCCCAGAGTCCAAGACTAATGATCAAACCACTACACCTCACTGGCTCTAAAAAAATTTAGTTTCCTTGGTAAGATTTTTTTCAGAGGAGGTTTGCTATAGCCTTCCTCAGAGGCTGAGAGAGTGGGACTTACCCAGTGGGTTTTCATGGCTGAGTAGAGATTTGGATTCTAGTCTACTGGGGTCTCAGTCCAACACTAATTCCAGGCCATTCTCTTCTTTCCCCCTTCCACCCCCTTTTACTGCAAAAAAACCCAATTTGGGAACCAGTCCTGGGAGAGAGAGCACACACAGACAACCCCCGCCTCCCCATGTCTTCCTTGCAAAACACATCCTTGCTCCTCCAAGTGAAGGCAACCATGGTTTCCCCAAACCCACATCTGCTGGAAAGGGGGAAGAGGAGGAGGTTTCCAATTGGCGACGCCACGCTCTCTAGTGTGCAGGAGGAGCGAGGGGAGGGGAGGGGTGGCAGGGCCTTCCATGCACGTCAGGTTGAGGCAGCCGGCCATGCGTTCCGGTGTTAAAGAGAAATTTCTGAGCAGAAAGGGACGAGGGAACGACAAGACAAGGGCCTACTAAAAATGATTGGCTTTGGATTGTAAGCAGTTTCATTGGCTTAGTTTGTGGCCAAGTAAGAAGAGGTATCGAAGTGGGTGAGGAACAGCCTGCAGGAGAAAAAAGGGATATATATGCATATACTCATGGAAGGACAACTCTGGGGGTTGGGGTGGGGGGAGACAACATGACGGCAGCCCGTCAAAAGGCATTTCAAAAGCTTACTGTGGTGGGAAGGGCCCCTTCCTCTACAAGGGAGACAGAGGCAGTCAAGATACACTCTTGAGCATCAGTTATGCTTGCCAGCAGTAGGAGGGTTCAAGCTCCACGAGCAAGGACAACAAGAAAACGGCCAAGGCTGCATATAATTCTTCCCCCCTGATAAGCCAAATTCTGAGCCCAGGGAAGCCAAACTCTGGGAACTGAATACATTTCTGCCGCCCTGTACATCATGTCCCTGACTGGTTCTGCACAACTGATTGTGGCTGCCGGGAGGAGCCGTGAGAAGGTCACTGAAACGCTTCTCCAGACGGCTGAATCCCATTCTGACTTTTGAATGTTCAGCTAGCGACGGCCGCTCCCTTCCACGCATCCCCTTGCAGCTGTAAAGGCTAAGGATGGGTGCGGATGGGTGCATTTATAACATCTACACACATTTAAATTGAGAAGGAAAAAAAACTTCAGAAAAAGGGATTATGATTCAGTACTATACAGTGTTTGTGAGCTGATCAGCTGTAGAAATCATGGTGCAACTGCACAAGCATGGAAACGATCCCCACAACTTTCAGAAATGCGCTTCTACATCCTGTTTCGTCCCTCCCTGTGGACAATGGTCAAGATTTAAGGATACCTCCAGACTGTGGCAGGACAGGAACCTTAAAACATCAAGCCTACGGATCAGACACCTGCAATCACAGTAGAGGCCGGACTTCTTCTGAGTGAATTTTACAGGCAGCTGAATTATATTGTAACCATAACTTTTAACAATACGTTTTTATCTATTTGTCTTTTTATCTATATGTTTTACTTTTTGTAATTTGCCATGGGCCCTAGTCTGGGGGAAAGGCAGGAGAGAGGTTTTTATTTGTGTCCATCTATTTTTGCTGTTAGCTGCTGGTAATGAGGGTAGGTAATTTCTCAACTAGCAGATCTCAGCTAGCAAACCCGATAAGCTCAAGTGAGCATACATACACAGAAGGGCACGCTCAACAGGGAAAGTCAGTCACCTTCTGGTACCTGGTATCATCATCATCATCATCTGGACTAGCAGATCTGAAATAGTTCAGGAAGCCTGGAGAGCTGCTAACAGAGGAACTCAGTCAATTTCTGGTACACAAATGGAATGGGCATACAATTGTCTCCACCATCAGCATCCAGACTAGCAGGTCTAAATTAGTCCGATAAACCTAGATGACCATCTAGGTGAGGGCACTGTGGACATGGGAGGCCAGTCCTTTTTTTGGTACCTAAATGGAATGGGCATCCTGTACCATCCTTGGCCTGCCCTCCATCAAACCTGGTCCTCAGATTGCTGAGACCTCCAGGGCACCAAACAGGTGATACGAAGGTACAGCTCCAGAAAAGTTCTGAAGAATCTACAGCTAGAAGAGACAATGAGTTGTACTCACAGTTTCTCTATGAGGAAAGCACAGGGATAGGTGGTTTCTGATCATGAAGGCAAAAGCACCTGAGAAAAAGGTGGCCTTGATCAAACACAGCCAAGCTTCAAATCCTGCACCACCCGCACATGCGTCTCTTTTCTTTTTTTAAAAAAGCACTGACGGACAAAAAAGGAAAAGTTTCTAGGAATCTATGGCCATTAATATCAACTTAAATGAGATGTGTGCAAATATATATTCATACCCATGTTACTGGGTTGTATTTTACTGACTTGTGGTTTTTCTACCCAACCAGAGAACTTGGTTGACGATTGATATGAAGATGCCATAAATAAATGTAACTAATAGTTCTGTACCGTGTTCAGCGTGCCAACACTTTGATCCAGCTTTTTACACCAAAATGAAAAGCTGAACTCCTTTGTGGCGGCATCCGTCCCGCAGAAAACAGTGGTAATGGAAAATGAGTCTCGATGGCCAGCAGAGGGAACTCAAATACTCCTGAACTGCAACAAGGGAGGCCAAAGCACTCTGGATGCAGAATGGGCAGAAGGCGGCCGATCTCCAACGTTTTGGACTTTAGCTCCCACAGTCCTTCATTCCTTGCCATGCCGGAAGCAAAGAATGGGAGCTGAAGTCCAAACCATCTTCGTAGCTACCTTCTGCCCATTCCTCCACTAAGCTCTTTTCCTGGAACAAATCCGATTTCATTTTCACCAAGAGGAGTCTTGAGCAGCTGCTATTTTGAAGGAATAACAGGACTGGCTATCAGTCAGTAACTACAGCCCTACTGCACCGAGGAAACAGGCAGTAAACCTATTACTTCATTTTGGGATAGGTGCACACTAGATACTGGTTGCAAACCAGTTTAAAAACGCAAATCTCTTTCAAACACTTGTAGAAAGTGCAGTATTTTAAACCAGCGTGAAACCTGTTTTTGCAATAGGTGTATGAAACCAGTTTGCAATGTGTGTGTCGAACTAAAATCCACTGTTATTTTATAGCACAGAGTTCCTGGCCATCTGTTTTAATCTTAAAGGAGGACCCCAGTCATTTGGCCAGCTGAAGCACTGGATCTCAAAATCATCAAGGAAGATGTGCCACTGTAACCTGACTGTTTTTTAGAACCAGTTTCTAGCCTTCGGGAAGAAAATGTGAAAGAAGAGCTGCTACTTGGCAGGAATAAGGGGGCAACTCAGAAGAGGAAGACATCACTGGTCTTGGCTCAGAGGATAAGGGAAAGAAGCAAGTACTCCATCTGGGGGTACTTTTCCTTCGCCCTTGCTGCCAAGGCCAGCCATGTCTTATCTTTCTGAGCTACTTCCCCCGACCACCCTTCCCACCAGTAAGCAGCAATGCCCTTTCTAGGCTGGACAGCTGCTGGGACGAGGGGAGGACACGGAATTGCATGGGAGGGGGCTTCACCCGCCTGAACCAGGATCATGGCCCATCTCGAGAGTGGAGGGAAGAGGAACACAGGGACCAAGGCAGGCAGAAGGCAAGTTGGATTTTGCTGGCCACTTGAAAAGCCCCTCTTTGCTACTTAGGATAGTGGATGCAGGAGGCGGGCAGAGGTCTGATGTTAACGGAGGCCAGAGGTGGGCTCCCAAGCCCACCCTGGAGATCAGGCATAGTACAAGATGAGGTGGTGGGTTGGGAGTGAGGGCTGAGCTCATCCAGGTGCAAACCGAGATACCAGGCGCCTGTTAAGCATTCATTCAGCTCCAAAAGCTGACAAAGAGAAATCACAGGTGGGAAAAGAATGTTAACTTAAAAATAACCAGCAAAGCTCGGAAGGAAAAGAAAACAACAATAGACAAGCAGCCCAAAGCCAAGCAAAGAAGAGCGGGAATTGCAAGAAGGGTGGGAAATATTAAATTCACTGGTGCAAACAGCTTAACGAGGTTCTGAGGGGGAGTTTCTCTCCAAACCCCACTCCGACATTAGACATCCATTTCCTGGGGACTGGGGAGCAAGATGGATCAAATCCACAGCAACCTGGGACTTGCGGTATCTGTAACAATGTGTGTGCATGGGGGGGGGGTTAAGAAACCCTTCCTATCCCACTGCAAATGGCTGGTTGCTTATAGCAAAAGGATCCTGGATTAGACAGATCCACTCTGGTCTAATCAAGCATCCCTCTTGGGATGGGTGAACAGCCTGGCGAGGAGGGAGCTCCAGAGATCGGAATAGAGGGAGGATCCTTGGGAAGGACTGCCAGATGCTTGTGATGGGACTCCACATGGCCCCCAAGGCTGTTTCTGTGGCCCTCCGCCCTTCCAGACCCCCAAGACTGCTTTTTTCTTGACGATAAAAAGATGTACAGTCTCTCCTGGAAGCTCCCTGGAGTGTTGATTCACCTTCTAAATAAACTGCACAAGGCAGGTAAAATGTACAACTGATTCAGTCACATCACGGGGCAGGCGTCCTCCATGGTTATGGGGCTGACGCAGCTAGGGAGCCGTATTTCTGGAAGTATCCTCTGGAGCACACGTCAACATTCACCCTGGTACTTTATGTTTGGAACTTGAGAGAGCCTCTTCACAGAGGAAGGAAGGAAAAGTACAATTTTGCTCTCTCCGTGCCTTCTACAAGCTGGCGCTGCTTTCACTGCTTTTTTCCCCAGTGGCACAGCAACACGGATCACTCTGGCCACCGAGTCCAATTTCATCACGTCTCACAGTTAAGCACCTTTCACTTTTAAAGAAAAGAGTTTCCAAAGCGGAATATTTTCAGCTGTCAAAGCAGCCCCTGGAGAGCCCCCTAGGAACATGACCTGCCAGTTATTTCAGGCTCCATTAAAAACTGCACCTTCTCGCTACTTTCCTGAAAGAACTGGAAAGAAACACACGAGGCCTCTCATCAGAGCGGGATTTCCTGTGTATTAGGAGGAACCCTGCACACAGCACAAATAACCTGGCCATCCTGAAAGATCTGCCTTTCACCTCTTTCCAAAGTGGGTTTCTAGGTCTCAAGGAGGCAAAAATACAGGGACACAAACTCATGATTTTTCGCAAGGCAGGACAGTTGGGCAACTAGGCAGGATCTGGATGCTCAACACAACATCTGGCTTCCTCTGCAGTTTGACACTGTATTAGCCGTCGCCCGGTATCTGTGCTGTACCCTTCCCTCCCGCTTTGCAATTCAGCCGTTCCTCAGAACTGATGGTGGCATCGCCTTGGTCTTGGTCTCATTTAAAAAAAACAAAAAATCCTGAAGTTAGGACATTTGGGGACAGAATTTAATAATGGCCAATTCCGGGAAAAACCAGCCCCTGAGATAAAACCTCAAGCCTCACTGACCACACCTACTACAAATCCCTCTTGGGTAGGTTGTGTGATAAAAGTCTAGATTAAAGAAATGGAAACCAAATGATTCCAAAGGTGCCCACTTGATCCTCTGCAACCAGTTCTTAACTGGTGTCAACCAGTAAGGGCATCACTCCCCACTCTCAGATCTGTGGGCCCTGCCCCTTCTGGAGAGCCACTCGACAAAGGGTAGCTGGAGTCTTCCTTGTCACCGAGGGCCCTGGATCCATTCCGGGTTCTAACCTGAATTTTGAAAAGAGCTTTCCAAGGTGCTGAAGCAATGGGTGAGTGATGCCTTGGGCTGCCAGTGGAAGTGGAATCGTACTGCTCTAACTGCCAGCACTGCGCTGGAGGGCTTTTCCTGGGATTATTCAGGGATTGCATTAAGTGTCGCCCAGCCTGACATGCAGAGAATTCTTCAGGGAGTACCAGAGGCAAATGATAAGTATGTGAGTAAAATGGAGGCACTCAACCATTGCATGCTGGAGTGAACATGTCTCTCTAAGAACTCAAGGGTGAGCAAAGAGAGTTGACAGCTTTCCCCGTTCATATCCTGTGCTTCCCATCTCTCTCTCTCTCCCTCCCCCTCTCTCCATACAGGCCTCATCATGCCAAAAGAGAAAGAAGGAAGGGAGAAGAGGGATTATGAGAGGCAAGTTCCAACAATCCTTTGTGAGGCTTCTGGAATGTCATCCCAAAACGCACACAGACACAAATACACACAGAGGCAAGACCCAGTGGGAGCTCAAGGCACGAAACCCCGTTTGCAGCCAGTACGGTGGGGCTGTCCCATCAGCAGGCCTATTGCGGCGTCAAGCTATCGGACTCATTGTGCAACTACTGCAGAGCTCCCTCCACTTCCCCAAACCGTGTCCCTTTCCTGGGGCAGAACCAGCAAAGCTTCCCTCACAGCTCCAGCTGCTGGATGGTATCAGAGACTAGACTCCACCCGGCCCCCACACACAGGTGGAAAAAAGAGGCAAAGAGTGAGCAGTGCATTCAAGCCCAATCCCAGCAACACTACAGTATGGGATAAACTGGTGGGGGGACACAGGGTGGGCTCTCTCCCCAGAGAACGGTTGGCTGAAGCTCCCAGGAGGCCTCACTGGAGCAGCCAAGGGAGAGGAACGAATGCTGGGAGGAGAGGCAGCAACAACTACGGAGCTCGACAATTCCCACCACTGGGGTAGACTCAGGACACTTTTTAGAGGCTTTATCTGAGCATGCTTTGTTTCAGAATTAGGCGGGCTGGAAACTTACTTTTCCTTGTCAGCAACTGGGCATTTTTTTTTCAGACTTCAGACCACTGGCCACAGAACAGCCTCTCAAAAATACAGAAGCAGTTTTGCACAAACTTCTTCTGTACACTTGGCCAACTGCAGCAACTGGTGCCGTCCATGTTGGTGGGGCCATGGCTTGCCTCTAGATTTTAGTCCAGTCCTTAAAGCAGCTTTCCAAGGTGCTGAGGCCTATGACCATGGGCTTTCTTGTCCATTAGGTCCGGGACTAATAGATAGTTCCCTAAGTTCTGACTAAAACCTGGAACAAATTAATGGCCCTATTGCTATGGCAGACATCAGTCACCACTGGCCAATCATCAAGATACCTTCCAAGGCTAAGCAACATCCTGAAATACCACTGGATTGCCAAGGAACGCAGAGATTATTTCCATGGAAGAAAAAAAGTGAGATAAAGCACTGGCCAGGATCTCCTCAGAAAAAAGATGCTGTTCCCCACGCATCCTGTGAGAGCCCACGGGTCCCCTTGAAATTAGAAAGTGGCCAGCAAAGGGCTGTCCCATTGCCTTACCTCCTTTCGTTGCCGAAGAGGCGAGCCACTTCTTCCCTTCCGGGGCTGCGGGCTCGGGACCTCCGCTCGAGCCGTTTCCGCTCCACTTGGAAGGCCTCCCGGTTACTGATCCGAATGGCTTTGGGGACGTCGGCTAGGGTGGCATACTGCCGGCTGGCTTTAAAGGCCAGAGGGCGGCCCGGGCGCTCCGCTCCCATCGCCCCCTCTCCACCAGCAGAGTCCTTGCGCGCCGAGGGGGAGGTGCCGCCGCTGCTTCTCGTGTCCAGGGCGTTGAGAGAGAAGCTGTACACCATCCGGCTGCCTGGGCGGAGACCTGGGGAAGGAAAAGGGCGACTCTGCTCCTGGGAGGGTGATTTGGGGTCACCGTACCTGTTGCTGGGGGTGCTCGGGCTGGGAGGGGATGGCGGGGTCGGCAGCTGCTGCTCTTCTGGCTTGACCTCCTGCTTGGTCTTCTCCAGGGAGAAGTAGCCGCTCTCGACACGCGTCTTCCGCCCACAGTCGTTGCGATCGCCGTTCATGGCGCTCTCGTCTAGGAGACATCAGGAGACCCAAAGTTACCCAGCTGCCCTGAAATGTCCCTTCCTGGCGCTGTGAAACTCAGGGCGGGCATGCATGGAAACCATGGAATTTCAGTGGTTGGAAGATGCCACAAGGGTCATCCAGCCCAGCCCCCTGACCTATGGGAAAACACAGCAAGGGCACTCCAGAAAGACACCCACCCAACCTCTGCCGGAAGACCTCCAAAGATGGAGACCTTTAATTGCTTCCATCCTTTTTCTGGCAGCCCATGGCACATGGCAACGCCAGCTACCAACCAAATGCCCAATAGAAAAATCCAACCCGAAAGGACGACAGCAACAGTAACACTGAGATTAGCAGCCAATTAGGAGAGAGGGCAGGGAGAGTTAAAAATGAAAAACCTTTCAAACCAGCCAGATAGAACAATGGAACACATTATCCCATGGCTTAAAGCAGGCAGTGATGGAATCAGGCGGAACATATTTGGGAAGGTTATTCCATAAATAGGGCACCTGTAGAGAGAAGGGCTTTTCCGGGTCACCGCTGGCCTTTTCTTCCAAAGGCAGGACAATACCCTTTCCCAAAGGAGGACGGCAGAAGCAGCACCTTAAATCCAGAGGTGGACATACAGAGTCCCCAACCCAGCAATCAAAACACACACTGTCTCATCTGATTTTAGAAGCCAACTTGACTAGTACTTGCTAGTACTTGCGTGGGAGACCACCGATGATGTCCAGGAAGACTCCTGCTTGAAACCCTGAAGAGCTACTGCTGCCGGTCAGAGCAGGCACAACTGGACTAGGTAGTCCAGTGGCTGGACTCCGTATAAGGCAGGGTATTATGGGAGCTGTAGTCTAGTATGGGAGGGAGGGGGAGAGAGAGAGACAGGTCTGGGAGGATCTGCTCAGAGCACAGTTGGAGACTCTGCAGCCCACCAGACGTTGGACTGCAACCTCCAGCAGTCCCAGACAACATAGCCATTCACAAGGCATGTTGGGCGTTGTAGTCCAGTGACATCTGGAGGGCCACACGACTCCTGAACCTTGCAACAGAGAAGAGAAGTGGTGGCATACACAGCTGCCCTCTGCAGAAAGAAAGAGAGCCACGCAAAGGAAGAAAAACAGGCGGTGCTGAGAAACTGTGGCTGCTTTGTTCAGATTCTGAAGAAGGTGCCTTGCACTGAACAGGACCCGCACGTACCGGAGGGAAGGGCTGCAATTTGGTGAGCCAGGAACACATCTCTTAACCGCTGCCTTCCCCAGCTTCTCCTGACTGCGGTGATTGGGAAGGTGGTGAACTTGTGACAGGGAAGGTGGCAAGCCAAGAAAAATTAGGAAACAAAATTGCTCCCCTGCAACCTCCAGGGCAGAGGTGAGCAACTGTGGGAAGCTAAGAGACCACATTAGCTCCCAGAAGACCTAGAGGGCTACATAACCCCACCCAACATTATTTGTCCTTCAAAGCTCCCAACCCCTCTAGCAGTTTGTGGGGGGCATTTCCACCATATTTTTAGGCCCTCCTCACCCTGGGAAAAGCCTTTTTTCCCCCAAAACAAAAAGCCTTTTTCTGGGTCTAAATAGGTTCACCCCCCATTTAATGAAAATGCCCCCCCCAGCCACTAGAGGACACCATCTGGGGGCAAAAATGTTTTTTTTTTTATTTTGCATAAAAATGTGACTTCTAAGATGCTCTGACGGCCACAGAAGCAACCCTGGGGAGCCACGTACCGCCACGCCTGCTCTAGGGGATGTGGGAGGCGTTTTTGCTACGTTTTTGATTCCCCCCAGTCTATTTTAGACCCCAGAGAGGCCTTTTTCCAAACAAGAGGAAGCGATCTGGAAGTCTGTTTAACTCTTAAAGTGGCTAATGCACAAGGGCTTCTCAGATGCCAAAAGTCAGTCCTGCACAGAAGCGCCGAGGCTGCCCAAGAAGCACGTTTTGATGTCAACCCAGCAGAGCTGGGAAATAATTTGTTAAGTAATTGAGTAATTACTCCAGTAAATGGAGCTCTGAGTCACTTTAAATGGGGTTTCAGGGAACCAGAATTTCTTAATGTTGCTTAATCTTTTAACATTAATACATTCATTCTTTAACAATTCCATGTTAATGCGCCGGAGTGTTGACAGTAACATTTCTGAGGTCAGCAACAGACAATGAATGAGCTTGATTCGGAAGAGAAAGAGGCTTGATGGGGGGGGGATTGTTCCATGGCTGTGGGGTCTCCCCAACCCAGCTCACCCTGGCTTAAGCTCAGAAGATAATATGTACATTCCCAAACATACATCTGGGATTGCACCATTACTGCTGAAGGCATTTCCTTGCAATGTACCCAGCGAGCTTCTCTTTAGGCTTGTGTTTTTTTAAATGCTGACTAATTGGCCTTTGAGGGCTGGTGGCTACTAGATAATGGGATGGGGAATGGGGAAATCCAAAAAAGAACCATAGTTTGATTGCAGCCAGAGATGGAGATAAACGTGATCTTTTTGCATCTGGCCCACCAGACGCAGCCTTGGGAGATGCTAAAGAAATACCTGTCTGGGAGCTGATATTATTTCAAGACTGAGGACAATGCATTTGCTACTGCAAGGAGACCTGTTTGGTCCGCAGTGCTCTCTCCTTGAAAGAAGGGGAAAGCCTGATCCAGCCCTACAGTTTCTTCTTCCACCCAGAAGAGGGTAATCCTTGCTTTCAGGAGCTTTTGTTATCAGTTCACTGCATTTTACCCTCTTGTCCTTCAGGACTACGGAAAAGACCCTGGACTACCAACGCTGGATTAATTGAAAAACAAGGTTTACACGGAGGTGCTTATACTGGGAAAGACGCCTCCTGAGAGAGAGGAAAGCAGTGCCTTTCCCTGCCTTGCAAAACAGATAAAGGACAAAAAAAGAAGGCTCCTCTCAGTTCTTTCCGCTCCTCCCTTGCTAGGTATTATCCCAGAGGGAAAAATTCATCATCCTGAACGGGAAGCAAAGGCCCCGGCTCCACACAGCAGACACTGGCAGGCTAATCAGAAGAGATTAAAAAGGCAAACAGTCGAGGTGGGGGAGCGAGACAGGAACTCGCTGTTTGGGGCTTGGCAATCGAGGCAGGATTGTTTTAGAGGTTACACTGGACGAAGCCAAAGCACAGAAGCCTGGGGTTGGGACTCAGTCCGGGACAGGAGTCTTGCTCCAGCCTCCTCTGAGCCCGGGGTGGGCAAAGGGCGGTCCACAGACCCCCCTTTGGCGGATCCTGCTCCCCCCATTTTAAAAAAATATTATCAGCACAATTTTCAGGCAATTTTTTGTTCCAAACTGGTCCAGAAAGCTACAGAAAGAGTGGGGATGTTGCTTCCTGTCCCCATTTTGGGAGGGAAGGCAGGGGAAAATGGGCTTGCCGTGGGAAGGGTTGCAGGTCACGTGCGTTGTGGGGGTGGGAGACTGGCTCCTGGCCCCCACCCAATTGCCCACCCCTGTGCTAACAGTAGGGTGGGTGGGTAGGCAGAAGGCAGATCAAGAGACACAAAAGCTTTCCGACTCCAAATTGCCTAAGAACCAAAAAAGCTTCAAAGCTTTTTGGTACTTAGGAATGTAAAGAACACTTGCAAATTTCCTCATTCTCAGTGGAAAAGGATATCTTAATACATCCAGACACCCTGTCAAGAAAACGGTCAACTGCATGAGATTCTTAGCACACTGGGACTTTTTTTTGCAAAAAATAAAAAATAAAATTGTTTCTGTTGAGAAAAAATTATTTGCATAACATCTGGTATTTTTGTCCAGAGTACTGTGGATTCTGAGCAAAAATGCAGTTTTCGGCACAAAAAGCAAAGGGTGGGGCTTTTGCCCAAAACCAATTTTTTGTGGAAATGAATTTTTGACAACAAAGCCCTGACATGTGAAAAATAACTGAAAATTGTACAAAAACCTTCCCATAATCTTACCCAGAGGGGAGAAAGTTTTTGAAATTATGCACGTTTGCATGCAAGGGATTGGGCCACGCAAATAACCAGGCTCAGTATACAAGTATTCTTAGTGAATCCCGCTAGACAAAAGGAAGGGGTTGACATGAGGTAAAATCTTGTTCCCCTTCCCAGGTTTAGTCACACGGTGTTTACTCACTCCAGGGATTGGGGAGCATCTCTCTCTCCAAATACTGCTGGATTGCAACTCTTATCACCCCCCTTGTTTATGCTGGCTATGGCTGATGGGAGATGCAGTCCAAAACCATCCACCACCCCCCCCAATGCCACTCCTTGCCTTGAAAGGAAAGGAAAGCATGGGGACGATCTTGCTCTGGGAAATCGACTGGACACCTCCTCCTTAGCAATATCCAGGGCACACACCCCGCCAAGGAATCTGCCGAGGCTACTGAGAATGTTCTGTTCTTGGGATGCCCCTGAAGCGACCCGAATTAGCCCCCTGCAAGCCTGACCTCCTTCCAGGGAGAGAGCGAGGCTTTGTTTTATCTCCCAGTCCTCTGATATGGTCCCAGCCATAACACACTGGGAAAGGGTCACTGGAAAGTCAACACCCATTTCTTAGAAACAGGAGTGGTTTGCCTTCTTATCTTTGGATGTTGCCCAGTCCTTCGCAGAAGCCAAATCAGTGGAGAGGAAGGTTCCTTCCCCGAGCCTGCCAACGTCCTGTCCTTAAAAAGCGGCACGCTCCAAACCAAAGAGTTATAGCAAGGGTGGGCAACCTCGGGAGGCAACGAAAACGCTGGGGGGCTGCACCTTCCCACCCTCTGAGACAAAAGCATCTCAAAATCAGCCCCCTCCCCATAACCTCTAGGGCCTGCGGGAGGCATTTTCACCCTGTTCTTAGGCCCCCTGGGCCATTTTAAGCTCATGAGCAGTTTTTTTTTCTAGGTCTTTTCTTCGCCTAGAATGGCCCTGGGGGGCTCAAAAATGTATTAAAAAAATACCCCCATGTCTGCTAGAGAATAATTTGGGGTAAAATGTTCATTCCTGGGTGCCACATATGGCCCATAGGCCCACACTTTTGCGTACCCTAGAGATAAAAAAGATAGTTAGATAAGAGATCTCCTAATTCATCTGCAAAACCACCACTGGCTTCAGACTCCTTGGGCACCTCAATTCAAGAAGGATATCAACAAGCTGGAGCACGTCCAGAGGAGGGTGCCCAAAATGGCAAGGGATCTGGAAGCCATTAGGGAGCTGGGGATGTTTAGTCTGCAGAAGAGAAGGTTAAGAGGGGACATGATAGCCAGGTTTAAATATTTGAAGGGGTGTCATGTCGAGGAGGGAAAGGGCTTGTTTTCTGCTGCTCCAGAGACCAGGACAAGGAGCAATGGATTCAGACTGCAGGAAAGGAGATTCCACCTGAACCTCAGGAAGAACTTCCTGATGCTCAGAGCTGTCCAGCAGTGGAATCTGCTGCCTCGGAGTGTGGTGGAGTCTCCTTCTTCTTTGGAGGTTTTTAAGCAGAGGCTGGATGGCTGTCTGTTGGGAACGCTTTGATGGGTGTTCCTGCATAGCAGGGGGTTGGACTGGATGGCCCCTGGGGTCTCTTCCGACTCTATGATTCTATGATTCCTTGCAGTGGCACTGTTTTGTTCTTCTGCCTGTGTTTTGGGGCTCAACTCTTACCTTCTTTGCTTTCCAGCATCGGTTCCTTCAGAGAACAGGCAGGCGGGGCTTGGCCTTGCACAGGGCTGGGAGCCGGGCTGATGCCCCCGTTGCCATCCGGCTGGTCCCTGCCCCTCATTTCCTCCTGCCAAAGTGTGGACTTGGTAGTGGGGACCTTTTCCGCGCTGGGGATGTTGCTGCTGGTGACAGCCATTTTCGCTGGCCCTGGTTCCTGGAAGGAAAGCCGACGGTCAATCGTTTCCATTTTTAATGCAAGCGAGGAGGGGACCTCCAAAGATCTGGCATACCGACTCCATAGCCCTAACACCAGCCTAGGTCGGTGACTCTTTGGAGAAGGACAACCTCGAAAACAACACGACCCTTAAATCCGTACCTTCCCTGCAGCTGACATTATAGACTGAATGCAAACCATCAACATCTTGTGCCAAATTAATGGGGGAGAGCACCTTTTTGGCAGTAGCCAGGACAAGAGTAGTTGATACTTCCTTCTGACGGCTCTTTCTCCCAGGCTGATCCTTTCCTTTCTCCGGGAGATATGGAATTATGTTACTAGCAGTACGGATCCAGCAGCCCATCTCAGAAATGAGCCTTTGCTATAAGACAGAAGCCACAATTTGTGGCCCACACTGGTAGGAAATTAGAAGAATCTTACAAAAGGGTGATCTCTGGAGATCACTACTGTGCAATGATCTCCATCTTTCCTTGCTAATTTTTGGATGCCATTTTAACACCATCTCATTCTGCCAGGCCTCCTAAGTTTAGCTTCTTAGCTGGAGCTGTTTTTAAATCTTTTTTTAAAAAAATAATCTTATGTGTCCTGCTGTAACTTTTTACAATCTTGGCTACTAGGAATGTTAAGCCTGCTTTCCACTGTTGGTTTGACTGATGGTTAAAATTTGATATGGGTTATACGATCTGAAGAGATACCAGAGTACAGTCAATGACCGTAAATAAACGATTGATTGATTATTGGTTTTATTATTTTTTTAAATTAAACTGCCTCAAGTGGTTTCTACTGGAGAGATAATGCAAAGTTTTTTAAAAATTACAGTATGCAACTCAGTGGGGGAAGTTCCTTCCCCTGAAGGGTGAACCCTCCAAATTTCCTGAGAAAATGTTAGGATTTGAAGATATCCATTTGCATATGACTTTAATATACCCCCCTCCTCCAATCTTTTTCATCCTTTTCCTAACATTCTGGTTCTCAGCATGGAACTTTTTCCCACCCCGCTCTCAGAAGAGCCGAAGGCCACCACCGTAACCATAACGCGTACACGCAAAGATCTTATTTATAGATCTTGTTAAGCTGCCAAATGCAAAGGCTGCTACACCAGGGAATGGCTCAGTAAAAGGCTTCCCGTAGGTAAAAGGGGAGCCAAGTGGTGAGCTTACAAAAGAGACTGGAAGAGCTTTTAATAGGTTTCCCTGGAGGACGGGAGTCAGGAAGGAGAAAAAGCAGAGCAAAAGGTCAATCTGGACACCCGGCGCACACCGAGGTCTTCGTGGCCCCGTGTGTACAAACACAGGAACTTGGCTGACGTCCAGGGAAGCATTGTATAAAAATGGGGGGCTATTTTTATATAGCCTGTTAGGCAGCCTTGACCGTCCGTTTGGAAGGCTGCTTAAAAATCAACTGAATCAGATCAGGATCAGTCTACCTTCCACCTTCTGTGCCGTGTCCTTCCCAAGATATTATCAGAGCTGCTGTTACCAGCTGCAAAGACAACACTTCTCGCAGTTAACCGTGAAGACTAAAAACTTTATTTCATTTTTAATGTGGAGGATTCTCGGGGTACCACCTGGGAGACCAGGGTTTGAATCTCCCACTTGGCTGTGGAGACCCCCTGGTTGACCATCAGCAAGTCCCCATTCTCTCTCTCCCCAAGAAGGGAAAGCCAAGGGCAAACCCCCTCTGAGTAAAAGCTGGAGAGGCAGTATGGCACAGTGGTGTGAGTGTTTAGCCCCAGGAGAGGTTTTTGGAAGTGACGGGAAGTCATTTCCACTTTCCTTTTCTGGGGTGCCTCAATACAGGGTGCAAATGCCCCTCACCCCCTTTAGAAAGTACCTGGGGGCAAAAAACATTTTTACCCCTGCAGGCTGCAATTTGCCCACCCTGTTCAAAACAAACAGTTGAGGCTTTTCTATCCCCTCTCGTTCTACAAAACTTCCTAGGAAGCGCCTGCTTTTCTGAATGCCCCCCTACTTCCAGAGACCACCTCCATCTCCAAAGTCGGCCTCAGCTGGGAAGAGACCAGCCGGTGGTCCTCCTCATCTTGCATCTCCCCTCCCAAAAAAAAAAAAAAAGTCCTATTTACCTTATTTGGTGCTCAGGAGCATAAACCCTGTCAGGTTTCCAAGAGGTTGCCACAGCAACAAAGTATTATTCCAAAAAAAAAATAAAAAATGATATTATTCTGCCAGCATCCCCCACCCTCTCCTGTTTTTCTTTCTTTCTTTCTTACACTTCCAAAAACCTGGTGTGGGGAGAAGGAAGGACTCCGTGGGCAGGATTTACCCCCTGCAAGGTCTCCTTATGGCTGCTGCCTCTCTTTGGCTCTTTGCAGAGGAGAGTTACCCAGAATCCTTTCAGGATCTGGACCTGGCATGAGGGAGAAAAGTGTTGTGTCCCCAAAAAAGCAGCATCAGCTACTTGAGAAGCGTAAGGGACTGGATTCTGACCCTGAAAGGATTCTTCCCCCACGAGGACTTTGGCAGGAAAGAATGACTCACGGACCTACACCAATTTTATACACCCACCCACACAATATGCATATACATACACACACTTACTATTTATAGTCACAAAGCGGAATTAGAAGTTGTCACTGGATCCCCAGAGAACTCAGTCCAGCCCTGAAAGACCCCTGAACCAGCTCAGCTTTTCGCTGTGGCCTCTTATTTTCTAAGTTAGCTTCAGCAGTCATTGCATACAAGGGTTCTAAAGCAGTGGTAACTTTGGAAAGGCACTGCAAATACTCAGAAATCGTTTTTCCCCCTATTTGTGTCTATGACAAAGGGACTGAAGAACTACAAGGAGCAATGGGGAAGGTGTAGTTGTGTGCAACACAAATTCTTGCATGTGGGTGAGTGCTGTACATGCATAGAAACATCTACAAACGCTCATTACAAAGCCCTTTGATGCAGCTATTTGTATTTCCCAGTTCTAGGACACGCACAGGAAAGAAAGAGAGAACATTGTTAAGAAGAAGAAAGGCATAGCCTTTCCCTTTCCCTTTCCCTTTCCCTTTCCCTTTCCCTTTCCCTTTCCCTTTCCCTTTCCCTTTCCCTTTCCCCAAACAAACGAAGTCACCAGGCTTCACAGAGCCAAAGACACACATGAAAACTGTGCACAACACAGCTGCAAACCAAAGAGCGAAAAGTCATTTTGCTCTTGTTTTGGAGAGAAGAGTGCCAAAGAAAATCTGAGACTGTGCTAAACACGACTCGAGGTATTTCCACCCCTCACGCCTGCAATTTACCTGTGGAGTGGGGGGTTCCACTTTCCGCTTCTTCTTTTGATTCTGCTTGTTGGTTCTTGGATAGACAACTAACATCTCCAGCCACCTGGAAGTGAGAGAGATGGCAAATTGAGACGCATGTGAAGCAAAGGCAATAGACAGCGGCCACAGGAGGGAGAAAATGGGCAGCAACTCCTCCTCTCCCAAAGCACAGGAGGACCCACGAGCGTGCCCAAATTCCTGCTCTCTGGAACCCCCTTCCAAGCAGGTTCGGCCAGCTCCTTTCTTGTCATCTTTCCCCCATCAGGTGAAGGCTCTTCTGTTCCACCGGAAGCCTAGTAACAAGACTATTCTATATAACAGGTTCTCTGTTTTAGTGTTGTACTGTTTGTAACCCATGCTTTTAAAGGTACATTTTATTCGGTTCCAATTCTATAGTTACAGGTTGAATATCCGTTATCCAAAAATGCTCCTAAGTCCCAAACTTTTAAAAAGTGGAACCCACTGTTCTTTCTGTAGGGAACAAGGGGGAATTACGGAGGCTCACTTGCAAGTCTCTGTAACTCCTTCATGTTCCTTATAGGAAGAAGGCAAGGGAGGAAGAACTGATGAAAGAGTGGACCCCACATCAAAATAACGGTCAACAGCTATTCCAAAATCTGGGGGAAAAAATCCAAATCTGAAATACTTCTGGTCCTAAGCATGTCACGTAAGGGATACTCATCCTGTGGTTTAATTTTATTTTAATCTTAATTTTTTGTATGTTTTTGACTACTACTAAAAGAACATATTTATTGAAGCTATTTATAGGTTCACCACTCCACAGCTACCTCCCTGGACTGCGTCCATCCCAGACCAACTCTCAGCGCGGCCTTTTGAGTCGTGGTGCCAAGATGGTGCAACTCCCTCCCTACAGAGATTTTTTGACATTTTCAAATCCTGCTTTTGTCTCAGCAAGCCTTCAGAGTTCCTACCACTCGCTTGACCCAACTTCTAAAATATACGCTATTTTTAAATCAAGCTTTTACCACCTGCCATCTTAAACCGTCTTGCCTTGATTAGTGCTGTTTTTTTAAACAGCATCTTTTAAGAAGGTGCTGCGTGTGCGTGTCTGTGGACACAAACGGCAGGGTGAAAACACACTGGAAGGAAACTTGTTTGGAGAGTTCTCTCTGTTTTGCTTTCCTTTTTCCTTGATCTATTCTTCAAACACCCTACGTTTGAAGAACGAAACCTGAATGAGAAGGGCAGATAAATAGTAACTTTGCAAAGAACAAACCCTGGCAGGGTCATGGTCTCAGTGGTTCCTCATCAACCCACATACTCAGCATCATCGGCTTTTGGACAGAGTCTTTTTTCAGGAGTTTATGAAACATGGGCATCCAAGTAAAACACCTCTCCTCTAGAGATAACACGGCCACGTGCAACAATCTCAGCATCCTGAGAGATGGCCAGGAACACCAAAAGCAAGGGGGGGAATGCAAAATCTCCCCAAATTCCCACTTCATCTCCCCCAAAGTTAAAACTGACAGATGTCTTTTGACCAAACGGGAAGTCATTCCAATCTCTAAAAAGAAAGGAAGTTCCTAAAAGAGAGAATCAAGGCAGAAAGGCTTCTCCTAGAATTCAAAGGCATAGCTGTGTTAGCCTGGATCAGTAGGCAAAGGGATCCTGCAGCACCTTCGAGACAAACTGAGAGAAAGAACTTTCCAAGCACAGAGTGGATTATATGGGAGAAGACAATCCCATAGGTAATGCCCAAACCATGACAGAACCCCAAGCTCCCCAAATTGACTAAGCATTTACAACTTTTCTTTAGAACATGATCACTATAGTGAAGAGGAAAATGGCAAGGAAGCTGATGAGATGGAGGCAGCGTGTTGTTGGGAAACTGATGCAGAAGCCAGAAAACCATTATTTCGTGTAGATCCCACCCAAAACTGGGCAGGAGAGCTGCAAGAGGGAGAGGAAGGCAACAGGGAATCTGGCTGAACAGGCTGGAGCCAATTCTGCAGCGTGGCTTGCCTCTCCTTCCTTCTCCCTTTCTGGTCCCACTGGCTTTTTTTTTTTTTTATTCCTCCCAGTTTTTACACCTCAAGTTTCAAGTTTTACAGGGTTTTAAAAAGACAAAAGCAACCCAGGATGGGCAATGCAAATTCAGGAGAAGAGATGCCACCCTGTTTTGATTGAAGTGAGACATTAGCACGGGAGTCTTTTGTATTCTCCTATGGGGAAACGAATTCTGTTGCTCTCCTTCTCTTATTTATTCCTTTTTATTGCACACCCTGCAGACTCAGGGCCCTTGGAAAAGCATGAGGCCCTTAGAAGGAGCTGGGTGGGTTTAGCCTAGAGAACTGAGGATTTCAAACCGAATATGAATATGCATCCAAGAGAAAATATTTCAAGGACATTGCAACCATGTGATCTACTTTCTGGAAATCCAGGACAGGGTGGGCATCTCTGTGGTCTGCTAAGTTCTCCCTTTTTCATCTCTACTATCCAAGACAGCTGGCTCTGGTCTGGGACAGCCTATGTTAAAAAGAACACTGAAAAACTACATTTTTTCATTAATTAGTTTTTTAATGAAGTTTTGCAAGACCTCGGCTGCTGGAAGAAGCCCCAAATTCACTGCAAATGGTAGGGGAAAATGTCCTGTAGTGCCATTGAGACTGAGAAAAAGACTAACACAGCTATGTCTTTGATTATCACTGAGAAATAGTTATCTTCTAAAGGGGTTCAAAATACGGGATCTGAATTCAGCCTTTAGT